>CAOKZL010001645.1:0-313993 GCA_948472985.1 Iguana delicatissima | reverse complement strand
AATCTTGTGGGCCTAAATTATTCCAGGGGAATTCCAAAGATAGTGGAAATGCCCCACACTGCCCCTAGAATGCATTTTGATATATTTTTGTATGAAAAGGATTTTATTGGGGAAAAATAAAAAAAAAATTACCCTTATGGGGGCAAGGGGCCTCTAAGCATGGTGGAAATGTCCTCCATACACCATAGAGGGATTTTTTTTTTTTTTTTTGGCATTTTGGAGCAAACAAACCTCTGCTCTTATCTGTATGTCACTCTTACCCTATTTCGTTCTCTCCTGCAGGAGCAGCTGCAATGGTGATTACTGAAGCATTGTGTGACATTTACAACTTGTAGCACATAATTAGACTTACACACTGTTAAAGCTATCAGTTTTGATGTTGTTATTTGGAGATAGTTTTTTCTCTCACTGTAGAATTCTTTAAAAAAATTAAATCCTGTGTCTTCTTGATCTTCTCCCTTTCAGAAAGTGTCAGTTTTAGACAAGATATTTCATCTACCTAAAGGACATTTTCCAAAGGATGTTATCTTTGTGAAGTGTCTGTTTTGATTTGGATATCCACCCCGTAGCTGCTATTTTAGCTCATTTATAAACTAGTTTATAAGATATGTTGTAACAACTGCCTAACATATTTAATTATGGAGGAATAGATTAGACAAATCTATCTGAAAATGAAGTTTCGTACTTTTCTAGAAAACATAATTTTTGAGACCCATTCAGTAAAACTGGCTTCAGTCCTGTGCATCCTCTGTTGGAATGTATTGCAATGAATTCACTGAGACTTATTTCTTTGGAAACTGTTGGACTATGAGTTAGAAGGCAAAGATCAGGCTATGAGTTAGAAAGCAATATGCAGTGAAATTGGGCTATCAACTTCTGGATCTACAGTTTTATTGGGATGAAGGCAAGCAAGATTGTCTTTGGAACTAACACTATCAGTAGGTATGGAAATGCACGTTCAAAAGCCAATTTTCTCCTCATTGTGGGTGGTATTAGATGTGATATGCAGTAGGACTATGCTTTGTAGATTTCAGATACCTCAGCAACACTTTATTATGAATTAAACTATAGGCATGTTTTACTCTTATACTTTGAAAGGGCAATGAGTAATGGTTAGAATGACCATCGCTCAGTGACTTGAACTGAGCTGATCCACAGTGTTTACCTGTGTCAATGACAGGAAGGGAAGCTGCACTCAATCTGCTTAGGAGGAACCGGGTGACCTGGGGAACCAAAGTGGGTCCTGCTGATCTCCAAGTTCAGTCTGATTGACTGACCAAGAATCCTTTGACTCACTTAAGAGTCAGACTGGACTTGTGTAGTAGAATGCATGCTTTCTGTAAACATGTGCTGAACTGGGTTTGGTTCCTTGCTAAACCATTCAGTCATTCCCAAAATGGTAATGTGAAGATGCAGCAGAATTCACAGCCCCCAACGGAGTTCGCCCATTGCATTTTTGAATATGATTGCTCTGGAAAAAACTTACTTTAATTTTCACATGAGCATAAAATATTTCATAATTCTCCCCACTGAGCAAGAATACGAGAGTTTTAGCACATTTACCAGGTATTTTTCACATTTCAGAAATACTATGTGAAACTTTCGTGAAGATGATTGCATTGCTTGTTTACTCACAATACAATGTTCAGGAACAAAATAGTAAAAAAACGTTCTCTGTTTTTGCACTAAACCTATTTGTGCACAAAAAATGCAAGGAAACATTCATAATCTCAAAACTGCTGGTCTTCAACTTTCATATAGAGATGGAAAAAATATCTTTTAGCAATTTATAATTTTCTCCTTGAGATGTCTCAATCTGTTTTCTCAAGGATGAGAAAACTTGCACTCATTTTTTCCATCCCTACTGCCAGGCAAGCCCACTAAGAGGTCACTGAATGCTTGGGAAGAGGAAGCCAGCATCTTCCCTAGCTTACACTAGCTGAAAGGTTCTCAGATTCAGGGCCTGACCTCTCTTCTCCATGTTACCAGGTGAGGGGAGGAGTCTAAGGGTAAGAGCATTGATCTGGAAGGAATTTATGTAAGTTTTCATGTATGTATTTGTTCATTTTACTGTACATTACTGGCCTTCCACATCTGCTTTAGAGTCTTCAGAGATCCCCTCCCTTCCTCCCTCCATCTCATTCTTTAGCTTTGTATTTTATTTGAATGGTATGCTCTACATCAATTGTGGTTGCTGCTTAATGCATCATGCTCAGTGAGCCCACCAAAGCCCACCTGGGCTGTCCTTATATCTCAAGATAAGGCTGTGAAACCTGAGGGCTTGAGATGCTGTTGACCTGGAAACCATAATTAGCTGCGTTTCCTAGATAGCAATGTGAAGTGCCACAGCTGTCATATACAAAGGCATGTGATGGGGAGACTGTAAGAAGTGATGATGCCAGAGGACCAAATGGCAATGTATGCTGGCAATGAGGGAGGCAATTTGTCAGTCTAAGTGAGCCCTGTAGGTCATATGGGCTCCCCAAATTGCCCTGTTTTGCTGGTAGGAGCACCAGTCCTGAAAGTGTAGAAACGGGTTTTATTTTCTCAGCAAGAACAAGGTCTGTGATCTCTGTCTTTAATGGAAAGCACACGGCAGAAAAGGCTGGAAATGCATTTGGCAGGGTATAACTTGGGGTAGCATATTGCAGTAGCATTATTTAATCTTAATGGGGCTCAGAGGGAGAATGCTAAGCATGTAATTTCTCAGTCAAATTATACATATTGTCAGCAGCAGAACTGGAGATTATAATGACTTGCAAACCACCTGCTACCTGGCAGATGCGTAACCATCCCCAAGTGATGGGGCAATGAAGTGCATCTGTGCATTATAACTGTCCACTAAAGTAAGTAAGCACTTTAGTTCTCCCAGAAGAGTGCCTCTTAGGAATGTGGGACATGACATAGCCAAAGTGAAACACTTTTAAGCTCCATTGATTTCAATGCTCACCAATTAAGGATACTTAAAAAAAAAACACACCTTTTCTCCATTAAAGTCCTTTGGCTCACTCCTATAGTCCTTCTCCCAACTCAAATGACTGTTAAAAGTCTGTGCAACAGCATTGCCTCATATTCTTTCCATTACTGATAACTTCATTTTCCTCTCTTGCCTCCTCTATCCTCCTCTCTCATCACATAATTTGCAAGTTATTCAGGATGGGGATTTGTGACATTACTCTCCAAAGCATAATGCATACATATAACACAGTTCAATCATGTATCATTGAGATGGAGAACAATGCTTAATGCTGGCTGGATCATCTCCTCTGATTTTGTGATCTTCCAATAGTTTGCTCTTTTAAAAATCTTATTCATTTCCTACACTTACAACCCCATTTTACTTACAGCTTCTCCTTTCTTGTTATGGATTGATCAGTCCCATCAGCTCCATCAGGTGGCACCACCCCCAACTTCTGCAGGAACTCTAATACCTTGGCAGCACCCATCAGATTTCTGTTTTTCCCCAATCTTGTGAACCACCATATAAAACCTCCTCCATGTCCCATTCTGTAATGTTTTGCTGGGGTTTTAAAAGGATGGAAACTTAAAGTGATGGTTTAAGATTTGGACCTTAAAATGCTGGGTCATAGTTTTTGTTGCCACCACCTGAGGGCTTCAGGAATGAGGACAGAACATCACAAACCTGGCCATGACCCTAGCATTGGTTCACAAAGAATTTGAAAGGTAGATCTATTAAGACATATAGTGGACATGATATCATGTCATACTGTTCTGTTCACTTCATCTCATTAATTTTTGAAAATAATCCTGTTAGGCTGGGATGGACAAACACCTGTAAGGTAGGGATGTATAAGAGCCCTGGTGGTGCACTAGTTAAATGCTGGTACTGCAGCCTCAACGTTGTAAGTTCAATTCTGCAAGGCTCCAGGTTGACTCAGCCTTCCATCCTTCCACAGATCAGTAAAATGAGTAGCCAGCTTGTTGGGGGCAATTAGCTGAACACATTATAAACCACTTAGGGAGTGCTTTGCACTAATACGGGGTACAGAAATGTAACTGCTATTGCTATGTGGCCTCCACTAAATCTGCATGCTTGTTCTGTTATCTCTGATTAATGATTGGGCACAAGAAATAGAAAGGTATTTAAAGTCCAGGAAGCTTGTGCATGGGATACAAATGTACTTTTCAGCTTTGGAAGTTGTTGCATGCGTAGAGGTAGAAAAGCATAGTAGGTGCGCATAGAGCTATGAATAGTAAATATGCATAGAGCTGTTCTTTGGTATGTTTGGTAGGGAAATGCCTAAATTGTTAAGAATTACATGTTTATCATTTTAGTTTGGCCCTCTGCCTATTCCCTTGGCCCTACCTCTTTTGGAGTGAACTTCCTGAACTGATATTTGATCTCTGGGGTTGAAGTTTCTCCATCCCTATTTTAAGGTTAATAAATACAATTGGCCCTTCAAATTCACTAGGGTTAGAGGCACAGGGCCCCTGCAAAAATAGAAAAATCCCAAATATAAAAATATGTATGTGTGTCTGTGGGAAGGGGGCTGAGGCATGGTGCGAAGAATGGGCACCTGGAGTCCAAACCAGGTCAGGGAAAGAGAGGGAAAGGAAGTGGGTCAGCATGGTGGCCCTATACTTCCTCTCTCTCAGCCATCACTTTCCTTGGGTGTGTGGGGGGCATCAAGAGAGGGTTTGTGATGCTGAGAAATCAGGCTGTGAACTGTGCTTAGCTGACCAGGCAGCGGCTGGTGGGGGAGGAAGACCAGAGGTAGCTTTTAAAGGGCTGTGTGGCCCGATTGGAGCTGCCAAACAGGAAGGTTCTCACAGGAAAGAAGTACCTGAGATGGAGGGGGCAGGCTTTGGAGAAAGCCCAAATAATCAAATCTGTTAAAGTGCAACACAAATATGTGGAGGGCTGAAAGTACTGCTATATTCTCTATATTGTAGGTGGGGATTGAGAATCAGAAAATAGCAGCTTGCCTAAATCCACCTGTATAAGCTAGAAGAACCTTCTCCAAATCTCTGTTCAGACTAAGGGCATGTACACAGCCTATCTATGTCCCAGTCGTGTCTGGTGATGATGGTGGCAGTGGCTTTCCTGGGAGCGGAGCATGATGGAGCACCTGCTGCCTGTGGGAACCAGGAAGTGCGTGCATACCTCTTCCTGCTGCAGTGTGGAGAGGCACTGTCCTAGGCTGCGCTGGGATAGGAAGCACAGGCATTGCACTTCCAGGATCTCCTCAGTGAAGGTAAGTGTGGATGTGTGGTGGGAGGGTAGTGCAATTGCTGATCATTGATGAGGAAAACCTGTCAATGATTTGTGGCTTGATTGGGCCACCTGGGGATGGGAGAAGGATGGGACCCGGACAACATCATGCAGAACCATCATCCAGGTCCCATCCTTCTCCCGTCTCCAGTGTGTAACGATGACATCCTGCAGAAAGGGCCTATTTCTTAGCCTCAGTCTCACCTCAACAAATTTTCCAGGTAGCCTTAGATAGGCAAGTCATTATTCCCTCAGTGTCAACCTCCCTTCTGCAGTATGAGGAAATGTTCTGTATCAGTTCCTCAGTCTCCATAATATCTAACATAAGTTACTTCATTCTGTGTCATCTCCATAGTTTTCTGTTACCTCACCCGTTTAATTTTGAATATTCATTGTAGAAATATTGGGAACCATCATAAGTCTCACTGTTACCACGGAAATCTGGTCTGGCTTTGGTGAACTAAAAGATATCATTTTGATATCATAATTTGGCCCTTTTCCTGCCACCGGCTAAGTGTTTGTGAGGCTCCACCGAACAAGCATGACGCTAGGCATGGGTGATACTTGTGCTCTCATCAAAGTACCAGATATAGCCAGTTCCGCTTCGGGGGAAGCCACTCAACACAAACACCTTATTACAAAGACAAAAGGACTCTCTGTTTGAGAAAACACCCTGGCAAGCCAGGCACTTAATGGCCAAGCTAGCCGCATCTACATACCAGCTATACCATTGTCAATTCGGCTCATAATTCAATCATGTAAATTCTAACCTTTTGGAGTCTTTGTCTCCAGCCCAAAACTCATTGTTCTCACCAGAAACCAGACTAGCCTGTAGTCGTTCTTTCCCCTATAAAAGATGCCCCGTTCTGAGAGCTCTTTGGAACTCTCGTTGGACCTTGCTGAAAATCACTTGCTGAAATCACTTGAAGCTCCCTTTGGATCTTCTTCCTTGCCTTGCTGCCGCTTGGTCCAGCAGATTCCCCTCGGTCTCCACACCGGGTTTCCTTACTTCTCTCCAATTGGTGTCTCCAGGACTTCGGACAGGTGGCGTATTGCCCATTCCCCAAATTCTCTTTCTTTCCTTTCTAGTTAGAAGTGCTTGTGTTTTATTATTTTTGCTTAATAAATATTGTTAGTATTTTGGAACTGCTTGACTCCTCACTGACTTGAACCAGTATACATAGGATAAAAGATTCCGCTGCGTTGCCCTGCCTCTCGTTAGCCAAGAGAGTGCTCCAGCTAATTTCCCCATCTTGCTTGTTTTGTTTCGGTGTTTGGGTGCCCCTCTCGGGACTCCCAGTTTACAGGGTAACATCACTTAACAAAAGCAGCTTAGGGAAGGAAAGATTAATTAAAAATTTTCAAAAAAGTGGTCAAAAGCAGTGTTTTTCAAGTGTTGGAAATCTGTGACTGGAGGATCCTGGACTGATGAGAATCTTCACAGTTCATTACTTTTATTGTGTACAAAATTCACATACGGTGTTTTTGCATAGTAAGCAGGATTTTCTACACAGGAAACAACGTTATTGGTGTGTGAGAAGGTTGTGCAGAATAAGTCTGAAACTGTGAGCAGTCTTTGAAGACTATGTAGTTTTCATTCTTGCAGCAGGAAGAAAATTGCAAAATCTACTAGGTGCTTCCCTCGAGAATGAAATAGACAGCTGTATTTTTTCTCATGGTAACTTGCCCCAGATGTTACAGAAGTCAGGGAGGCAGTATGTT
Organism: Iguana delicatissima; assembly: GCA_948472985.1. Classification (NCBI taxonomy): domain Eukaryota; kingdom Metazoa; phylum Chordata; class Lepidosauria; order Squamata; family Iguanidae; genus Iguana; species Iguana delicatissima. The sequence goes on along the minus strand of CAOKZL010001645.1, from coordinate 307,038 downwards.
ACAGAGGGAAAAGATTCTCAGTGGATTCAAAAAGTCAATTAAATTACTCATTTTGCATCTCCTGAGACTTGTGGCATCACATTATCTTGGTTATATGTATGTTTGTAGTCTGCAAACATATGCACAGACCCTCATGGCTTCTAAGAATATAAGCAGCTGGCCATATCTATCATTGAAAAATATGCACACAGATACTTATTTAGTCAATAAGCAAAATGTATGCAAAAATGTATGTATGTATGTATGTATGTATGTATGTATGTATTTATTTATTTGCCCATGTTTTCCTGATATGGGACCTAAAGGGGGATTAGGAATAAAAATACATATGGGAAATGCCTACAAATATGCATGCAGAAAACACCCTCCCACAACATTTTACAACCTGATATGAACAGAATATGAGAAGAGAATATCAGGTATGATTTCAAAAAATTTAACTGAATTTAGGCTGAGGGTTTTTTTTTTCACATGCTTTAAGCAGAAACTGCATATTTAGAGTAACATTTGTTTTGATTCTCAGCTAATGTATATGCAATACTCACAGCACATGAAATGTATCTTATAAACATCAAGATTGTTGTTATTATTATTATGATTTCATGATGAAGGTAGAGCTACATTTCTCAAAACTTGTTCATTTGCCTGTGTTTTATGCATGTCCTAATTTTGCAGACACTACTAATATCTATGGGACAGTAATGACACTGCTTTCTGGAACAGTGTAAAATGATGGCATTTAAGACAGAGGCTTAGAACAATGATATAATACTTATCCAAGCTGGTATAATGGATCAATCCTAGTGGATTTGAATTATGCCTTTCCCAATTTGTAGCATGAAATACAATCATCCGACTTCCCAGATAAAAACCTCAGATGCAATTTTCTTGCTTAATATATATAAAAAAGAGTGATAACTCAGAAAGGAATGGTAATATAAACATTTTATGCATTGGAGATAAACTGCTCTTGAATTAGTTTCATGGATTTGGCAGTATTAGCAAATTTGCCATGTTAGATTGTGGCCATATTAGTGATGCTGAATAGCAGGAAGTTTTGATAATATGTTTTTATGAATGCACAAGTGGTGAATACTTTCAAATTACAGTGTTAGCAAAGTGTTTAACAGATCTGTCTGCCGTTTCACAGCTGTAAATGGCCACATAATTTGAACATTTAGTGGCTGTTACCTGTTTGCTACCAGACTCTTAAACTAGATGCATATAAATGAGCAGAAAGTGGTTGTTTTACAGGGCATAAATGTCTAGCAGATAAAGCAGATATGAATAGGATGATTTATATAATATTTTTCACCAGAGTGGCAAAGCTAATGCTTAAAAGAAAAAAAAATCATAGTGCTTATATTGGGAATCCTGTGGCTAAATGCAAGATTCAGTTACCTAAGGCAAGCTTGGTAACTGCTAGTATTCATTACTCAGAGCTTTCTCCATCCAGAACCATGCCTTGTGAGAGTTTTCTACTTAAAGTGATCTCAATATATTTCTTCATTACCCAAGGCAAAGGAAAGGCTGGTGTCCCACTTACATTTCATGTACAGAAAGTGAATTGATTTTTGAATTTTATTGTAAACATAGGTGTTGGGCTAGTGGCTGACCCCACATCTGAGGACAACTTACATTGGGGGTCATGATAGGCCTCATAGCACGTTCACCTTTTCTTTGACATCTTGCCGCCCAAAGTCAGTTGCCTCACTCTGACTTGTGACAGAGCCAACAGTGGTCCCACTGATACTGGTGAAAAGTGGCAGCACTGATGGTATTATTACTTTAAAACAGGGAAGTGGGTATGTCACCTGTGTTACCTGCTGTACACCCCCACTCCAAGAAATGATTGGTAATGGACACTATTTAATTGGCATAAAATATAAATTATACACTGTTATGGCTGAAAAATCATGCTGGCAAAGATGAATGGCTAAATACATACAAAAGCATGTCATATGGATCTCAGGGCATGGCCAAGTCATAGTCAAGGGATCAGTCAGGAAGCTATGGTGTTAGTGAGCTTGTAATAATCCCCTCAATGAGTCACACTTAAAAAACAATACTACCCAAAACTGCCTCAACAGACCAACTGATTGTCATCAACCCATTCCCTTTTCCCACCAAAATTCTCCTTTGTTTCCTTACCTGCCCAGACATTAAGGAGCTATCATGATTCCCATCAGTATCTTGTCATCTAATGCTAAGGTCATTGGTCCATTCCAGACCCTATTGTTTTCTTTGCCAGAGAGCTATTAACACCTTCTCCCTCAGGTCAGAAACAGGGTATTTAAACTATGGCTCTGAACCAGACAACTCATAATACACTGGACCCAGGCCATCATTCTGCTGCTCAGATTCCCATTCTTGTACTACCCTTAGACCCCTAGTCTGAGCCACATCGCTTCATCTCTTCTCTTCAGGATAGGTAAATTTTGCCCTCTTTGCCCTCACTTCTCGCTATCCAATTTTTCCTTCCTTTCCTTCAGTTAGCTTTGTGTGGTTGTGAGACTCCTTGAATATTGCAGATATTTGTGATTTTCCATAATAAAACATTATTTTAATTTTCAGCTGATGTCCCTGAATTAGTATCAGTATAATAGGTGGAAGATCCTGTAAGGTTACTCTCCTCTCACGGGCCTCCATTTGACCTGATAATATCTCACTGTTCCACAGAGGCACTAGCATTGTGGGTGGACTTCTGAGTCACCTACCTTTTGGGGTAACACTTGAATCAGATGCCTGACTCAAGATAACAGTTAGACAAAAGAAGTAATTGGAAACACTCATATTAATGCTTCTGCCTTTTCAACTGCCATTTACTGAAAAAGTGTGTGTGTGAAGCTTCATTCGAATGTCTGAGCTGCAATTTTTAGTAACATTTATTGTATAACACCTCTCAGCCCAGCAGGTCCCCTCAGTGGATGCGCAGCAGATAAAAATGAAAACATTATTTAAAAAAAGAAAACAAAATGATATTTTGAAAAACTGTTTTAAATACATGCACAAAATTAGAATGGTGCCCAAGCTAGTCTTGATTTTAGGAGCCAAAGGCCATGCAAAACAATAAAGGCTTGGCTGCCTGGCTTGCCAGAAACTTTCAGTGACTGAAAGTGCCAACCAAACTTACCTGTGGAGCCAAACAGCTCTGCAGCATAAACATTTCTGAGGTGCTAGTGATCTGGTTACTGAGCAAGGCCAGGTCCAGCTCTCTCCAAGTAGTGAAATCCAATGCAATAAGAAGCAGCAGCAGTGATTCCTCAAATTACTCATTGCTTCCTTCAACAATGAAGTTGGGAAAGAATTTCATCCCTAGCTAATACCTTTATCAGTCCAACTGAAAGGTCACAAATTTTTCTCTGTATGCTTTTGAGACTACAAGTTTTTTTTTTTAACAAACAAAGATGGTTTTTAAAAAGCATACAAGGGGAAAAGGGTGATAAATAGCAGAGTGACATAGTATGCATGTTGTCTTGAGATGTTGTCAGAATGTTGTGATCTTGTCATCAAAGTGGTGTCTGGAAGACTATATGAATCCAGCATTATCAGTCTTCCCCTTCCACTCCATGCTTTTAAAACCATATTTCCCTGAGATATTTTCTCAACTTTGTTAATTAGTAATTATGCCATAGTTGTTCTTGAATAATTGATTATTTCTCTTGGAGATCCATATTCCGAGATATTTTACCTTATTCTCTACATGGAAACCTGTTCTTTGGGTCAAATTTTCCTCCTCTACTTTTCTCATATTCTTAGTTAATATTTTTGTTTTGTCTTTATTTTAAACCCAGCAACTTCTCTGTATTGTTCCATCCTTTTAGTCAGTAAATCAATACTAATTTCCGGGTTTTCCAATATAGCCATCAGATTATCTGCATATGCTCTTACTTTGTACTCATGACCTTTTATTTTGCATTCCATTTTGTTAAGATCATTCCTTATTGCATTTAATAATACTTCCAAAGTTGTTATGAATAACAGCGGCGATAGAGGACATCCTTACCTTGTTCCTTTTCTAATTTCAAAATAATTTGTTTTATCCCCACTTATGATTAAAGCCGCTTTCTGTTCTTTATAGATTTCTCTTATCCAAGTCAGAAACTTTTGGCCTATTCCCATCCTTTTCATCACTTCTATCATGAAGTCCCATCTGATATTATCGAAGACTTTTTCTGTATCGATGAAAATCATAGCTAATTTCTTTTCATTGTGCCTTTCATAGAATTTGACAATGCTGAGTGCTCTTCTAATGTTGTCTTTAATTTGCCTGTTTGGCAAGAACCCATTTTGATCTCTTGCTATGACTCCCTGAAGAACCTTCTTCATTCTTTCCGCTAAAACACTGGCAAAAATTTTATAGTCGACATTCAGTGGTGAGATTGGTCGATAATTTCCTGGGTTTTTCATGTCTCTCCCCTCCTTTGGTAACAACGCAATGCTAGCTTCATTCCATGAATCAGGCTTTCTGTTCTCTATAATATCATTGAATAATTTTTCTATGGGTTCTATCAACAACTCCTTTAACTTCTTGAAGTATATTGCAGAAAAGCCATCTGGACCTGGTGCTTTTGATGTGTCCTGTTTCTTTATAGCTTCCTCTTTTTCCTTTACTGTTATCTTCTCCTCCAATATTTGTTTCTGTTCCTCTTTAATTTTCTGAATGCTTTGGGACCCCAAATACTCTTCTATTCTTTTATGTGTCTTCTCCAAATTATGTAGGCTGTACAAGTTTTTATAATAATTGTGAAATATTTTCTTTATTTCTTGTTGATTTGTTATTGTTTTCTTCCCATCTTTTATCTCTGTGATTAATCTTCTTTCCCTCTCTTTTCTAAGCTTATGTGCCAGCCATCTCCCCGGTTTGTCTGCATATTCAAAATATCTTTGTTTCAACCATTGTATCTTCCTACTTATCTCTTCTTGATTTACCGCGTTAATTTGTTCTTGTAAAAATCTCAAATTTTGTCTTGCTTTTTCATCAGTCAGGTTCTTTCTGAGCTTATCCTCTTGTGCATTTATTTCTTCCATTAATTTTTGATACTTCTCCCTCTTTTTCCTATTCATTTCTGCCCCTAATTTAATCAATTGTTCACGAACTGCCTTTCCCGCATCCCAAATTGTTTTCATCTTCAAATCTTCCGTCATGTTCTCTTCAGAGAAATATTTAACCACTTCCTTTATCTTTTCCAAGCAATGTTCATTCTGAAGTAAACTATCATTAAGTCTCCAGCTTATTCTTTTCTTCATAGATTTTAATTCCAATTGAATTGGGTTGTGATCTGACAGTGTGGAATAGCATGGAAGGAGATAAAAAAATCAATGGAAACCTGGAAATCTTTAAAGTTGTCTTTAATGGGAAGAATTTCCGCAATAAAAATGAACGTGCTACCCAGACTAATTTTTTTATTTCAGAATTTACCTATCATTGTAAATGACAAACCATTTAAAGACTGGAAGAGGGACTTAACTAAATTCATATGGGAACAAAAGAAACCAAGAATAAAATGGAAGTTGCTAACGGAAAGAAAAGAAAAAGGGGGCTTTGGCCTACCTGATCTGAAATTATACCATCAAGCTTGTGGTCTACTGTGGATTAAAGAATGGATGACGTTACAGGATGAAAAGCTACTAAGTTTAGAAGGGGCGGGGAAGCGAATGGGATGGCATTCGTATATGTGGTATAAGAAATACAAGATAGATAAAGAATTTCAAAATCACTACCTAAGAAGGGCGCTTCTGACAAATTGGTTGAAGTTTAAGAAAAAATACTACTTAAGAATACCACAATGGCTATCCTCACATGAGGCACTTTTTGGCAGATGGAGAGACCCTCAGGAGAGATGGATAAAATACAGTAACATATTAAGTGAAAGTCGTAATGAGATAACGCTGAAATCCAGAGAAGAACTAGAATTAATGGGATTTAAATGTCATTGATATTTATACAGGGAAATAAAAGAGAGATATATCATGGATAAAAATACAGAAGGTATTGAATCAGAATTGAAAGAGGACCTATTTCGGAAGATAGTTTTCAATTCACAGAAACAGACAATTTCGAATTATTGGTGACAGATCTAGAAACAGAGCAAATAAAAGAGGCTATGGTGAAATGGTCTAAAAATTTTGGTTATGAGATTCAAATGGAACATTGGGAGAGTAGTTGGAGAGAAGTGAATAAATTTACAGTTGCACAGAACTTGAAAGAAAACTACCTTAAAATGCTCTACAGATATCAAATGCAAGGATTACTTATGCAAAGTACTGGAAGTGTGAACATATACCTGATATCAAGGAATGGGATGTTAAACTATCAGAAATGATAATGATGGATGATTTGACAATGGCACTTAAGGGTGAAACAAGAGGGAAAAATAGGGAAGAATTGAAACCAATTAAAAATACATACAAAGAAAATGGGTGATTCAGAAAGAAACATGAAAAGAATGAAAACAAGCAAAGATATGGGAAAAGGGAATTGAAAAATATATTTTCAAAATTATATGGCAATTCATATAAAAAGGGAAATGATCTATTTATCTATCTATGTAGATTAAGATAGAAGATCAATAGAAGAAGAAGAAATAGAAATAGAATTAGATGTTGGATAGGTATATAAATTTGATTGTATATATTTCTTTGCTTTCTGGTTCTTATATATTTATAAAAAGAAAGAATGATTATTTGTAAATCTTGTTTGTTATAACTTTAGTAAAAATAAAATTAAAAAAATGCTCTACAGATGGCACTTAGATCCTGCTAAATTAAGCAAAATTTATAAGACAGAAGATAACAAATGCTGGAAGTGTAATAAAGACAATGGTACTTATTTTCACCTGTGGTGGACTTGTGATAAAGCGCAAAATTTTTGGAAAAGAATTCACAGGGAAATGACAATCATTTTAAAGATTAATTTACCTTTTATATTGGAATTGTTTTTATTGAACATGACATATAAGATAGATAAAGAAGTTAGAAGAAAATACTGGCAAGTTATTCTCTATATGATTACCGCAGCGAGACTGCTTTTTGCACAGAGATAGAAGAATAATGACATACCCCAAACAGTCGAATGGTTAATAAAAGTTGTTGAGATGAAAAATATGGACAAATTAACTGGGATGATTCAGGGAAAAATGCATGGAAATTTTGAAGAAAAATGGAGAAAGTTCGAGGAGCATTTAGAAGTAGTAAAAGACACAGAGGAATGAGGGAAGGGAAGGGATTTCTCGAATCTCAAGAATATAGACAAAGATAGATTAAGATTTTTAAGGACAAAGGTTAAAATATGGAACGACAGGAGATTAAAACAAAAAAGACTAGATATAAGCATGAGCTAAGAGGTAAATTATCGGGATATGAAATAAAAATGTAAGTAATGGAAATGTATACTGGGTGTACCCGATACAGGGTAGTAAAGAAGAGAAAGGTTTTTTTTTTAAGATCAATATGAGAAGAACTGGGGACAGGTGAACCTAGGAAGTGAAATTAGGAAATGAAGACAACATGAAGATAGAAAAGAAGATAAGGGGTTGGAGGAGTTCTTGTAGAGGAATTGACAGTTTGAATGCATGTAGAGTGATGAATATATGGCTTGTATGTAAATATTTCTAAAGTTGAATAATATAATGAAAAAATTTGCAAATTGTGGTGGTGGGAATGAAAGGGGGGTGACTGTTATGTTTGTTATGTTTTAATTGATCAATAAAATAAAAAAAAGTAATTATGGAGACAAATCTATTGGGTTGTATTTTCTAGTGAACTTCAGATTTTTGAATCAATAAGCAAACTGAAACTCAGCGATGCACGGAAATGCATACCTCTGTGAATTTTGCAATTAAATTCTCCAGATTTTTAAAAAAATAAAAACTGTGTGAAATGCCTGTACTGTGAATCAAATGAATATCTTAGGGAAAGTAAATATTAAAAGTACAATTTGTTGAGGAAATTACTTGCAAAATATGTAAAATTAAATTACATACAATAAATGAATTATGAGAAATGTGTATTTTTTGCAGTGTTCATATAGTACTTGTTCATTTAGTACTTGTTCTAATAAAATTGGAGTTGTTTACATTATCTTACAAACATGTCTAATACAGTATAAATTACTTTTAAATTTTTAAAACAAATATTATCCTTTAAGTGCTTAAAATTTCTTCAGAAATAAAAACTGAAAAGAAACTCATTATCATAATCTACAGAAGTCACGTGTGGACAATATGTTTTCAATAGATGCAGAAGACTAAGGCCATTTCCGCATGATATTGCCATACTGCCATAGCACCAGGTTGTATCCAGGTCAGGTGCTGTGCTACCACATGACATTGTCACTATCCAGCTGCTATCCCATCCCCAAGAATCACCAAACTGTCCTATTCTATTACCAGAAAAACTCCATTATGCACCTCCTGTAGTGCTTCTATCCCATCAGTCAGCTCAGTGCAGGACTGTTGTAGTGCTTGATAGCACTTCCAGTCATCATAAATCCAGCAGTGGATGGGCTGTAGGCGTGCCCAGCTTGTTCCTCCCTTAGTGACTCCCATGGTGTGGTAACTTTGAAATCTGTCACCTCTCCATGTTTGTTTGAAAGTTCTTCTTTGACTTAAAACTTTTTAAAAAATACATTTTAGGCATTATAGTGTGAAAATGCAATAGTGTATTGCTGTGTTTAGTACGATTTCCAAAGAAAAATAAATAATAAATAATAAAAAACAATCAGGATGGTGGGGTGAGGTGAAGATGGGGACAGGGAGCGGCCAAGGATGCTGTGGTGCAGAAGGAACACTGGTGGCAATACTGCTACTCATCTGCTGACAGAAGAAGGGTGGGAAAACAGTGTTCCTAACCTTACACCATCCAACAAATGGCAATGCCACAATTGCAACAGTATATTGTGCTAATGGCCTCTAGTATGGAAGTGGCCTAAATATGGCTTTTGTCTCTCAGATTAGATTTTTTGAGCCTGGGAAGAACTGAACTTAAGGCTGGAAACTTTTTCAAGGTTGACTATGAATGAAACTTAAAACAGAGAAAATGAGAAACTCACAGACTGAGATAAACTAAAACAGGCAGATTCATCTATCCCTAATTATAACAGACAAAGCCTGTAATTCTGTTGGTTATTCCAAATTAGAAAAGATGTATTGATTCAAGTGTTGACTAGTGAATCAACTTGTAGGTAAATCCAGTTGATTCAATAGTTTTATACTAGTTGGAATTAACAGTCGAATTCAGACCAAAGGGACATAGAAATTTCATGTAGAGCCCAATATGCAAAGAACCCTGAACTGTTTGATACTGAAGGAGGTAAGGGAATGGATGAATCATGACTTCTCCTCGATGCGGAGGGGTCGGAGAGAAGATGGTGCAACAATGTAGTAACTCCTGCTGATAAATCTTCTCAAAACACTCATAAATAACTCTAAATAACCCTAAGTTCTATCTTCCATCCTAATTATCCTTATCGTCTGAAAAGAGGAAGGCAGAGGAAAGAACTTCATACTGCTGGCTAGTGAGTATACTAAGTCTAAGGCCCTTTCCTCACGGGCATATTGCTCATGCTAGGGCGACCTCTCCAGGAGGTCTTCTTCACCACGGGGTGCTCTAGAGCAGTTTCAAAAAGTGAGGCCCTACACCTCAAACTGCTCTAGCACAGCCGCGAGAGTGGCGCTGCGAGTTTTTTAAAAACCACCTTCGCAAGTGGTTTTTACGAAACTCGCCTGCGCTGCTCCATGGCAGCCCCTGGTGAAGAACTGCAGAGACGTTGTAGCGTGTCCTGCAGATCTGCCCGGGGGTGGGCTTCCGGCTGGCGCACTGCCCTGATTGGCGGAGCGCTGCCAGAAGCCGCCGGCCGCCATTTTGGGCGCCGCGGAGTGCCACTGAACGCCGCCGAAATTCGACAGTGTTTAGAACGGCGAATCTGTGCTCCCCGCAGGGACAGAGCAACCTGCTACGAGGTAAGCTCCGCCCCTGCGTGCGCTGCCCCGTTTCAGCCCCCCCTTGAGGAAAGGGCCTAAGTTTGGTTAAATTCAAATCCGTCAGCACAGAATGTGGTAGTGATATAATGAAAGCTACAAACCTTTTAAGTTGCATTTAATTGCCACCTGTAAGAAGTCCTTGACTGATTATCCTTGAGATTTTAACTAAAAGCCTGTTGACTGATAATGGGAAATAAGAAAAGAGGAAGAGCTTACTCTGGATCTCCACAGTCAAGCAGAGACTCAAAACAGCTAAAAATTGAACAATACTTTACTTGAAAGGAGTTCAACAGAAATTCAGATCCTAACCTTGCAATGAGCATAAATGAATCTTTCGTTCCATCCACAGAAGAGTGGGTACAGGCTGGGGTGATAATTGACAAGGATGACCTTGGGGAGAGGCCTGCATACCCATCTGGATTAGAGGATTGTGATCTAACTACCCCCCCAAGGAAGGATGATAACTTTTCTGATAATTATCATCAGAGGCAAGAGCCCTCATTAGATTTTATTGCATCACAATGCTTGCTAACAGCCCACATGGTAATTTCAATATTTGAAAAACCAGTGAAAATAAATAAAAATATTCATAAAGTTGAAGAATTGCTTGAGGAATATATCAAGAAGCATAGCCAAGAGAGTAAAGCTTTAGAAAATAAATTGGCACAACCTAATCCGGCCCAAACTTCACAGCAGTATGTAAGAGCTCCACAAGATCTAAGTAATCCAAAGATGCTGCGTACATTGGTGCCAAATAAAATTCTCCTACATATTCTGGACAAAATAATTAATTGAGGCCAGTGGAGCTCTCTGGAGGCAGCTAGACTATCCCTAAGTAAAATATTGAGAGCAAATCTATATGCTATTGATTTAACTGAAGTTTATTGGCTCCCTCGAGTAGGACGGAATAACAGAATTCTGTTGTCATTTGAAGTAGCCTCCATTCCATCTATGCTCTTCAAAATGAAGAACTTTTTGTCTTTGTTACAAATCGTCCCAGTTAGAGTGTTCTGTGACCCAGTGATTCACCCTTTACTTAAGAGAAGCAAAAAGAACAGGAATCGAGATATGAATTCCGATTATAATCCTGGCTGGAATTCGGCTGGGACCCCACAATCCTCGGAAAGGTCCACACGTGATTACAAGGATGATAAAGATGTTGTAACCCCCCTTGAAGATCAAACTGGTCACTTAAGAAGAAAAGATGACTTTAAAAGTCTGTATGGTGAACCTGATGACTCTCAAACAGATTTTCTTCAACAAATAACAAAGATAAAGGATTTGGGTTTATCAGCCAGACACATTACTAAATCATTATGTGAGATCATGGCACCTATAAAAGGTTCACAGGGAAAAAATAATAGGCTAAAGGAAGTGCAAGCAGGGATAAAAACTTTGAAAGCTTTTAACTGGGAGACTTGTGTCATTGAAGGCAGAGATAATACTGGGGGACATTCTATGAGGGGTACAGAGTGTACTCAGAACTCTCATACCTCCAGGGAGCCAAAATCAGCTGAGGCAGTAACTGTAACTGCTCACTCCAATGCCCTCCCTAAATAATAATAATAATAATAATAAAATTTATTTTTATCCCGCCTCTCCCAAATGGATCGAGGCGGCATTACAGAACATATAAATATATTAAAACATCAAAATGTAGCCCACCCTCCCCACCCACCAACCCTACCATCCCCCTAACACACCAACTATTAAAACAGATTAAAATAAAATTAAAACTAAAAATTAAAAACAAAAACAAAAACAATTAAAAACAATTAAAAACAAAGGGACAATCGATGAGAGGCAGTGGAACACTAGTCTGGGAAGGCCTATCGGAAGAGAACAGTCTTGACTGCTTTTTTAAAGCAGTCAAGACTGGTAATGTGCCGGGTTTCCTCCGGCAGACCATTCCATAACTTGAGAGCGACTGAAGAAAAGGTCCTCTGGGTAACTGCAGCCAACCTAGTTCTGATTGGCTGCAGTAGATTCCTCCAGAGGACCTTAATGTGCGGGGCGGATTATATGGGAGAAGGCGATCCAGCAAGTAGGCTGGCCCCAAGCCATGAAGGGCTTTAAACGTAAAAACCAACACCTTGTACTGTGCCCAGAAACTAATAGGCAGCCAGTGTAAAGACTTCAAAATAGGTGTTATGTGGTCAGTTTTAGATCTTCCGGTGACCAACCTGGCTGCCATATTCTGAATTAATTGAAGTTTCCGGACTAAGCACATGGGTAGCCCTATGTAGAGCGCATTGCAGAAGTCAAGCTGTGAAGTTACTAGCACATGTACCACTTTTTTTAGGTGTTCCAAGTCCAGGAAGGGGCACGGCTGGTGTATCAGCTGAAGCTGATAGCAGGCGCTCCTGGCTGCCGCATCAATTTGAGCTGTCATCTGAAGCGGTGAGTCCAAGAGCACCCCCAGGCTGCGGACACAGTCTTTCAGGGGAAGTGTGACCCCGTCTAGAACTGGTTGACAAACCTCCATACCTGGGTTAGGGCCCTTGACAGCAAGTACCTTCATCTTATCTGAATTCAGCTTCAGTCTGTTTTTCCTCATCCAGTCCATTACTGCCTCAAGGCATTCATTTAGAGGCGAGATGCCACCCTTAGTCGATACTATTATCCGAGGCATGGAGAGATATATCTGGGTGTCATCAGCGTACTGATAGCACCTTGCTCCATACCTCCTGATGATCTCTCCCAGCGGTCTCATGTAGATGTTAAATAGCATTGGGGACAGGACGGTGCCCTGAGGGATGCCAGATTTAAGCTCCTTTTTTGAGGAGCAGCTGTCCCCAAGCATCACCATCTGGTATCTACCTGAGAGATAGGACCGGAACCACTGAAGTGCAGTGCCCCCGATCCCCAGCCCTCTCAGGCGTTCCAGAAGGATACCGTGGTCTATGGTATCAAAAGCCGCTGAGGGGTCCAAGAGTACCAGCAGGGTCACACTTCCCCTGTCGATACCCAGGTGTAGATCATCCACTAAGGCGACCATGGCAGTCTCGACTCCATATCCTGCCCTGAAGCCAGTTTGAAATGGATCTAGATAATCTGTTTCATCCAAGACAGCTTGGAGTTGAAGGGCAACAGCCCTCTCGATCACCTTGCTTAAAAATGGAAGATGGGAAACTGGTCTTTAATTATTCATTTCCAGGGGATCTAGGGAGGGCTTTTTTAGAAGCAGACGTATAATTACTTCTTTTAAACAAGCTGGAAAATTGCCCTCCCTGAAGGATGCATTAATAACATGTCTTAAGTGTGTCTTAATCGCAACTCCTCCCTGGACAACCAGCCATGAAGGGCAGGGATCAAGAGGGCAAGTTGTCCTCCTTACCTTTCCAAGGAGCTTGTCTACGTCCTCGGTACTCACTGACTGAAACTGATCCAGTATAATCCTATTCACGGGGTTGCCGGACACTTCATTTGTAACCTCTGCTATAACACCGGCATCCAAATTGGCTCTTATCTGAGAGATTTTATCTGCAAAATGATTATTCAAAGCATCACAGCAAGCTACATTAGGTTCTAACAACGAGTTCAGGGGAGTGGGTAACTGAGTCAAATCCCTTACCACCCTGAACAGCTCTGCTGGATGAGAAATCGCAGATGCAATACGTGCAGAGAAGAAAGTCTTCTTCGCTGCATCTATTGCCACTCCATAGGAATAAAGGAATTCTCTATAGAGCATATGACAGATATATCTATGCTATTGATTGATTTTGACAACATCGGACAGGTGCATTGTTTGAGCCCCTCTGTGAGGACGAGGAAACTTACTTCTCCGAACATACAGATAACAAATAACCTGAAGGATGACTTCCCAGCTAATGATGTAGGCTCCCTGCTTGCTGGAGATCCACATTTTGATGCCCGCATAGCCTTCATTAATTCAGATTCATGTACAAATCAAATGATAAGGAAGGATGGCTTGATTCCTGTTGACATAACATGTCCAAATGAAAACATAACTGCATGACATACGGCAGACCAGAGTAAGCTCACCTTGATTACCTGGAATGTTGCAGGATGGCGGGCATCAGCTAAGGACCCTTGCTTCAGTGAGTTCCTTTCCCAATATGGTATTATATTAATGCAGGAATCATGGTGCACTGAAGAATTAACCTTGAATGGATTTCACTCATCATCTATAAGAGCAGAACCCAGACTAAAGCATGGAAGAGCAAAAGGAGGACTGGGGATTTTAATTTCTACTACCTTACGCACTACATCGAAGACTCTCCCTGCACTCAACCCACATGCTATGGCAGTGCTCATCCAGTTTAAAACTCAGTCTTTGGTGATAATTAACGTCTATATGCCTCCTACGAGACAAAGATCCCAAACTAGAGCCATATGGACTAGACTAGAAAATTATGTGGCTGAACTTATTTTGGAATACCCTGACACACCGTTGATTATGAGGGGAGACATGAATGCTAGAATGGGACCAGATGATTATACCCTTTACTCACAATACAAATGTCCCCATCTGAAACCAGAAAATGATTATAGTCTCCCAACTCGTAGCTCAAAGGACACTAAAACAAATTATGCAGGTCTTTGTCTGGCTCAAGTAACTTACCAGATAGATCTTTATATATTGAATGGTATATTGGAGAAAAATCAGCCAGCCGAATTCACATACTTCTCTGGACTACGAATGAGCGCAATTGATTATATAATTGTTTCTGGAAACCTTTTACCATATACCAAACATCTTAAAGTTATGTCTAGAATTGATAGTGACCATTTTCCAATTATGCTTCAGTTAAATAATTTTATTCTTGAGACTCAATCCAAAGATTGTCATCAATTGTCTTTCAACTCATCAGGGGAAAATTATTGCAGACCTAAATGGTCCTCACATTTAAACCAGAGGACAATTGACTTACTGAGTTCAGATGGTTTCCAGAGTATGAGATCTGCCCTGATAACAGCAAAATCGGGTCTAGTTATTGAGAGATATGAAAATCCTATTCAAGAACTGTGGCAATATTTAATTTCTGAGAGTAGAACACACTCCAATCAACAGTTGTACCATTCTAAGCCATGGTTTGACAAAGAGTGCGTAGAAACCAAAAAAACTCTTGCTAGCAAATATAGGTTATATACAACAAATACATCATTGATAGATGCTTCTGATCCCTTAAAATATAAAAGACAATACAAGCAACTAGTAGTATATAAGAAAAAAGAATTTATGAAAAGCAATTGGATACAACTTATTGCTGCAGCTAGATCCAAGGACTCTGCTCTCTTCTGGCATATTATTGCAAGATCGCAAAGCAACGATCGTGATAGGATAAACTGCCATATCCCTTTAACTACATGGGAAACCTATTTTCAGGAACTCTATTTAGATATGAATGCTGTAAGAGACCATATTGCCCATAAAATGGAAAATCTCCCTCTGTGGACTCCAGTATCGGAAGCTGAGGTTAAAAGCTTAATAATTCAGTCAAGATCAGGCAAAGCACCAGGAGAAGATCTTATATGATCAGAAGTATTCAGGAATAATCAGAACTTCTGGACTCTGCTCCTGGCTACACTTTTCACTTTTATTGACACTTATGGAATAGTGCCCAAGGCATGGGGTTTTGCAATTATTGTTCCTATCTTTACAAAGGGAGAAAAGAGGATCCGGCAAACTATAGACCCATCAGACTTTTAAATACAATCAGCAAGATGTATGCAAGACATCTGCAAGTGAGGCTGCTTGAATGGATGGAAGGGGAACAGATACTCCCAGATGAGCAAGCTGGATTTAGAGAAGGCCGCTCCACCATTGACCAATGTTTGATATTACACCATTTGGTTAGAAAATATTTTTCCGGCAGCCTGACTTCATTGTATGCTGCCTTTATTGATTTTAAGGCAGCTTTTGATTCTGTTTCATGGGTTCTACTGTAGGAGAAGCTGGAGGCCTCCTCAATTGACAAGCATCTGCTCCACTTGATTTGTATGCTGTATCAAGAGACAATGATGAAAGTAAGAGGTAACCCTCTTGGGCACCTTACCAAAACCATAGAAATACAGAAAGGTGTGAAACAAGGTTGTATACGAGCCCCACTCCTATTTAATTTTTATATCAACTCTATGGTGGCTCAGTTCCAGAACACTAACTTTCATCTCCCAAAGATAGCTTATAGGAATATTTCAATCCTGCTCTATGCAGACGATGCAGCCATACTCTCAAGAGTACCCATTGGCCTTAAAAGAGCACTGAGAATCTTGGTTCAGTATTGCAGGGCAAATCAATTAGAACTCAATTATCGAAAAACTAAAATTATGGCCTTTATCAAAAGGCCTAAAAAACATTTGTGGAATATTGATGGCCATAAAATTGAGCAGGTTTCTTGCTTTAAATATCTGGGAGTAGCTTTACAAGCAAATGATAGTTTGAAAATGCATGAGAAATATGCTGCGGATAATGCTCAAAGAAGCTCATCGGCTATTAAAAATTTTTTTTACATCAAAAGGAGGGCAATTTATACCAGCAGCTCTCAAATTGTTTGAGTCAAAAGTGATTGCGCAACTCCTTTATGGAGCTCAGCTGGTTCCCTTTCAAAACTATGCACCATTAGAGCTTGTACAAACAGAATTCCTAAGAGCGATTTTTCAGACCCCCAAGTGTGTTTCAAATATTACTCTAAGATTAGAGTCAGGCTGTATGAAAATAGAGTCTAGGGTCTGGGTGATTATAATAAACTATTGGCTTAGATTAGTTTCTTCTTCTACTGGCTTTGTCTTTTTGGTGCTGAAAGATGGACTCCATTCTAGATGGAATCAAACAGTGGTTACTAAAATACAAAGTTTGGGCTTCTCTCTAGAATCCTTATGTAATGTGGGCTACGATAGAGCCAAAATGACCATTAAACAAAGGATAGTGGACATAGAGTGTCAAATGGACCTTGGTATGACTCCTACTTTCATCATTAGTGATTCCAACAGATATGCTGCCATACCTATGAAGTATTTAAATACATTGGAAATCCCTGAATATCGAAGAGCCTTTACCTTGGCACGGTGTAATACTTTGCCATCAGCACTACCGGAAGGCAGATATCAGAAGATACCCTTCCTAGAGAGAAAATGTCCATGTAATAGCGAACAAGTGGAAACCGTGGAACATGTATTTTTACAATGCTCATGTTACAGAGATTTACGATTAAATCTTATCTCCCCCGTTCTTAAAAGATTTTTAGGCCACTCGGAACAGTTCTATGTGTCACTACTACTTTCAAATCATAACTCAGAGATATCTTACAAAGTAGCTAAGTTTTGTGCAATTGCCATTAGAATCCGGTACAAGATGGTCAGTGATATAGATTAGGTAAAGGATAGATAAAGGAGAACTTTATGAGGATGATGTTGTATGCTTTATAATTCTTTTTAACCAACTGACTATTTATATGTACCAATTTGTCTTTTATTGATTGATTTTATGTTTTATGAGGAAAATGTTGTATGATCTTATAGCCTTTTTTAACCAATTGACTAACTATATGTACCAAATAGTCTTTTACTGATTGATTTTATATGTTTTATGAGGATGATGCTGTATGGTTGTATATCTCTTTCTAACCAATTGACTATTTATACGTATCTTGTATCTTGTTTGCTCTCGTATGCTGGTCTGTGACCATAATAAAGTTGATTGATTGATTGACTTCTCCTCTTCAGGCTTTTCTGTGGAATGTCTGCATCACATAGTACATTGGCTGGAATTTTGTTGGTGTCATACCTATGCATAAATTTCTTTCTACTTTTTTTTTAAAAAAATTATCAAATGGATGTATTCCATTCCCACACTTACCTAAGCTGTAGAGGTCCTGGAAGCTCAACAGCTGCACTCCCTGCCCTAGCACAGGCTGGGACAGTACCTGGCTGTGCTGTGGAAGGAAGAGGTGGGGTCATTGTGCTTCTTGGATTCCTGGATGCAGCCAGTGCAGAGGTGAGCACTCAATCATGCTGCCCTTCCAGGAGAGCCACTGCTGCCATCATCACTGCTGCCGTCATCACTGCATACCACTGGGACAAAAGTAAGACATGGAAAGGGCCCTTGTCTTGCATTGGTGGCATGTATGGGGGAGAGTCATGCTGGATAATTCAAACCCTGCTAATGGAACTTATGCCAACCTTACCTCAAGCAGTTCAACAATTTGAGGAACAAGCAGTAACAATTTGAAAAAGCCCTATCCACATAATGTTTCTTCTTGCATGGGGGAATTTGGGTTGACTCAGGATTTGTGATGCAGCCTTGTTTATCTACTTCTGTATGTCCATAACACCCCTTAACACTGTCTTTAGGTATGTGACAGGCTAGGAACATGGTTAGCCATTGGTGGAAATGGAGCAAGTTGCTGTAAACCTTCTTTTCTTTGTGTCTGCTCTCAGTTTGGTGGAGGTGTGACACTGTAGGTTTCTTTCCAGTCTCTTAAGTTGACTGCCACCATGCAAGACTGGAAATTCCCTCCCAGCGTTTTACTGGGGTTCTTGCCAGCCTCCCAAAGCTGACTCCTACGCATGGAAAGACTGGCAGTCTCCCCAGCTCTATCAGGTATGCTGCCACCCCCACCCCTGAATTATGAATCACTTGGACAGAACAGGAGGGACTCTGCCCAATCTCTAAGCGTAAGGATCCTCCACCTCCCCTTCCCCTGAGTGAGAGGTCCTATGTAGCGTGTGCCAAACCTGGCATGGAAATGGAGAGAAACAGAGGTTTATAGAAGTGTTTAATCAAGGCATGCAAATAAACAATATACACTTGGGAGACTCCCCCCTCCCAGGTACACTTAGTTACAAGAATTTACAAAACAGATATAACAGCACAGATACATTCTTAAGATCAGCCAATTCCCAAAATAACAACATCTCTAACGCGACTAACTACTTATTTCTAGTTACTCACAATTAGGTTATAGGCGTAGATGGTCTAAAGGAGAAGAGAGGGGGGGTCCAGGAGACACGGCATGCCTGCCAGCTCGACTGGCCCAGCTCGCCTCTCTTTCTCTCTGTCTCTCTCTCTCTCTGGCCACATGGCCTCTCAGAAGTTTTATCTTTTCCTCCTCGGAAGGATCTGGAAGCATCTCCAAGATGCCCACCTCTTTTCCTTTTGGTTGGTCAACTCCCACCCTGTGACCCTTGATGTAATCCCAACACCTCATTAACCCTTGGTTTACCAGAAGAGGGAAGTATCTCCCTTTAATAAGCCTAGATAATGTGAAGCCCCATTATCACAGGAGGCGTGATCACTTTTTTGTTCTTACATCCTGTTCTTCAGCTTGCATTCAGTTCACATTGAAGTGAAAGAGAAAGACTGTATATGCAGAGGTGTGCATCGTTGCACACAAAGAGATCTGGATTACAGCGTTCCCTATGGGAAAATAACCCTATCTGGTTTTGCTCATTTCAAATGATAGCTTTGACACCTAGCACAAGGACACTTAATTGCTGGTTTTAAAAATGTGAATAAAGCCATTTTCTTGCTGATAACTAATATTAAGAATTCATATTTTCCATTTTATTAGTTTGCTTATTTATAAAGGCAGTATCACTTTTAATGCTTTTAAAAAAGTTATAGGATTTTGTAATATTTTCATGCCTAGCAAATGTATGGCATTCAAGCCATTTTGGCTTTAATTTGATCAATATTTAATGAATTTATAATTAGGAGTAGCTCTTAGAGCCTTGCAGTGCAATATACTGCTGCATAATTTTAATCAAGGAGAAAAAGAGAGTAAAATATTATGGCTGGAGTATAGCTATAAAAATCTATGTTATAGAAATGCAGTGAGATTATTAACTGAATTACTAATGTCTAATGTAATCATTTTCTAAGCTATGATTTCCCCTAAAATGATTACAATGATCCTGCTCTTATTATTTTGGGTTGAAAAACTAATAATATTGCATAAATAATTTATTAAAGTTAATCAATTCTTTAACATTGATGTCCCTGATGTTATTTGAAATTATATGAACAAAACATTCATAGCGCTTATGTAAAGTGAACACAGACACACAGACACACAAAAGACACTTGCACATATCAAATGGAATTCTTCCCTCTTTCCTTATATTTTTTCCTAATGGACAGTGATGTTTGCACAGTTGTAATTGCTTAATTTATCTGAGAGTAAGCCCATCTTTCTAATAGTATACCTTCATATAAATATATTTCCATGCTGGGAAATGAATTTTGCTACATTTTATTTTGGTCCATAAAATCTTTTAAAAGCTGGCTTTGCTCCTAGTATTATGACAATTCCATTTGTAAAGAAAACATGCCAAAGGCTTCCTTGTGTTATATATGGAGAATAAACAATGACGAAAGGTACATATATTCATTAACCCCAACTGTCAGAAGCCCAAAGTAAAACAGTATAAGTCAAAATACAACTCTTGACGTTGGCTTGCAAATAGACATGAGAAAGACATGACTGCCTTTTCTAATAGTGTCCAGAATGAGTTGCCTGTTTCAATTTTCTGTATTTCTTCATATAACTCTTAGGGTAGGAGTGGACAAATTTTCAGAGAGAGGGGATTGAATTGATCCCCGCTTGAACCTACCACTGTTGCATATCAGCAAAATTAGCAACAGCAGTGAAAAGGGCTCTTGGAGAGTCAAATAATGGTGGAGGAAGTATTTGGGAAGTGTGAGTGAACACCTTCAAAATTTCTCATTCCTTTAGTCACAGTGTTTTCTGAGGTTCATTACAAGGGACATCAACATACAACTTTTCTGATTTGGCAGGAACAGTCACTCTATTATTCCACTTCTCCAGCTGCTTTTCGCCCTCAGCTTACGTCAGTTGCTGCAAACTGGCTTCAAAGTACAAAGTAGTTTGTATTCAGTTAACTCAGCATGGGGGAGAGGAGGGGAGAGGGATGAAATCTTGCCTTCTCATTAGACTCAGTCAAGAGAAAACTGCTGCAGCCTCTCCCATTTTATGTGTTCTCTCTCATCAATCCCTTTTTTCATTTTGACCACACTCTGCTGTTGCTGGGTCACATGTTTCCTTGGTTTTTATCTGTTGGAAGGTATGATGGTCCAAAAATTTCATTGCAATGTTGGACAGTGTTCATTGCAAGGAACATCCAGAAATTTCACTAGTATTTTAATGGCTGGTCTAGATACAATGTTAAAGGCATACATGCATTTAATATACGTGATTTTAAAAATACAAAAAGCCTCTTCAGATTGAGGAAATGTGGAGCATGCATAGAGGGGGAATTTTGTCCTTCCCTTCTCTCCCGCATTCTTGAGTAAAACCTGTCTTCTGAAACTGGCATTGCTTTTGGGGGTAGAGATCTCCCCACTGATGTTATTTGGAAATTTTATCCCAATGTATATAGGGAGAGCTGCTTTGGGGGCCTGTTTCTCTTTTTGTCATCAGGGAACAGAAATGATTGAATTCCTAGGTTGGGCCAGGCCCATGCTACATCTGAAGTGGCACCTCCTAACTTGGTAACTAGCAGGTACGACAGTATCATATTGTACTGAGGGGAAAAGAGCTTCTTGAAGGTAAATGTAAAGATTGTTCTTTTTTTGCTAACAAAAACTGTGTCCCACTGTGGCACTCCATAAGGAAATAATGTTTAAGTGTGTTTTGCCATATGCACTGCAAGTGCATGACAGCAAGTGCAATGGTATATTCTGATGGCAGTTTTAAATTTTGTAAATTAGCTGCAAATGCACCCTGAGTAGCAAAAAACAACTTCTTCCTTTAAGATTGTTTCGAGAGACCCTACAGTGTCAGCCACTCACTATGAAATCTAGAAGAGCAAGGTCATATTGAAGGAAATGATGACTTTGCAAGAGTGATGTGAAACAATTAGGGGCAGGTATGATGTACGCTGCATTACTTGATATTTCTGGATGGCTTAGAGAGCAGTGGTTAAATCTTTCCCCCAGCCTGGTTAGACTTCTCCAGGGATGTGTTACTAAAACTCCTAATTATTTCATTTCACAATTTTGTTCTGCCGTTTGTCATTTAGGCAAAGTGTCCTTAAGCAATATCCCAGCACTGAAGTTCCTGCCTCTCAGAGCAGTGTGATGCAGTCCCTGTGGCGAATCTTTTTATTTATTGTATCTGTGTTCCTTTATTAAATCTACGTAAATCATGTACTTCTGCTGCTACTGTTGTTGTTATGTTACTTCAACTTGACTCCAGCTTGGGGCAATTATATCATAGAGTTTCCTTGACAGGATTGTTCAGAGAAGGCTTGCTATTGCCTTCTGCTAATGCTGAGACAGAGATTTGTTGAAGGTTACCTAGTGGTTGTTCTGCAGGGATTCAGACCCTGGTCCTCTGGAATTCTACTCCATCAAACCACCACACCATGCCGATTCTCATATATTTCTACTGCTCTATCACAACAGATGAAGAGTTAGGGAAAAAACCTAGATAAAATGCCAGTCATATAATTGATAGCTATATGAATGACATTTTAAAAGTAATTTGCAGAAATGTAGTAGGCAATTCAGATTAGTACTGTAGAGAGGGCAAAAGTTAAACCCCCTTCATTCCTCCCATGCTAGATCTAAGTGAGAGGTGGATACTGCCTGCAATTTGTTGCAAAGTGATTCAAAGAACTGCAGTTTGCACAGATGGCATTTGAACTAGTTTAGCCTTTATACGGAATGTGGCAGAGTGTGTGTCAGTTCTTTGGGCTTTCCAGTGGCCAACTGCACTGAAAGCAATTTTGTGTGTGTCTTCGTGTGCTTTTATTTAAGACAGGGTGGGAAACCTGTGGCCCACCAGAAGCTGCTGGACTGTGGCTTCCATCAGTTTTTACCATTTTCTATGTTGGCTGGTGATAATAGGAATTAAAGACCAAGAACATCTAGAGGGCCACAAGTTTCTAAAACCTGGTATTCTGTTATGGTCAGGAATGGAACAGATCCATGAGAATCTTCAAAACTTAAGGCTACAATCTTATATATTTATAGTGTAATGTAATGTAGTGAAACCTAATCTCACAATTTTTCAACTATGTTATAGCCTTGAATTTGCCCTTTGTGTAAAAACCAATTATTTTTCACATAAAGTAAAAAGTGAGAGAAAAGACTTGCAAAATTATTGGCTGTACTAGGGACTATCCTTATCTGATAATTGGGGGGGGGGAGGCAGAACTGTTTATGCAACTATTTTTACTCTAGCCTAGTAAGTATTTCATTAGGATTCAAGCATATGTCTCCACCTTTCATACCACACTACTGCTTCATTCTTTTTTGCCTTTGTGGAGCAGCATATCACTGACATGGTAACTGGAACAATATAAAGTACCACCAGCATTTCCCAGCCATGCTGGCAACTTTTTCTTTTTTCTATCAACATAAGATAATTCAAGAATAATCTTTTCTGACCCAGCTGAACCAATCCAAGGAAAAGGACTGCAATTTGGGTTGGACAGTTTTTGTTCTAAATTTGTTTTGCTTTAAAGGCTCATTATTTTTCTTCCCTTTGCCAATAGTCGGTATCCTCTTTGCAGTGGAACAAATGGCTGTGTTGTAATATTATTAATGTATGCCAAGTACAACTTCCTTATCTGACACTATTCATCACATCCCAATTAATCATGTGCCAAAAGAACCCAATATCCTATTTCAAGCACAGGCCAATAACTCCTTGTGAAATTAAATCATCTTTCAGAAATATTTCATTCCTCCAAGCTAATAATTCAATGCAAATGGATTTCTAGAAGGACGACTGGGGCATGTTATGTGATCTTTCCATTAGGTCCTCCATCTTGTGCGTTTAAAATCTGCTACCACATTCTAAATTGACATCTGTTCATGAATAGTTTACCTCTTTGCATAAACAGTAAAACTAACACTGTCTGTCATGCTGGGAGACAGTGACAGTATATGGAGTGTAGGACTAGAAGCGGAGAGGGGTTGGTAGTTCCAATGTCATCAGTGCTGTGAATCTGCTATAGATTTTAATCTGAGCTTTAATGGAGCTATCCACTGAGCAAAACCTCTTTATAGCAACCCAGCCTCTATATAGTTCAGACTAAAACACAGAACAAATTCACTACCCCAGTGCCATGGGAATCACTAGCTGCTGTGCCACTTAGCCTTGGGTAGCTTATGGCAAATCACTACAATCAACCTCACTACCCCACATGAATATTGTGAAAATTTTAAGTATGTGATTTCAGCCATTTTTTGTAGAAGGAATGGAGAAATATATCACAAAATAGAAATGGGAATCTCCATCTTAAAGGGTACAACATATACTACATTTAGAGGAGTACATTTAGATATTTTATATTAGAATATGTGCAGGTGGATTTAATATAAGAAAAAGTCAGGTTCCCAAATGAAGTTCCACTGGCCATGTCAATGCTCAGCTGGGAGTGGAGGCATTAGTAGGTGCAGAAGAGTGAAAATTTCATTTCAGTTTGTTTTTGAAAAGCAATGAACAAACTTTGAAACAGAAAGGAGATGACTTTAAAAAAAACTAAACTGGGTAAAACTGAAACTGAGAAAAACAACCATTCACACCATGAGATATGTGTGCTTAACACTTGAAAATCAAGGTTTAAATTCCTATATATTCAATAAGGTTTGTGCAGAATTAGAGTTACCACCTCCCTCTCACCAAGACATTCTTCATCTTTAACAAATATATGGCAGCAAGTGCAGCATGGTCTTCTCCATACTAGGAATAACTGTGCTCAGTGATTTTGCCCGACATTGACAGAGAATTTTTTTTCCTACTCATTTTTGAGAGTGGAAGAAATCTGATCTTTAAAAAATTGAAATCTAGTGGAAAGAGAAAATGAGACGTATCTCCTTCCCCCTTTTTAGGAGGAAATCTATAAATCTATAAAAGGAGGATGGTTATTCCCCTCTCTTGAAAATGCATCTCTATGTTCTTTTTAACTGCCCCCATAAAACTTGTGTTTAAAAAGTAGATGTAACTTGGAGATAACTGGTATGCTGGGTATCATTACCTGCAGAGAACTGTCAGACATGAAAAGGATTCTGAAATGTTATCCTACTCACCTGCCAATCTTTGCCAGTAGATTCTCCATGTTCCCACATTCCAACATTGCTGTTACCTCTTCAAACATGTTGTTTATGAGATAGCTTCCAATTCCAACCTGAGCATCCCTCATTTTAGGTATTTGCTGCCTGTGTGTTAGGCTAAACTGTGAATGTGGGTGCACATGTGTACTCCACTCTAAATTTTGCCCTACACCCAGTTGAATCTCAAAACTTTTCTCAATGAGTGTAAACACTGTTGTTGAATGCAGCTACAGAACTCCTGTGCTCAGAAGGCCTGATAAAATTGGTCTGCCAGCCAAAAGAACTCTGTAACCATGTTGTACAGAATGTAGTTACCTAGGGCTCTCTTTAGGCTCAGTGGGCCAGGATTTGGGGTGGGACCTACAGTATACTCTCAGTGGCAAACCTGAATTTGTTTGCTGAAGAGCCTTAAAAATCTGTAAATTCAAAAGTCCTATTCAAGGATTCAAAACCTGGTTAAAACAAATGCATAAGCAAAGAGAGCAGGACAGATTCATTATCATTGCCTTCACGAGAACAGCAATCACCTGAAATGGAGAACCTGTGCTATGCATATAGCCTCTCCCATATGACCAGATTTGATTTTTCAAAGTTTTCCAACTGTTTAGAGATCTTTAACGGAAAGTAGAGTCTCTCATTTTCAAATTAATACTTTCCATGTAAAGAGAGTTGGTCATAGCAGGCTAACCTGCTTCTTATGTGCATCTATTTATTTTACCCCAATCTCCCAGCCGCTGAATTGAGCTCCAGTGTCCTACGAAACATGCTATACTTTGCACAGATATTACATTCTTAAAAGGAACCACAACCTTGCAAACAGAAACACTCTAGGCCAAAGGAGAAATTTCCAGTGGTGGTGGTGGTAGGCTCCTAGATGGCATCCTGCCTTTGATCCTCTCAAAAGTGGCACAAACCCTCAGCCAGCTTTTCCTTACTTTGCTTATTAATACGGCACTGTGTTATACAATTGATAACAAAAGTTACATTATCAAGTGTGAATAGAATAAGTTGTATTTCGAAGCTCGTTATCAAAGCTTAAGGACAGTTAGGGGTGTCAGATTGGGAGCATTCTGGGCCCTGAGAGCTCAGGGCCAAAGGTGGGGCCTTAAAATGGCTCCTGGTGATGTTTTCATGTAGTGGGGCCCAGATATATTTATTTATGTATTTAATGTATATCCTTATTGTCTCCCATTTGGGACAGAGGGCAAACCCTGATGATATCACAGACTTGACCATGGTATCATTTAGCATAATATGTTATGAGTCAACTAAAGTTGTGCCTGAGCCCTTGATTCAATCTGGAGCCCAATTCAGCAATCTGGATCAAGGCCCAATTTGGACTTGAGCAATTAGTATTTAATCTGTTCCAGTCCAAACCCCCAAATTTAGATTAAGATTTGAGCATCAATCATCCCACATTGGCTATTTCCACACGATGTCACTACACCATCATAGCAGCAGGTTGTTTCAGTTCAGAAGCTGTGCTACGGCATGATGTCATTACTATCCAGCTGCTGTCCCATCTCCAAGGGCAGCAAAACCGTGTTCTATTTCTAGAAAAAAATCTGCTATGAGCCTCCATTAGCATTTCAATCCCATCAGCCAGCTCAGTGCAGTACTATTATAGCATTTGATAGCACTTCCAGTCATTGTGATTCCAGCAGTGGGGTGGACAGTGGGGTGGGCTGTGGGTGTGCCCAGATTGTCCCTCCCTCAGTGACTCTCATGGCCTGCGAACATTGAAATCTATCACCTTTCTGTGTTTATTTGAAAGTTCTCCTTAAGTTAAAACTTTTTTTTAAATACATTTTTAGGCATTATAGCATGAAAATACAATTGTGTACTGCCATGTTTAGTATGGCTTCCAGAGAAAAGCAAAACAAAACAAAACAAACAAACACCCTGACCAATTGGGGCAGTGGGGCAGGATGAAGGTGGGAACAGGGATGCTGTGGTGAAGAAGTAACACTAGTGACAATACCACTACTTATCTGCTCAAGGAGAAAGGCTGTGGAAAACAGTGTTCCTAACCCGATGTCATTGCATGAATGACAATGCTGCAATTGTAACAGTATATCATTCTAATGGCCTCTAGTGCAGAAATGGCCATTTTCTTGTGTTAGGAAAGTAAAAATGGCTATAACTTCTTATTAATTCATCAATCCACATAACATTTGGACACATAGTAGATCTTTACTTCCTCTGATGCTGAGAGAGTGTGATTTGCCCAATATCACCCAGTGGATTTTCATGGCTGAGTGGGAATCCAAACTCTGGTCTCTGGTCCAGCATTCAATGCTGGCTTTCTGGTCATACTGGTGAAGGCAAACCCCCTCTGAATAAACCTTGCCAGGAAAACCTCATTATAGTTTCACCTTTGTTGTTGTGTGTCTTCAAGTTGTTTCTGACTTATGGCAACCCTAAGGTGAACCTATCAAAGTGTTTTCTGGGGCTGAGAGTGTGTGATGCACTCAAAGTTTCCATGGCTGAGCAGGGAATCATGTCTGTGGCTGAATAGGGAATCAAAATCTGGGTCTCCAGGGCCATAGTCCAGTGCTCAAACCACTATAATACACTGGCTCTCAGGTTCACCTTATGGTTGCCATAAATTGGAAATGTCTTGAAGGCACACAATGAAAACAAAGTAGACCTTAAATAGGAGCTTGGTGAAATCCATTTTCAGACTGATAATTAAAATGGAAAGAAATCAATTGCCTTGACAGAGCTGAAGAAGAACAACATTTGGACTACATTCTTTGCTAACAGAGATCCACATGTACCTCATTCCAAGAATAAAAACTGCAGTGCAACTTTAGACATTCAGGCTAAAGTGAGACACATTGAGAAAAGTTAAAAGCAGCTATCAGTAGTAGTACTGTATGCAGTAATTTCTAGGGAAACTAATCCTATTTCCTCCTGCTAATCTCATGCTTTGAGAAACTGAGAGGGAGAAGTGGGGGCCAGTGATCTTCTCCAGAAAGTTTCTCCCTTTCCCTTGAGGACTGGGGACTCAAGGCTTGCTTTGGCCTCCAAATATCAAGAATTTTCTTTTGATAAAATGCTGACTCACCAAAAATAATTGGATTGGCTTCAACAGGAAAGCCCAAAGCATTCTTTAAACAACAGCAAATTTTATAAATTGTGGAAATGTTTTTAGTATCCGTTTACGTTTAAATGAGGCTTGCAGCAGATGGTGAAAATGTCAATCCATCTGAAGCAGCTTTTAGATCTGAAAGCTAATGAATAATTAACGATTCCCCTCCTCATTTTTCCTCCAAATGCCATAACAATAAAATTTTCTCTAATTATCTATCTATGCTTTCTGAGTTCTTCCCTCTACCTGTTCAAATTCATCATGTATTATTTACTCTGTGAGTGGTAATGTCTGCTCTAACAGGCCATATGATTCTAGGGGTTCCTGGATGGGGCAGATTATCTAGATCCATTTCAATCTGGTTTCGTGTCTGGTTATGGAGCAGAGACAGCTTTGGTTACCTTGGTAAATGACCTACTCAAGGAACTGGATAGGGTGTGTGTGTCCCTGTGGGTTCTGCCAGACCTCTCAGCAGTTTTCAACACTATCAACCATGGCATCTTTCTGAGTTGCCTCTGGGATGTGGCAGAGGAACTTTCTACCATGGCTCTATTCTTTCCTGTAGGGGAGCTCTCAGAGAGTGGTGTGGAGGGATTCCTACTGGATTTCTTGGCCATAGCCCTGTGGATTCCTTCAGGGCTCAATCTTGTCCCCTAAGCTATTTAACATCTACATAAAGCTTCTGGGAGAGGTTGTCTGGAGTTTTAGGGTCAGATTTCACCCGTATGCTGATGGTATCCAGCTCTGATACTCCTTTCCACTCAATACCAAGGAAGATGTTCCTGTGATTGGTGCCTGGTAGTTGTGTTGGACTGGATGAGGGCAAACAAAGCTTAATCCAGACAAGACAGAGGTACTCCTGGACAGGCAAAACACAGATCTGGGAATAGGGATTCACCTTGTGTTAGTTGGGGTTACAGTTCCCTCAAAACACAGGTTCATAGTTTGGGATTACTCCTGATCCTGCAGGCCCAGGTTTCAGCAATGACCAGGTGAGCATTTGCATGGTTAAAACTAATATGTCAACTACATCTGTTCCAGGAGAACTCAGATCTGTTGGTGGTACATGTCTTGCATCCTTTTCACATGCAGTTTCTTTTGTGAGAGGGCCCCTTGAGCATCACGCAAATGAGAGCGGCGGTCCGTACGATGCACTCCCATTTATGTGGCACTCATGAGCCTAACGCAAACCGTGCACACATTTTTTCATTTTCAGCTTTAAGCCAAAAATTGTGCATGGTTGTGCAAGGCTCCCGGGGCCTGCATGCACTTACCTGCGCTGTGGTACGTCGGGAGCTGGGCCGGTCATGCTTCCTGCCTCAGCACTAGTCTGCAATTCCCAGGTTGCGCTGCAGCAGGAAGGGGCAGGGCGTTCACGCGACTGGCAAGCCAGCTGTGGTAAGGAAGGAGAAACGAAGTGAGCGTCTCGCGCAAGAGGCTGCTCATGCGAATGCCACCCCCCACCTCCGTGAAAAGGTAAGATGGGGAAAGGGCCTTGGTTACGTTCTGTTACATCCTGTTTGGATTACTGTCATATACTATATGTGGGGCTGCCTTTGAAAAGTGTTCAGAAACCTTAGTTGGCTCCAAGAGCTGTAGCCAAGTTGTTAACTGGGCCTGGCTGCAGGAAGCCTACAACTTGTTGCAACAACTCCACTGAATGATGATCCATTTCCAAGCACAATTCAAATAGCTGGATTTGACCTACAAAGTCCAATAATGGCTTGGGGTCAGGTTATCTACTTCCACTTCTGAGCCCAGTAAAGCTCCAATATCATCTGGAGAGGCCTTTCTCCCCATCCTACCACCTTCTCAGGCTTGTTTGGTAGGAAGAAGGAGCAAGCCTTCTCAGTGGCTGCTCCCAGGCTTTGAAACTCTCTCCCTAGAGAGGCCAGGAGGGCCTTGTCCTCGGTCTCTTTCTAGCAGGAAGTCAAAACTTTTTTTGCTACCAGACTTTTACAAACTGACTAGAATTGGGTTTTTAATGGTGTACATGATTGTTTTTAAGATTTACATATAGTCTTGTAATGAATTTTACTATTTTTAACACCTAATTTTTAACTTTATAAATTTTAATTGCTTTTAAAATTATATATATGTGTGTGTGTGTGTGTGTGTTTATTAACGTTTTTATATAGTTTTAAATTTGTATTGTTTTAAATACGTTGTTAGGTGCCTTGAGTCCCCTTATTGGGAGAAAGTCATATAAATGGACAGTGACAACAACAACTTTCTGTGGCGTTACTATGTGAGGGCCTCCTATATGGTTAATGAAAAGGCACACATGCAAGTGTGATAGAAGGTCTCTCCACCATTCCTTTTAACCTGTTGGAATTTTGAAAAATCCCATCATCTTTCCTAACAAGTACTAAGTAAGTAAGGAAATCAACAGGAGAAAACTTCTAACAACTTAGGCTGGAAATTCTGAGTCCTTAAGAAACAGCTTACAACTGTTCTTAAGGAAACAAAAAATGTTTCTTTGTCAAACCTTTATTGGGAATTAGCCATATTAATAAAATCTCTTAAAGAAAAATGATTTTATAACATTGCATAGATTTGAAGCAATTAAATAATTGTTTAGATCTGATGCAATCATCTGAGATACAATTATGTCACCAGAAGTTTGGATGTAGCTTGTGAGTATTAGCCATGCTGATTCAATGCACCACGCTCTTGGAAAATTCACTGACAAGAGCTTCTGTTTGCTGTATTGAGCTGTCTGGTGTCTCAGTTCACAGTCTCTTTCAAATATGAATTCTGTTGGGGTTGCTTAAACAGCCCTGTAGCCTTTTTTCATTTATCTCACACTCTGTTTGAGGAGGAAAGGTAGAAAATGCTTCATGCTCCACCTTTATAGGAGCTGGAATTGGATCAAATGACAAACGACTTCATGCAAAGACAGCTACATCTTGTGATGACTGGGTTGGGAAACATGTGTGTTACAATACATTAGAGAGGACCTTCTTCTGTTTGATGGTGACTTCTGTTTGAAGAGCTCTCTAGTCCAAATCTAGATGAAAGTTAAAGAACCATAAAAAGGAACACCAGAGGCTTTGACGTTGCCCATCAACAGTTAGCATTTCAAAGGCAGACTGAGGGTGCATGGTCTCCAATAGTGTGACACTGTTGCATTTTTATTTAAATTACAGTAGCAGGCCTAAAAGATCAAGTGTGGTACAATGGATTGTCTGCTGGACCAGGATTTTCTGAGAGTGGTTTAGAATACTCACTCAGCCATAGAAACCCACTGAGTGACCTTGGGCAAGTGATATTCTCTCAGCCTCAGAGGGAGGCAAAGATAAGCCTAAATATTGCCAGGAAAGTCCCATGATAGGATTATCTTAGGGTCCCCATAAATCAGAAATAACAACAAAAACAAATAGGTCTAAGTTCAATTGTTAATTCCAAGTAGAGTAGGCTTCCATTTATGTTTGGTTCCATTGATTCATTGGGTCTGCATTAGCTGGGACTAGCAAATGGACATAGGCCAAAGTGTGCATCCATTTTCGTTTATTCGGAGATGAACTTGAGGTCTAGGGAGCAATACTGGGGAGCAATATCAGTCTATTTATAACTTAGGGTTTGCAGCAACTGAATTAGCACATGCAAATTTTATGCAAATATTTATCCTGAATTTTTTCTTTTCTAGCATTTTAGTGTTGTGTTCTGTATCTGTGGTTTATGATAAAACTTCTTTGACCAAAGCACAGTGCAATAGGAAGTAATGTTTTAATGATTAAAAAAAAATCTGAGCCATAAATTACATCTTCTCTCCAATCTTAGAACAAACAAGAATGACAAATTAGTTGAGCATATTTGACTCCTTTTAAATTTAGTTTTGATCAATCTCATTCAAATATGTTATGAGTAAGCATGACAATTGTAAAACAGGCCTAGAACTTTCATGGAAAGCTGTGGAATATGAACACAAGACAACATTTTGTCTGGGACATTTTTTTTTCCTAAAAGATAATTGTACTCTGAACAGTCTACTATGACCCTTTTTGCATGGCATTTTTGAAGTGAAAGGGCCCCTTCAGCATTGCGTAAATGTGAGGCGCGGTCCACATGACGCAGTCACATTTGCACGACGCTCAAGGGCCTGGTGCAGACTGTGCACACATTTTTTCGTTTTCGGCTCAAAGCCGAAAATGCTGCGCTGTTGCGCATTGCTCCGGGCCCCCACGCGCACTTACCTTGTGTGTGAAGCCTCGGGAGTCAGGTTGGTCATGTGTCCTCTCCTCAGTGCAGCCTGGGAGGTCCCAGGCTGCATTGTGAATAGAAGAAGCGGGGCACTTGCGCGACCAGGAAGCAGCCGTGGATCCG
This sequence comes from Iguana delicatissima, assembly GCA_948472985.1. Lineage (NCBI taxonomy): Eukaryota > Metazoa > Chordata > Lepidosauria > Squamata > Iguanidae > Iguana > Iguana delicatissima. Next base: position 274,589 of record CAOKZL010001645.1, on the reverse strand, counting down.
AAGCAGGAGGGATGCGAGAGCATTCCTCCCAAGGCTTCCTGTATGAGCCCTTCAGCCCAGCACTGGGAAAAGGTAAGATGTGAAAAGGGCCTACGTCTCCTGAAGAGCAGGAGATTAACCCTTAGACTAGGCAATAGAGCTACAAACTTTTACATAGCACACAGCATCATTAAAAAATTCTGCACAGCTTCATTCTGTGTGGCATGAAAGCTTGCAACCCAGCTCTGCCAACATGATTGTCTAAGGAAAAGTAGCATCCACTTTATTTTGGATCCTGACTTGTTTTGTTGGAACTAACATAGCAAAACTAGTCTTGTAATTTATTCTCTTCTAGTGAGCCTAATCATTGTGTGTTTTTTCTTAAGAGCAGTAGTGTGTGTTGAAACAGAGCTTGTATGGTAATACAACTGCAAGTAAAACAAATGGGAAATTCAGAGTTTATGGTGCATATTTTTTTTTAACATAGCAATTTCATCTCAGGTGCAGATACTGCTTCTTTTAAAACTGCTTAAAAGAATTCTCTGTATCAACGAGTGGCATGCGTAATCAACATCAGATTTAACTTATACTAAAGTCATTTTATGAACTCCATCTTAAACTGTTAATATCGTTTTGGCCAGCCATTCATATTCTGATATTATCTGGATTTTTGAACTAAAACTAAACTAAACTAAACCTAAAACATGAGTAGGTAGTACAAAAATATCTTGAGGGAAGATCTGTTTGGGATCTTTAGTTCCTTCCAAGAATATAAGATTGACATACACTAGGGTTGACTTGAAGGCATGTCGCTGCTACCACCAAAAAATCTGTATCTGTTTTAAAATGCGTATTTTAAGTTCATGTTTAACTAATACCTTTTGTGCACAATTTTAAGATTGAGAAAACTCATAGGTGAAAGTACACATGAGAAACACAGATTTAGATATGGCAATGGAAGGCTAATTTGTTCATTCCCATCACAAGCTGTGTAACAAGTATATGTTTAATATATAAAAGTGCACTCAATATCTCATCTTTCTGTTATAGGACCTTTAGCAGACAATTCACCTTCTAGGCATTCTGACATCTTATCAGAATGACAGGATGGGGACCTCTTAGCCTACCAGATGTTCTGTTCTAAATTTCCTATCATCTCTTAGCAGTGGCCATACTGATAGAGACTTCTGGGACTTGAGACCAAAATATTCAGAGGTTGAACATTTCCTCAGTTCTGCTGTAGTAGGATAAAACTTGAGATATTGCACACACTTGTGGTTCTAATGCTCTTTTTAAATCTCTGCCAAGTGTCTCCCCCTCCTCACTGCAGGGAAATGTAATTCTTAGCCTAAGGCCATTTCTGCGCCACACTGTTATAGTGCTATTATTCCACTGTCAATATCATGTGGAATTCTGGGGTTTGCAGTTTACTGAGGCCAAAGAGGTCTCTGACTGAGAATTCTAAAGGCCCCTCCCTAAACTGCAAACCCTAGGATTCTGTAGAATGTTGAAAATGGAATAATAGCACTATAAAAGTGTAATATGGAAATGGCCTAAGTTATATTGACTACCAACTGGTATATTTAGTATGCACATGCTCTGAGTTCAAACTTCCACAGGGAGCCAGCTGGTGTGGAGGGGGGGAGTGCTCTTGTTGCATTCTCCTCCCGGCAGAACCACTGCCGGGATTCCCACCAAATGTCATTGCAAAAAGGTAGGGGGAGGAAAGGGCCTATAACCTGCCCCAGTTGACAGTCTGGCTGTACTCTTCAGACCCAGCTGAAGTTTCTGACCACTCTTCAAAGGCAGTGCCAGGTAAAGCATGTTACAATAGTCCAAACAAGATGTAACTAAGGCATGCACCATCATGGCTAGATCTGGCATCTCCAGAAATGGGAGCAATTGGTGCACAAGCTTTAAATATGGAAAAGCACTCCTTGGCACTGCAGAAACCTGGGCATGCAGGTCCAAAGCTGAGTCCAAGAGTGCACCCAAACTACAAACCTGTGTCTTTGGTGGGAGTGTAACCCCATCAAACACAGGTTGAATCCCTGTTCCCTGATGTGCCTTTCAACTGACCAGGAGCTCCTTTGTCTTGTCTGGATTAAGTTTCAATTTGTTCGCCCTCATCCAGTCCATTACTGATGACAGACACTGCTTTAGGACCAGAACAGACTCCTTCAGTTGGGATGGAAAAGAATAACAGAGTTGGGTGTCATCTACATAGTGATTGTACTGCACCCCAAAATTCCAGTTGACCTCTCTTAGCAGTATCATATCTATTTTAAATAGCATTGGGGGACCCTGCAGACCAACACCCAGGGGGTTCAACAAGAGTCCCCCAGCACCACCTTCTGGGTTCATCATCTAGGAAGGAATGGAGCCACATTAAAACAATGCCTTCAAGACCCATCCCAGTGAGGCAGCCCAAGAGGATACCATGGCTGATGATATTGAAAGCTACAGGGACATCTAGTAGAGTCAATGGGCATACATTCATCCTGTCTAGTTCCATGTGCAGGTCATCCAACAAGGTGACCAAAGCTGGCTCTAGCCCATAGCCAGGCCTGAAACAAGATTGAAATGGATCTAGATCAGTGGTTCTCAACCTGTGGGTCCCCAGATGTTTTTGGACTTCAGCTCTCAGAAGCCCTGAGCATTGACCATAGTGGCTGGGGCTTCTGGGAGCTGAAGTCCACAAACATCTGGGGACCCACAGGTTGAGAACCACTGATCTAGATAATCCATTTCATCTAGAAATCGCTGGAATTGGGAGGCCACCCCACATCTTGGTCAAAAATTATTCAGGAATGGCTTTTTCAAAAAAGACCACACAGATGCCTCCTATAAGCAAGTTAAAATAATGCCTTGTTGTAGAGAAGCACTGATTACCCCCTTCATCCACACAGCCAGTCCCTCTCTGGCCTGTTTGGTAAGCCAGGAAAGGTAAGGGTCTAGCACTCATGTGGTGACTCTTACCTCTCCAAGGATCCTGTCAACATCCTTAGGCTGCACAAATTGAAAAGTATCCAATAACATTGGACAAACAGGAGCCAAGATTACATCCAATGGAACTGTATCAACTACAGCATCCAAGTAAGAGTGAAACTGAGTGACTTAAGTGCCATGGAAATTCTTTGCAGTAGGCTATTGAGTGTCTGCATTATCTACTTTATCTACTTGTAATAGACTTCTGGCCACTGGAAACAGCCTTGTTAGATGGCTTCTTGTAGATGCAATGGTGGAACCCAAAATATTTTCTTTGCTACCCACACTGCTACAGAGTAGGCCTTCCAATAGGCTCCAGTCCATGTCAGACTCACTTTAAATCTTCTACCATAGTCACTCTAATCTCCACCTCACTTGTTTCATCACTGCCAACTCCCTGGGAAACCAAGGTTGTGCTCCACTCCATAAGAGGAGTGATTATGGCCATTTTTGCACGGGGTATTTGAAAAGGTGCAGTCCGTCCTCCAGAGAGGATGTCTGCACCTGGGAGCGGACTGGGTCCGGACTACTTAATGTAGATCTGCACCTTAGCCCACTCGGAACAACCCCAAGTGTTCGTCCAGCATGCTTTTGAAAGACCGGAAAAATCAGGTCTTTCAAAAGCATGGAGCGTGTCACTGTGAGCCTGCTCCCTTGTGCAAATTTGCAGACTCGCACCAATGCGAGCCTGCAATCTGCCAGGGGCGGGCTTTAGGCTGGCGAGCAACCGGAAACCACCATTTTCAACACCGGAACAGTGCAGAGTGACGAGCACGCACTGCTCCGGAGCAGCCTGGACCAGACCGGGGAGCCATAAGACCCGGTAAGTAGCGGCACGGGGCGATTCACTCGCCCCGTGCGGAAATGGCCTATGTCTGCTGCCCTAACCCCATTTCCAGGGGCCTGAGAGATATTCTGGGCATCTTTCTACCACCTCAGCACCATTTTTCCAAACTGAGAGGTGATATTCTGGTCACTTCAATTACTCCTTTTGTTTCATTTATATTTTAGTTGTTTGGTGGTGTTTCTGTTTCTTGATGCACATAAGCAAAGATTATATGAAAAATCACATGCCATAAGAGATTACATTTTTTAAAACTAGGATTTGAGGGACTTATTGAAGGGGCCTGAAGGGCTATGTGGAGGCCCTCAGTTTTCACGAAGACTGTGGGATATGAATCTCATCTCTGATCTATCACAGACCCCATGCCACCATCCCCTCATCCCTGCCATAAGGAGGACCTACTCTCTGTTCTACCAGAGCACAGCTGCTCTGGCTTCCATCAAGTTGTAAGTTTTACAAGCACTTGGGGAAAGATCATCTCAGGGATAGTGCTTCTACCTGGGAACAGAGCCATCCTTGGAGAAAGGTGTCAAACAACATCCTTGGAGAAAGGTGTCATGGCTTTCAGTCACCAGTATAACTGATGCTTTGGCTATTTTTAAAAGGTTCTTAATCATTTAATACTGCAAATTCAGTCATTTTCTATCCAGAAGGTTAAAAAGATCAGGTATAGAGATTAAGGAATGAGCAACAACAATAATTATCAGAGATATTAATCTGCCTTTTGTCACAGGTAGATAAAAGATGATTATAAACTGAGCTCTGAACTCGTTATGGGGAAAACAGAGTATAAACATAATGGATTTTTTTTATCATACTTTGCTTTTTAATGCAACTATTAATTTTTGACTGTTTATTTCTAGTAGTTGATTTTTAAAAAAAAACGATGATTGATTTAGAACTAAATACACTATAACAGAGCTTGAGTATAGCAAATATTTAAAAAATAGGAAAGGAACAATGACATAGTTGTAACTTTGGATTTTTGCTACAGATTTTTGTAGCCCAGACTATCAAGCAAGAGGCAATCCACAGCTCCTCTTTCTGTGTGATCCAGGTAATACCTCCTGTAAGATGTGACACTGATTTGAGTCATCATTTATCATTACAACAGCCCTGTAAACTAGGTTGCTTCTTTTCTTCACTTACTGGTAAAAGGAGGGTTAGCTGAAGACATTTTCTGTCAGAGGCAAAGGACAAAATAGTGCCTCATCCATGCCATGAATGATACTTGAATTTTACCTCTACCCTGGCAGTAGGAAAGGATCCTTCAGTACAGCTGAATGCAGCAGGGCATTTTTAAGGATAGGTTTTACAGCACACCTGTTTCCCAAGAAAAGGGAACTGGTTAGGGAAAGGGGTTCAAGCAGAATCAAGACAGAGGGTACCATTGCTGTCTGGCCCCAGCATATTCTTCTGTTGCAGTTCCTTTATTGTGTCTATTTTTCGGGCCAACCTTGGATTAGAGACTGAGAGAGAAGTGAAAGAAAGTGGCTTCTGACACTATGCAGAAAATTCATGTTTGAGAAGACATGTTCACGTATTATCCCTGACATTTAAACCACTGCCACTGAAAATCTAACTCTTAAGGTGTCCTATTCCTATGTACGTTTACAGCCAGTTGCTATGCAGTCTGGTAGACTGATGTGGGCTGCTGTACAACTAATCTTGCATAGCATCTGGAGATGAAAAGGATATTTGAAGACTTGAGGGAAAACAAAATGAGAGAAGGGCTTTTGGAGTATCTAGAAATACTGATGAGGACAATCTTGCTCAAGCCCTCTTTACATATTTTTCCTAGTTCTTGAATAGACTCAAGGTCTACATTCCAGGGCACCCTAACCTGAGCCTTCGCATGGCATTTGCCATGTGAAAGGGCTCCTGAAGCGTCGCATGATTGTGAGGAGCGATCTGCATGACCCACTTACAATCGCACAACGCTCCAGGGTAGGGGAGGCACTGATTACACACTTTTTCATTTTCGGCTTTCCTCTGAAAATGGTGTGCGATTGTGCATTGCTCCAGGGCCCTGTGCACATTTGCCGTGGGTGTGGAGCCTCCGGAGCCATGGCGGTCATGCCTCCTGCCCCAGGCTGCGCTGCAGAAGGAAGAGGCGGGGCTCTCATGCTGCCTGCTTGGGAGCAGGCAGCTCGTGCAGAGCTGAAGCAGCAGGGATACAAGAGCCTCTCACTGGATGCTGCTCGTGTGATCCCCGCACCCCATCGCTGAAAAAAGGTAAGCTGTGGAAAGGGACCCAGACTCACCCTTTTTCTTCCCTAGCCCATGGACATGTAGTGGGTGACAGTAGAAAGAGGCAAATGGGGGAGAATTGCCCACATATTGTGAGAAAAAATCCTTCAGGACCAATGCAAGACCCCTGGAAGGTCATGAAGAATTACTCCATTGATGTTCACTGGTTTTGGCAGGCAATCATTCTCATTTGGCTGCCCTCCTGTACACTCCTGCTCACATGGCCATTGTATGGTTGTAGGGGAGGGAGTGGGATGTGGGGAGAGTAGCCAATGGATGCTTGTCTGTCACTGTCTACAATAGCTTTCAAGAAGAGATTTTCGTTTCTCGCTTATCCTCCCCTTCCTCTTCCTGCTGTCCTCTATAGTTGCGTTGGTGAGAGGGGTGGAAGGATAGCTAACCCTGTCTATCAGTGACTGTGAAAGCCATGGATAGATGACTCTTCTTGCTCGGCTGTTTGCTCAGCTCTCACCTGGTCCCCTCCCGTTGACCACTATATGGCAGGAAAAAGGTGATTGAGGAAAGGAGACATTTTGATCTCTCTGAGAACATCTAAAACTGCAGATTTTTTAAAATGTTTTTGAGATTTTTCCCCCAAATTATATGTCTTCTCCTGTACGAATGACTAATTTAGACATGCACATTCCTAATAACATCAAGATATTACTTGGAGGTCAATCCCATTGAATTTAGAAGGCTTCCTTCTGGGTAAAAATGTCTGCCATTTTTCTGTTAGTTACTATGTATTCTTCCCATGACTTTCCAAGCTGTGCAGCAGAAGAAAATGTACCACGGGGCCAAAAAAAGATATCCCCTATAAGATATAACCTTTCCTTTAAAAAAAAATAATCACTGGCATTCCTTCTTCACATTTCTCCAAATCAAGGTCAGAGGGAATGCTTTTCTTTACTCTAGCTGTTTTACCCTCCTGATGCTACTTTCTCCTGAAAGAAAATTGCCCTTGTATTGCTCCTGACATTCCTGTTCTTTAGTTTAGCTTAGTTCTTTTATTTCCAAAGGTCTTTTTACTGTGTTTATTTTTGGAGGCTGATACCAGTGGAGGCTGGAGGCTGCCATGTCAGTGGTGTAAAGAGTTCACTCTGTGTTGTAGCCTGACTTTTAAAGCAGCTATCCCATGAGCTTAGGCCCAAAAGAGTTGTCTGCCTGAATTCTTTTGGCAGTTGTTTTAGAAAAGTGAGACACCATACCTTACTGTTTGCTAGTTCTACAGGTTACCGTCCTTTGGTTTTAACTTGCAAATAGTTATGCAAATTCAAACAGATATTATGACACTTTAAAGTACGGACTGTAAAGTTTTATAATTGGAAAATGGCACACACCATTTTTTTCCAGCCAATGGAAGGGCAATGGAATGTCCTTAAAATTTTGGCACTGTCTAAACAAGGAAGAGATGAAAGAGACAAAGGAATTTTCCTTTACCAAATTCTAGGTCATTATTTCCTAACTTGAATCCCTAAAAGTTGTCTGACTCTAGGTCCTATCATTTCCAACCTAGTCATGGTTGGGGATTATGGATCTTCGAGTCTTCTCAGCCTGTGAGTTTTCCTTCAACTACATCCCTAACACCTGAATAAAATTCATACTGCTTCTATAATTATTTCAGATTAATCACTATTAAATTGATATTTTCCTTGACCATCCAAGTTGCCTGGGAAAAATATACATTTGAAAATGACTCTTCTCAGGAACGAACTTTCACAACTTCCAGAGATGTCAAATGGAAGGAAATCTTATCTTTAATTTACCATCTGCTATGGCATCTTTTTTTTTTTTTTTTAAAAATGTGAATTATGGATTTGTGGGCACAAGTGAGAGACATTCAGTTGAATTACCATTAGCACTTCTGGTTTAAGTAAGCTTTATGCAATAAATAATGGAGCCAAATGTGTACTGCTCCTTTCTGAGTAAGTATGATCAGAGATGTAATTTAATCCATATGTTTTCATGCAAGTGGTGTATTAATTATTTATTGTGCCCAATGAATATGCTAATTTGCTGAAATGGAGAGGCTCAGCTGCCCTGCTGTGCTGCTTTCCAGGTCCTTGTACATTTTTGAAGCAGAGTCTGAAGAACAGCAGCCGGATGTGTGCCAAGACATCACATCAAAGCTTACATAACAGTTCCAAGGATAATGAAGGAGGGAAAATATTTTGTCTCTTACTAGCTCACAAGATTTTAAATAGAATTACTGTTTCTTTTCTCTCACTCCACCAAGATAATCAGAGGGCAAAGAGGAGAAGCATATTGTCATTCCTTTCTTTAAAAAAACTGGGCCATCAACATTTAAAGATGATAGTATTGTTTAAGTATTACTGGCTGCATTTTCCCAAAAATGGAAGCAGAGCCTGAGACTGCTCTGTTATCACTTTTCTTGTACGGAAAGCAATGAAGCTATAGAGAAGTTCCTGTTTGTGTGAAGGTTTTCTGCATGACCAATGTCTGGGGTTCTTGATTATGGGGAGAACCTCAATACAAGCAGGAATTTCTCTTCTATAGGAACATCATTTTCTGTGTGAAGAAAGTCACAATGGAGAGGGTAGGGTTGGGGCTCCTCTAATCCATGAAAGCATAGTGAGGAACATCTGAACAGGGCTGATATGATTTGAGATGTAATTTTACTAGCTTCATCTCATCACAAATTAAAATCATTTATTTGTTTGCTTGAGGGCAGGTGTCATTCTCTCAGTATCTAAACCTTTAGGCCATAAATTTTAGAGCAGCTCAGTTGTTACTGATTGGAATATGGTAGACGCCTTGTTCAGGCATTCATTAGATAGTTAAACCAAAGATTTGAGAGGGAGGAAAGCCAGTTCTCTATTTTTGTTGCCTGTATGTGGAGAGTAATATCACAAGTATTCATATATAGCAGAAACTATGTTCAGACTCTTGCTAGCCACTTGAGAAGAGCAATTAGGCAGTAGGACTGAGTCAATTTCTGCACTACACTATTATAGTGCTATTATTTCACTTTCAACATCCTATGGAATCCTGGAGTTTGCAGTTTAGGGAGGTGCCTTTTGAATTCTCAGCCAGAGAGCTCTTTGGCCTCAGTAAACTACAAACCCCAGAATTCCACAGAATGTTGAAAGTAGAATAGTAGCACTATAACACTGTATGGCAGAAATGGCCATAGTTAGCATGCTCTCACTCTTCACATTTTCAGTTTAGCCAGATAATGAATTCCTGAGTCAGGCTAGAGTTTCACATACCATCTTACTATCTCAGCCTAATCAACCAGCTCTTTCTTATGATATGTGAAAATAGTCATCAGTATATGAGAATTGGTGATGGGAGCTACTGATTTCGGTGTGTATTTTACAGTAAGAATGGCTGAGAATTTTGGTTCATTTTTGTTAAAAAAAATAATAAGATCCACAAATTTCTTCATAACCAGAGTGAAACTAATGAGTTTTAAAAAACTGGAGAAACTGAAATTGAGGTTCAGTGATCCAAATCCAGGGCATTTGAGTACCACATATTACAAGTGTGGGATTGAATCCATATATATTCAACCATGCTTGTTAGTAAATTGGGGTAGCTCTTCCACCAAAGATTGCACATTTTTAAGACTTATTTTCCAGCCAGCCTAACGTGGTTCCCTTCCTGCTGGAAATAATTGCATTTATCCAATTTGGTTGTTTGAAGTGCAGTGAATTTCATTTCACTACTTTTTTTTTTTTGAGACTATGCCAACATTTGCAAATGTCTTCATATTTGCAGTGGAAAAAACTTGTAAGCCAAAACAAACAGACTGACAAACACACAATCAAACAAAGAAGAGAACCAAACTGGTGGATTTTCTCACCCATGTCTTCAGTGGATCTAGCCCTAGAAGCAAGCCTGGAGTAATGAGAAACTCATCTGATCTGTTTCACCAGGTGAGCCCTGGGGTGCAGGCGCTAGGTTAAAAGCAAATAAGTACTCTCTGGAGGATGCCAGCAGTCACAGGGGAGTTGAAGATACAGTAGGCCCTCCACATTCATGGGGGATATGTGCAAAGAGCCCCTGTGAAAGTGGAATAACTGCAAATAACTCCCCCCCCCACTGAGCATTCCTCCTTCCCTGCACTCTTCCTCAGGCCACTGTCCACGTGCCCAAGCACGTAGTGGGCAGGAGATGGGGAGAAAAATCTTTCCTCTCCGCTCGCCATCTCCCCACCCTGCCACTGGGGCGATTGCACCTGGAGCTGCAGGTGGGCAGATGGCTAGTGGGATGAAAAGATCTTTTTCTCCCTGCTTGACATCTCTCTCCCCCTGCCACTGGGGCAATCACACCAGAGCTGTGGGCGTGTAGATGGTGAGCCTGATCACACTGGCGGTGGCCCAGAGCATGCAGAGAATGGGCAATCACTCACTCTGCATGACCTTGCAGGTCACCTTTGGAGTGCCCACACTGGCGGCAGTGGCAGAGGGCATGCAAAGAATGGGTGATTGCCCCCTCTGCACACCCCTGCTGGCTACTGCCAGCGTGCCATCACTGGGGAGCTCCTGCCCCTGCTGCTGGTGTTACCCTGTGTGCTGGGAGTCCCGGGAGGGGCGCCCAAATAACCAAATCAAGCCAAGCAAAGATGGAGAAATTAGCTGGAGCACTCTCTTAAGCTAGCAAGAGGCAGGGTAACTTAGTGGAAATCTTTTACCCTATGTATACAGCGTCGGGTCAGTGAGGAGTCAGAAAGTTAAAAATGGCAATAACGATATTTATTAACAACCAGACAAATTATTAAGAAAACACAACCACACAACTAACTAGAAATAGGAAATGAGAGTTTTGGGAGAAAATGGGTGATACGACACCTTTCTTGTAGTCCTGAAGAGGTCCAATTGAAGAGAAGAAGCTTGGCGTGGTGGCCGAGGGGAATTCGCTGAACAGAGCGGCAGCAAGGCTGGATGGAAGTCTGGAGCGATCTGAGGAACTCTCGGAACTGGGGGTTTTTATCAGGGAAAGAATGACTGTGGGCTAGTCTGGTCTTGGGCGAAAACAATGTGTTTTGGGTTTGAGACAGTGTCTTCGAAAGGTCAGAATTTACATGACTGAGTTAAGGTCTGAATTGACAATAGTATGGCCGGTATGTAGATGCAGCTAGCTTGGCAGTTGAGCACTCATCTCGCCAGGGTGCCCGCTCAGGGCAGAGGTCTCTTTGTTTTGATGCACATCTGTAATGAAGGTGTTTGTTCCGGGAGGTCTCCCAAAGCAGATCTGGCAGTTTCTGGCTTGCCTTGGTGTAAACAAGTATGAGTCAGCATATAATAGCCATGCCTAGGTTCGTGCTTGTTCAGTGGCCTAACAAACACTTGGCTGGTGGCAAAACAGAGCCGAATTGTGATATCAAAAATGATATCTAGTTTACCAAAGACCAGGCCAGTTCACGGTGATAACACTGGTGTGCCCTACCAGCTAACAGACCAGGGGAAGGGATGATCTTTCCCCAGCCCTGTCCCTAGGCAAAAGACCAGGGAATGGGAGGTGGAGATGGGAGGAGGCAAGCCCACCCTGCAAATAATCAAATCCACAAATGTGAAACCCACAAATGTGGATGAAGAACTGTATATGTGATTTCTTATCACACCAAAATCAACTAGGTAAAGACCAGAACCTTACTTTACATAGACTGTGCTTATGTTGGTTCCTCACATGGCATCACACTCTGCCAATCATCTGTCACACTACTGTAACCAACCAGCAGGATCTATTTATAGATAGTGGTGTGTTAGATTCTACTAGTGATGCATAAATGAGGTGTTAATGTATGCACACATGTGTAAAAACATAGCGCAGTTGAATAGTAGTGTTTGATTTTCAGTGTCTGAACTCCCCATGATAGGTAGTAATTTTAACTCATACTTCATACAGAAGTGTAACAATTGGCCTCACCTGCTTTCTGTAGTTGGGGACAAAATGATAGTAAAGTATAAAACCTGCCTGCCATCTCTACTAGACATTGGCTTATCCTATGGTAACACTGGTTTTATTTTTTAACTCTAACAATCTAATTCCCTAACGAAGTAACATGCATAAAAAAAGAGACAAGATAGATCAAAGAAAAAGAGAGAAAATAAAAGAAGGGAGAAAGACCTATAACTAAATACTGTTGGATTCTGACAACCCTGACAACCATTTTACCATAACTGATCCAGCTAAATAATCCTGCTAATTGCTAATAGCCATAGCCATACATTGTTACTTTATTTTTTTATTGTTCAAAAAGTCTATAAATGGTTTTGAATCTTTCAGAAAATCTTCAATTTGCTTATCCTTTAGAACCTATGTCAATTTGTCAGAGACTTTAGTGACATTCTTTAATTGTTGGTGCTTTGGTACTTTTCCAAGTTTGAGCTAACAATATTCTTACTGCTAGCAATGTTGGTCTTGAGAGTGGATGTTTCTGTTGTATAGAAATGGAAAGAATATTAGAAAATATAAAAAATAAATAAAACATGTTTCTGAAGTGTTAAGAAATTCTGATGAGAAGAATCCTGGACTGAGGAGAATCTTTGCAGCTCAGGAAATTGCGCAAAATTTGCATGTAGTTGCTTTGTAAATAAAATAGCCTTTTCTGCACGTGAAATTGCTTTCCACACTGATCATAATGTCCTTGCACAGAAAAATTATTCTTTGCACAGAAAGAGTTGTTTCTTGTGCAGAAAGTGCTGCAATTGGGGATTTATTTTACACAAAATATGCGTATGCGCACGCACACACACACAAATACTGTCTTCTGCATAGGAAACAGCTTTTTCTGTACAGAATTAATATTGTTGTTATAAAGCAATATTAATAAGTCTGTTTTCTGCACAAAACAAACGCGTGTAAATTTTCCAGATAATAAATCCCAAATTGTGCATGGTCTTCCAAACCTTTCAATTTTCAAGATTTTTTTCACAGTGGAAAGAACATGGCTAAAGTTACTCATTGCTACAAGAAGAAAATTAGTGAAGTAACATTTTTTCCTTACCATGTATAAACTACAGTGTTTTCTCCTTACCATAAACAACCCCCCTTTCATTCCTACAGCCTATTGACAAATTTTCTGTGAGGCAATAAGAAAAGTGTGGGCAACTGCAGGCAGTGTGTGGGCCTATTTTTTCCCCCCATCACAGGCCTCATCCTTGAAATGTTTTTCATTTCTGATATTTTCTTCTTTATTTTCAGGATCCTGGGAATGTTTGGGAGTATCTACCATATCTGAAGGCCCCTAGGAGCAGCAGTTAATCAGTTCTGGTTGATTTCTATGTTCCAAATATGAGATCAGAGTGGTTACAGAATGGGCTGAAAAAGCCACATGGGTTGCATTCTACCCACCCCTGCAATAAGCAACAGCTGGTATATGCCTCTGGAATGAACGCCTGAGAAATTTCTTCATGCTCTTAAAGAACAGACTTTGTCTCTCTCAGGCCATTTCTGCACTACACTGTTCCAGTGCTGTTATTCCACTTTTAACATCCTATGGAATTTTGAGGTTTATAGTTTAATGAGATCAAAGAGCTCTCTGGCTGAAAATTTGAAATGCCCCTCCCTAAACCGCAAGTCCCAGGATTCCACAGGATGCTGCAAGTGGAATAATAGCACTATAACAGTGTAGTGTGGAAATGCCCTCAGGCACTTGCCCACTTTGTAAGCCGAGGTAAAACATTTCTCTCCTCATTGTGTACTAGTAACCCCTTGCAAGAATAAATTAAAGAGGCAGGAAGAATTTAAACTGGTATGAACAGATTGTTGTCCACTTATTCCTGCTGTTTGTTCCTTCAGACTTACTCCCTTTCTCCCTGTTAAGAAAACCGATGGCAAGAGATTTCAAAAGTGTTTAGAAATGCAAAACCACTGTCTGGGCCTGTCAATCGATGTCCAGGCTGCAGTTTTTAATATAAAAAGCACAGTGCAAGTGAGAGACTTTGCTTTCAAAGTTATGTACAAAAGAATGAACTGTTGAATGTTGAATTTGCTCCCTGGGGTCAAAGAATGCACTTCGCTAGCTTGAAATTTCCCTCCCTCGATCAAAATGGGCTATTTTTTTCAACAAAAAGAACCCGATTTCTGATCCTTGAAAAGCAAATTCATGGCAAGGCCATTCATAATCGGGGGAGGGGGAATAATGGCAGCCTAATTTACACCTAACCTTTCCTTTTAATGATTAATGGATACTATTTATGTAAACTGTTTCTTCTACATTCCGGCAGGAAATGAAATTTGAATTGCAAATTTTACAGTGGTATGTTTAAATGGATGACCCTTTCCCCAATCACAAATAAAAGAAAATCAATTACATTTGTAATAAAGATGCTAATGCATTTCTTGTTTCAACATTTTTTCCCCTGCAGGAAACAACTCTCCTCTCCTTCAAACCCCTATATCCCTCTTTGGCATTCTGAACTCAAGAAACATTTTTCTGAAATGCTTGAAGACACGTATATTTATTTGTTGTTTAACCAAATGAACCATTCATACCTCTCATGCTTAAAAATAGCAGCCATAGTCAACTGAGTCCATATTGCGTCGACGTTATAATCTTCTCTTCTCTCCTTTACATGAGGACAGAATTTCCTAGTATGTGTGTGAGAGAGACACAGTGTGCTGTAGTGGTTAGGATTTTGGAGTGAGACTTGAGGTTCAGACTGAGTCACAAAACTTAATAGGTGTTCCTGGCCCAGTCACTCTCTCTCAGTTTCTTTCAGAAGTTTGTTGTAGGGATATAGTGGTGTGGAGATTTAAAAGGGGAAAATAAGGGACCCCCTCCCACTCAATGCTTCCTTCTGCCTTGAACAGGAGCTAGGAATTTCCCCCAAATCACTTAATTCTACTGCCACCACCCACTGAATTCTGAATTAACTCAGCAGCACATTGGGACTCTGCTCTGTCAGTTGACAGTCTCTATGCTTAAGGTCCTTTCCCTTCCTTTCCTTCACTTCCCCCTTCTGAGTGAGAGAAATCCAATCTAAGCGTGTGCCAAGGAATGGCATGGGAATGGACAGGAAACAGAGGTTTTACAGAGGTTTTTATTTTAAGGCATATAAGTAAACAAGAAAATAATACTCATGAGGGGCTCCTCCCTCAGGTAAGCTTGAGTTACAAGTAGTTTTAAAAGCAGGTATATTCTCCAGATCAGCCCAACTTCCAATATAATAAAAGACTTAGCACAACTAACTAGACTTGTTCTAAGTTACTCACAGCAAGTTGGTCACTTTCTGCAAGGGCAGGGCCAGGAGATGGTCTACCCAGCATCCATGCCCTTTTGTTGATGTTTCGGATGTCCCTTTGTTCTCCTTCTACTACATGGTCTCTCAAGGATTTTATAATTTCTCCATTGAAGCATCTCAAAGATTCTCACCTTTCTCCCCTTGATTGGTCACCTATCTCATGTGTCCTGATGCTAACCCTAATAGTTCATTAGCCCTTTATATCCTGAAGGGAGAAGTATCCCCCTTCAGCACTGAAACCTGAATAATGGGAAACCCCATTATCACAAGTGAAGAGGAAGTGATCCATGTATATTGCCTTGTGCTAACTGGAAGAGATGTGGGATATAAATGTAATAAGCAAACAGCCAGTACATCGGTATCATGGATGGTCCCTACCATAGTAATCTTCCTTAAACCAATTTCATACATTACAACAGCAGCATGAGGGCCTCACGATTTTTTTTCCACCCATGTTACATTAGTAATGGATGGAAAGAGGTTCCATGTAAGTTGAGCAATGGTTTAGCTCTCTCTCACCTTCACACAGGTCAATATTGTTATTGGCTTTGCCAGTTCTTTTCTCCATACATTATTGAAGTAGAATGTCAAAGAGTTACAAAGAAGGGTCTTCTCCCCTAAACTTGGCAGGGTGGCACAGGAATTAGCTCTAGTAATTGTGAAGAGCAAGGGCAGGGTGGAACAATGATTGCTGAATTAATACATGCAAGGCAAAGCTTTCTGCTCCATGGAAATCAAGGTTAGAACTTGTAGATCATATTGACTCCAGCCCCTAAAAAGAAAAGCTGGGTAGAATGGGTTGGGCCCTTTTGGTGGCAATAAAAGCTTTGGTACTAGACATATTTTCTGGAAAAATATGTGCTGTTCATTCACACACACACACACACACACACACACACACACATGAATGAATAAAATGGGCTTATATCAATGCATGTGTTGAGAAATGAAATAGTGCATATTCCTTCAATGCAGAGGGAGGACAGGAAATCCAAGTTCTTAAAAGCTGTTGGCTATGAGAAGTTGGTCTTGCTCAAAAAAAAGGGGGGCAGGGTAGTACTGTATTCTTCATCCGTATGATTTTGAATCATGTTAGGTGACAAGAACACAGTCTATTTGTAAGAAAGGACTTTGAAGCTCACTGTTGTCAGTGGAAGTGATTTAAACAGACATTTTGCTTTTCTTCTAAAATTTCTGGGTCTACAGTATAATAATGTTGTCTGGAACATGTCCATAGGGTCCATTAAACAAGGCTGCTCTCATATTTGGGAAACATGCCATGGTGTCTCTGAGGTCCTGGACTGAATAATTGAATTGAATTGGTGGACTTTTGTAATTTGAGAGGGCTTGAGATGGGGTTGGATGAGACACTTGGCTACTCAGAGTGGTGACAGGTTTCTTTGCTGTCTTTGCTCACATTTGTTCTCATACTTATCATCTTTTCCACTGCACTGTCTCTTGTATTACTTGAGCTACAGCTGACTTCTAAGTTGTCACTTTCTTTCTGATCATATTAAATATGAAGATGATACCTGTCATTTGAGGGCTATTATTTGAAAATGGAATAATGTTTCCAGGCACAGGTGTGATTTTTCCCCCCAAAAAATGTAAAGCGAAAGTGAAGCAAATATGTACAGTCTGGAATTGTGCCATCTCTTAGGAGATCACACTTCTGCCAGTCTAGAAAGGATCTACAGTTGAAGACCCATTCAACAGCTCTATGTGGATAAGTAGCCATTTTAGATTAGTTTCACCAGTTCAGGTAAACTTTTTCTCATAGGCCTCGGTAAAGTCTTTCTTCCTCTCCCACCTGCAAACTCCATCACCCATTGGAAATCTGCTGCAGAAGATTTCCTAACCCACCAGTTCAGGCTTGGAGGGTTACGAAAAGCATAGAGAGGAGAGTGGTATTCTCCTGCAGGTTCTGCTGATGGAAACAGTTCTGTCAATGGAATAAACATATTTGATCACAATCGCAATGTATATTGCAATACACTAAATGTAAATATATTACAATCAATGTTATAAGCCACACATCTCATACAGGAAGTATTTGCCTGCAAAAGCTCATACCATGATAAATTTGTTTGCCTTTATAGTACTGAAAGACTTGTTGGTTTCCAACAAGAGGCACACAGCAATCCTTCTGATTGTCACAAGAGTGAGAACAGTGTGGTCCAAATTAGCAGAGCAATGTGAGTAAGGAGTTAAGACAAGATTAATTTCTGCAGTAGAATTAGGTACACATTTTGTGGAGGTGCAAACTGAGAGACAAAACACATTTCCCAGCACTCACCTTATATACACTAAACAGGTGAGTTTCCTTGTGTAAACTATTCAGAAAAATATTAACACCTAGTTTAAAGCACATCCGCTATGTCTAGCATCTATCAACATTTCCAAAATATCCCAAACTGTTCGTCATTTTCAGATAGCACGAGAAATTCGACTAACAGGATCTTTGCTGTTTGCTCACTTCAGAGAGTCTGTTACTTTAAACAAGGAAAGTAATTAACAGTTGCAAATCAAGGAGGAAGCTCCCTTTCTTACCTCGGTGTTAAAAAAACAAAGGTTCTTAATCTGCTTAGCCTATGTGACCCTCTCACTCTTAGGGAATGGATATCACAAGACTTGAGTTCAAATGGGAAAAAAGGGAATTTCTAGCTTTGAGAGTGAGGGTATCATCATCATCATATGATGTGATGCATCTGATTCAATAAAGTCAGTATACTACCTTTCAGTAAAGTGATAACTATCTGATAATAAGATCTGGGGAAAGGGGGACAATGTCAAATAATTATCAGTTTGGTGCAAAACAGGTGTTAGAGGCCTGGGTTTCAGTGGTGACCAGAAGTGCATTTGCACAGTTAATGCTAGGGCCCCAGCTGTACTCATTCATATCTGGCCACAGTAATTTATGCCATAATTACCACCCTTGTAATGGCCTGGTGCCATCTGTATGTTATGACACCCAACTTTTAGCATTCCTCAATTGAAGCAAACTGCTTCAGTCATAAACCAGTGCCTTTCATTAGCAGTGGACTATATGAGGAGAAACACTTAAACTTCATCCAGACAAGACAGAGGTGTTCCAGTTCAGTTGAATAGTGAATCAAGAAATAAGGATTCATTCTGTGTTGAATGGAGTTACACTTTCCCTGAAGCCTCAGGTCCACTGCTTAGGTATGCTCCTGGATTCCAACCCTTAGCCTTTATGATCTTTTAATTAATTTTAATGTATTTAACCTTACACATTATTTATTTTTAAAAGGACTTTTATATTTATATCTTTACTAAAGAGCTGATATAGTTTTTAATCTGTATTGTTTTTAAATATGTTGTTAGCTTCTTAGATTCTCATATTGAGAAAAGGCAGGATCTAAATGAACAACAACAACAATGACAATTTGTCAGATAGGACACATAACATTAAATAGTCAAAGTGTATTTGGAAGAAACTATGCTTTCAGATAATTTTTCAGCTAATCTCTGACCATTATTGGACATTGGCTGAGGAAATTGGCTTGGTATTCAATTCCACCCAAAGCATGTATGTATGAATTCCAGTTCATACATAGAATTACCCTGCTAATCTGTGTGGCATTTATTTTACCAGGTAGTCAATGATGAGAATCTTCTCTTTGGTTGCCAGGTCAAGATTGTGCAGGCTGTGATATTTCAGCATCCTGCAATGCCCTGATAATGTTATAAGGATGATATTACATAGATTCTGGTGATGTCAAGCATGATTCCTTAACTATCAACTGAAGTAGCAGAAAATATGTTACTGAAACAATCATCATCATCATCATCATCATCGTCATCATCATCATCATCGGGCATAACAAATGGGGAAACACATGCAAACATTCATATATTCACTTTTCAAGGCAGTGCTTTTGCTCTGAGATTCCTCCCTATTGCCCCAAAGACCAGAGAAGGGATCCCAAGGTCTAAGACTCATGTCTCAGTAATCTCCATACAGTTACAAGGTGTGCATGAGTGGCACACCAAGACAATTGAGACAATGAATGAATTCTTGCATAAATTTATTTGCAGTGTTAGCTGAAGAAAACCTGAATTAGATCTAGCTAGCAGGTTTTTGTCACAGATGGTCACGTGTAGCTCAGGCTCTGAGGGGCTTTCTGCACTATACTGTTATAGTGATATTATTCCATTTTCAACATCCAATGGAATCCTGAGGTTTGCAGTTTAGGGAAAGGCATTTGGAATTCTCAGCCAGGGAGCTCTTTGGCCTCAGTAAACTATGAACCCCAGAATTCTACAGAATATTGAAAGGAATAATAGCACTATAACTGTGTAGTCCAGAAAGGCCCTGAGATTTCAGCACCTAAGGATGATACCTTTAGGTGTCACAGGATATGGGCCTTGGAAATGTTACAAAAGTAATGTTACAAGTGACAGCCCCTGGTGATGTCATTAAGATGAAACATTAAGCACCATTCATAGTTGCAAACAGCATGTCATACTTTTTTAAAAAAAATGAAACATAATAAATGAGAAACATATATGTTTGCATGCACACACAAAGGGAGAGAGAGACAAACACACACACTTTTCAATGTAGCCTTCTTGCCCTAAGTTTCTTCATCCTTGTTCTGAGAACTAGAGACATGGGAGCAAAGTTCTGAGATCCAGGAACCGTAGTCACTATATCCTGGTGACCAGGCCTGCCAATGATGATACTCTGGATTCACCTTTAGTTATTTTGTTTGGACTCAGCTTCAGTTGTTTCATTACTAAGAAAGCCTGTGAACTGTTACTGATTCTGTAGAAAGAGAGTGAGAAGTTGCTGATGTTTGCTGAAGTTTATGGGATTTTCAGTCCTGCATCATCTGGAAGGCCACACGCCTCCCCCTCACTGCTCCTCCGCTGTATGCAATAGTGTCTTGAGACCAATGGGGGTTGGATAGCCCCATGAATCATAAACATAAGCCTGAATGCTGCAATAAAAGTGGTATGTGTGAGACACCCAATGGAACTGTGAAAGATTTCCTCTTGTTTACAGAGAGACCTGGGGAGCTGCTTAAATAGTTTATTAGGCATCTCGTTGGGAGGCTAATGTTGTTAGTTTGCTAATTGAGTGGTTAGTGTTGGCACTAATCATGACTGACAAGCAATTTAAAGAGTGCCTCTCAATCTGTTGCAAGAGAGATCCCAACTAGTTTGACAAAATTATCCACCTGTAAAATGAAATAGTGTGTGTGTCTGTCTGTGTGAGTGAGCGTGCGATCATTCCCATATTGTGAGCCAAGTCATTCTACTTTGACGTAAGAGAACTACTCATACTGTGCAACTAATAAATATTTAAAATAGTATAAGGATTCTATGAGATTTTGCATATGCCTCCTTCCATTTAGCCAAATAGGAAGGTCAGGAGAGCGTGTATGTATTTGTGTATGTATGTATGTATGTACATACATATTATCCAATATATGTATTCTGCATAATCCAAAAATGGTACTCAGAGGGAAATATTCAGGATTTGTATGTCCTATTGTTTCTTTAACTTGATGAGAGAGCTTCTCTACAACTTGGAATTCTGATACTTTGTACATCACTGGTTTATTACTGGAAAACTTTTCTCTGACTGTCATTTTTTTTTTGTTTCTGTTCTTTGTTACACACAGTGGGTTTGCTGTTGAGACTTGTTTTTGTGTCATCGTGCAGTATCATATCCATTTTGTTGACTTTAAATTGATAACCAACTGAGTGATATAGCAATCTGAGGTGGGGTTTAGCTTGTTAGCAAACTCACCAAAATCTGAAAGCTGTCATTTTTAGATCACTGTGTTCTCTTCCCTCAGCATGCACCACTGGCATAAGTCAGATGGAAAGTGAATTTCCAACTAATGCTGTCCCCCCACCTTGTTTAAGTAACATAAAAATGTACACTTTTTTTTTACATCTTCGATATCTAAAGAACAAAATCTTTACATACCTTGTAATTCATTTTGAAGTGAAAATATAGAAATAAATCACAAAATGTTTCACTTCCCATACACAATAATGTTGCATGTGTGTATGTGTGTGTGTTGGAGGAATAATTCCATTTGACAGTGTGGTCTTAAATAAGGTGTTGTTTCCAGACCACCTGGGATATCATCTCAACACAACAAGATGAGTTTAGGAAACTATGCCAGATATGGCCAGATGAGGCATAATGCACTGTGAAGCATAATCTGCTAATTAACGTACATTTCAAAATCAGTAATTGGCACACTGTGAGGGTAAATTAAAAATAAAACCCTAGAAACAAGAAAAATCTAACTGGGGGAAAAATATTCACATCTGTAGAGTTCCTAATTAGGCTTTGTTAATTGGAAAAGTACCACTCTCTCAGCTATAAAGAATATTATCCTCTTAAAGGGAACATTTTAGTACTACAGAAGGATCAGGGCCTATTTCCCATTTAATAAGCAAATTAAAAAAAACAAAGCCCAAAACGAAACAACAACTCCATTGTTCAGAACTCACTATGGGCTTCTGTAATTGCTAATGAGCAAAAGATCTGTTCTTCAGATATAACTGGCCAAACAGCCAATACCTAGGGAAAATGGTTATCTTTTTTGGCCCAATAAATACTAGCAAAATTTAATACAATATAAACGATGGTCATGTTTGTCTGTATATCACTTAACACTTGATAACTCACAGGTCAATGTGCCAGTTGACTGAATACACTGGAAAGTGCTGTGCTTGAAGCTGGCGGAGGTGATGGGTTTCCCTGGCAATTGAGTTTGACCTGTTATAGCTGAGTTATATATGCAAGGCTGCTGCACTCAGGTGATATATGTGCATGTGCAAATTGACAATTGATCTCCTGTATAATTAAAAATGGAACAATTATTATTCCTTTGGGCTATTACAAAGAGTCCCCAAACTAATTATAGGTGATCCAGAAGCTAGGAAAAATTGCATAGTGTGTGAGCTGGGCTGAATAAAACTATATAGACTTATCTGGGAGTAAGCAACATTGAATTTAATAGGACTTGCTTCTGTTTGTACATCTGTGATTGTACTGCAGTGGTATGATAATTTTTATACACATGGATATGCCACATATGGCCCTCCAGTAATTGCTAGACTCCAACTCTCATCCTTCCTTATCAATGGTTGTGCTGGCTATGGCCTGTATTAGTTGCAGTCCAACAACATCTGGAGGGAGAGACATTCACTACTGCTTCTTTACACAAATATCTGCTCATTTCCCTCCCTGACACAATGCCATGTACATAATCAGGAAACATAAAAACAGGTAGAAAATATTTATGAGATTGAGGCCATTTCCACACTACACAGTTGTTGTACTATTATTCCACTTTCAACATCCTTTGGAATTCTGGGGTTTGTAGTTTACTGAGGCCAAAGAGCTCTCTGGCTGAGGACTCTAAAGGCCCTTCCCTAAACAACATAGGATGTTGAAAGTGAAACAATAGCACTATAACAGTGTAGTGCAAAAATGGCATCAGATCGAAAGCAAAAGAAGCTGGAGACATCCAATTAATCTTAATGGAAAGGAGTGACAAAGTCTTAGCATGTAAACAATTGACTTATGTATGTGTGTGTGTGTGTGTATACACATGTACATACATATGTATGTATACAAACATATACATACATATGTATATGTGTATGTATATATATATATATAGCCCAAGTATAGTTATCTTTTTTAAAAAATAAAACTCATCTGTATACATTGTGAAACTTTGTTGTAATTAATTTAATTTGTGTTATTTTATAATAATATAATACTTAGAAGTTATATGATGTATAATGTATAATAATTTATATGTTCTTTATGGGAACCAGCATGCTATAGTGGTCTGAGTGCTGGGACTATAGCGTTGGACACTTTATTGGTCAGATAGCAAAATGTTGGACACTTTGTTGACAATATAACAAAGGACTAGATTATGGAAAAAAAAAATTTTTTTTTACTAGAGCTTGGAAAACTACTTTCAAAAAGTCATCCATCATGTTAGTCATTGAATGCTTGAAAAGTAACCCATTCCTGTTACACCTAATGAGGAGGAAAACAAATTTACTCATTCTGTTACTTTTTGTATTTCTCCACTACTTTCTGTGGGTGTTTCATTTTGCAGGGGCAGAACTGATAAAACTGGCATAAAACTCTTATAGATCAGGACTGAGCAAACCTGTGGCCCTTTCATACTACACAGTCATAATGCTATATTCTACTTTAACTCCATGGTTGCGTCCCATAAAATTCTGGGTGAAGATCTCTCTGGCTGAAAATTCTGAGCATTCCCTTTCAACTGAAACTCCTGGGATTTTGTAGGATGGAACCATGGGAATTAAAGGGGAAGCACCAGACTGTAATGTGTGGCATGAAAGGGCTATAAAACATTCTAGTCAGGTGGACTCATTCTTTCCATCTTCACTGGAGGAAGAAGCTGGATGATGTCACTTCCCCTGATGAGAAGAATCTTTTCAACTTTGTGTTGAAGAATGGCAACTAGGAGGACATAACCAGAGGAACAATTGGCACCTGGACTTTCACAGCTAGATGAAAGGCTCCATGTTTGAAGGGCAGTATAGTGGAACTGTAACTTCTAGTCCTTTCAGGGAATATCTAAATTTGCAGATTGTCTCAAATGATGGTGTCTGCTGCTGCTAACTTGACCCTAATGGTGGCATCTCTCTTTTTACGGTCAATGTAAATAAAGCCACTTAACCATATGACAATGTCAACAGTGAAATAGTAAAAAATCTCCTTCTTTACAAGGAAGGTGCAGCGGTCTGGCAAGATCTGAAACATTCCAAGGAAGTCCACGTTGCTCTGGTGATTGGAAACTATGACATAGGGCCCTTTCAGGTTTAACGACAAGGGTGTATTTCAAAGGCAGCATGGTGAAGCGAAGGATTCTGAAAAAAGGGAGACAATGAAATTTTCTAAAAAAAGGGACTCATAGGTATATTTTTATCAAGGTCAAGGAGCTGTAGATCAGAAGTACCTGAATTAATAGAGCGTGTACAGGATGGAATGCTTTCCACCTTCTGTGGGCTAATAGGAAGTCCTGTGAAACAATCCTGTAGCACAAAAGAAGATGCCCACCAAGCCACCAGTGACCAGGAATCTTAGAGATTAATTCTCTTCCCACACCATTTGCTTCCCTTACCATGCACAGTGAGAAAGACTGTATTTTTCACACTTTGCATTTTGTTTTTTTGTTTTGGCAACTAGTCACTTGATCTGGCGATTGCAAAGAACTGTCTTCTAATTTGCCAAGGGATGCTCAATGATCTCGCAAACAGAGTCTGAGAAAAGAGTGTGTGTCTTTCCCTACCCCTTCCCTATTCCTTTTATTTATGATTAGATAAAATTGGATAACCACTAACTGGCAGTCTTCTGCTATCAAGTATAAATAAAACATGACAAAGACAAAAAAAATCTGATCAAAACGACTCTTAAAATACTCTTAAAAGTAATATTGGAATGTAACGAGAAACTATTGCTTACTGTGCCAGTAAAGTAAATTTGATCTTACTTTTTACTTTGCTTTTAAAATGTAACTTTGTTACGTCTCTGTTATTCCTGAACAGTACCAGTTCCAAATAATTATGTTCCTTGTAACTCATTACATACGATACGTATGGTATCGTATCTTTGCATACGATACGAGAGGTATGCTACATTCAGAAAAAGCTTGAATCTTTAACATGTCAGATTGATTGAGGTCCATGTTTCACCTAGTAAATTCTTTGGCAGTCCTTCTGTTACCATGCCATACAGCCCCACTCCATGATACATATAATTGATGATGAACATTATTTAATTGGCATCAAATATAAATTGTGCATTTGTGGCTGGTAAAGCTATGCAGGCAAAGAGGACTGGCTGTACACAAGCAGAATTAGGTCAAAGGAGACCTCAAGGCATGGCCAGGTCATAAATTCACTGAGGATTAGTTGGAGAAGATGATCCTTGCAATGGCCCAAACCTAGCAAACAATAGCCACTGAAACTCCCAGACAAAGCAACAATGACCAATGTCCAGTAGCATCCTTACTGCTGAACTTTCCCTTTTGTTTCCTCACCAGCCCAGATATTAAGAAGCTATCACAACTTGCATCAGTGCTTTGTCACCTAATTCTTAGACCATTAGTCAACTCTGGACCCTTTGTTTGCTCTGCTAGAGAGCCATTAACACCTTCCCCTCAGGGCAGAAAAAGGATATTTAAACCTTTGCTCAGATCCTGGCATTTTGCTAGCACATGACTGTCACTCTGCACCCCAGACGCTCATTCCTCTGTGCTGCCCTCAATCTCTCGTGTTTCAGCCATTTCATCATGACTTTCTTCTCTTTAGGACAGGCAGTTATCACCCACATCATCCTTTCTATCCAATCCCCCCCCCTTTCCTTCTGTTAGCCTTATATGGTTGTGAGACTGCTTGAATCTTGTGTGTGTTTCTGATTTCCCCCCAATAAATAATTCTTTTAACCTCTGACTATCTCTCCACATTAGTACTGGTATACACAGGTGAAAAGATCCCATAGTTATCCTTGTTCCCCTTGCAGGTCTCCCATTTGCACTATAATTCCCCACCTTTCCACAAAGGTGTGGTATCGTGGGTGGACCTCACTTTTTGGAGTAACATTTCTTCTTGGACACTGTTACCTACACGTGCATTTGCAGTTTGTGCATACTGGATGCATGAAAGGATTTCACAAACATACTGCTTAGCTCCACCCTCACACACTGTTTTGGGATCTGCATCATTCTTAAGAAAGCTTATATGCATACAGAACTCTCCACAGGAGTTGGAACCTTGGTCAGTCTGGGTTTCTGTTTCTGTGGAAGCAGGTTTTCTTGTATGTTTTTCTCTATATGTGTATGTGTGCTTTTTTCAGACTGAGAATGATCACTTGGCTAAGGAGACATCTGTGCTTTCTGTGGTGGCCTAGCTGCAGTGTTTGGGAGACAATTCAGTTGTATGCCTCAACTTCATGAAGAGAACTGAGATGTGTCTTTGCATCATGCATTTTTCTGAGCCACATATTGACTGAACCTTGTCAAAGATATCTGTAGTCACAAAAGGTAGCCAGGAGGAGAATTATAGGCCATTTCCGCACTACAGTATTATAGTGCTATTATTCCACTTTCAATGTCCTATGGAATCTTGGGGTTTGCAGTTTAGTGAGGGTCATTTAGAATTCTCAGCCAGAGAGTTCTTTGGCCTCAGTAAACTACAAACCTCAGAATTCCAAAGGAAGTTGAAAGTGGAATAATAGCTCTGTAACAGTGTAGTGTGGAAATGGCCAAAGACATGTGCCCTAATCAAGAGTGTTGGAGGAGGTAAAATAGAGGATGTCTAAGAGAGGTGAGATCCCAACCTAATAGGAATTAGTATGTGAGAGGCTCCTATTTCTGTTGATACTAAATGCAATCAAATGGGCAAGTCATCATTTCCTAAATAGAACTGCTGAATTGATTTGATCAGTGTTCCAATCCTCATTTCAGACAGCATGTATGCCAAGTTCTCTTTATGCACGTGTTTATAAATTTAGTTCATAATTTTATAGCATTGTCTGTCGAGCAGTGCCGTGAAAAATGCAAGAGTATTGAGAAAGTTAATGAATAAAACATTTCTTATCAAAAACAGGAGGGATAAAGTTAAATGTTTTTTGGTGATCCAAAGTCTTCCTCTGTCCCACTTATCCTCATCTGTCTGAGAAGTATACTGGTATTCTTAGGGATCTTCCCACCTTCCTACCTCCTCTGTCTTTCACTTCTACTAAAATGAAACTAGCGTAGTTCAGTTTAGCTTTGCACCCTTTGAGAGCTTTCCTATCTTCTATGGACTTCTTACAATAATGCCGTAGCTTCGTTGGTGTCTTCACTCCTTAATCAAAATTGCCAGCTGCTACACACATACACTGTCCATCAGACTGTGGGGAAACCAGTGGGAGAGGGATGCTCATTCTTAAACTCTGCCTTTGAGATGTCTCGTAGGAGAAAATGGGCATCTTTACTTAAGGGAAATGTCAGTTTTGTTACATATGCAAAAGATATTCCAACCCCTCAAATGACTATCTGCCTCCCTTCCCTTCTGTATTTTGCTCTTTTTATCTGAATTCTTGCAAGCATCAGTGAAACATAAATCTGTATCTCAGTGTCTTAACCTACTTTTCTTCTCCTACACTCTTTTGAGAACTGGTATCCAATTCGTGCTTTCATTACAAAACTAAGGCCCTTTCCACACGGGGGACGGGGAAATGGGGCAGCGCACGCAGGGACGGATCTGACCTGAAAACGGGTTGCTCCGTCCCTGCGGGGAGCGCACGTTCGCTGCTCCACACGCTGGCAAATTTTGGCGGCGTTCGGCGGCGCCCAAAATGGCGGCCCGCGACTTCTGGTGGTGCTCTGCCAATCGGGGCAGCGCGCCAGCCGGAAGCCCGCCCCCAGGCAGCTCTGCAGGGACGCGCTAGCGCGTCCCTGCAGTTTCAAACGGGGCGCTGCAACGGGTTAGCGCGCTCGCGTTTTTTAAAACCACATGAAATGTGGTTTTTTAAAAACGCGCCACGCCACCCCTTGCGGCAGCGCTAGGGCGGTTTGAGGTGTGGAACCTCCACTTTTCAAACTGCCCTAGCGCACCCCACGGTGTGGACGACCTCCGGATGAGGTCTCCCTAAACCATTTTTTTTTACCCCGTGTGGAAAGGGCCTAACTGGTAATCTGATAACAGAAATTTCATGGTGCAATTGAACTTTGTACATAAAAAATTAATGCCACTAACTCTTAATGAATGTTTGATCCAGCTGTCATTAGATAAATTCCATAGAGTTCAGAAGGAGGCAGTAAGACGTAGGTCCATTTTTGCAACCTGATGGCTTCTGTCTGTCTATAGTTCGATACAACTTGAAGAGATGGTATATTACATTTTCATAAAAAGCAGCATGATATTATTGGGTGCTATCATCACACACACACACACCTGTGTGCACATGCTAGCACAGACACATACATGCATGCACACACACCCACACACCATGTTTTCCCTCAGTGAAAGAAATGAACCAAAACAGAATTATTTCCTTCCTAACATTCAGGGTCTTCTGCACTACACAGTTATATTTTTGCATTATACTGTTATAGTGCTAATATTCCACTTTCAACATGCTGTGGAATTTTGGGGTTTGTAGTTTCCTGAGGCCCAAGAGCTCTCTGGCTGAGAAGTCTAAAGGTCCCTCCCTAAACTGCCAACCTCAGGATTCCATAGGATGTCAGAGATGTTCATCACTTATTTGCTGTTTTGAAAGATCTGTAGATTTTCAGAAAATCATTATACTTTCTTCCTTTTCATTCTTTCTTATTTTAAATCCTGAATTTGATTTTTACCTGGAACCTAAGTGAGTGCCCCAATGATTCAGTTCTCCAGAATCAAGATGGATATGAACCTGAATTGAGATGCTATTCACTGGTAGTGTAGTTTAAAATTATGCACGTACATTACAGTACTGGATTGCGCTCTTATATAGTGGGTAGCCCAGCAGTGTACACTCCTCTTGCACACCAGTCACGCCATCTCCTCACCTATCAATAGAGACCACATTTATTGAACCTCTTAGGAAGCACTCATACCCTTGTACAAAGTTTAATAATAGCAACATAGGGCATGCACAACCCTAAAAGATGGCTCGAGAAAGGTTGAGAAAGTGTGACTGTGTAACAGCACTGATACTATTATAAAGCTACAACAGGATTCTAGCCCTGTGAGCCAATCCTTCATGGAGTTGCAGTTGTACACTGTGTCTTTCATAGGACCTGCAATATTTCCTCTTGAGCTGTCCTCCCATACTAGCTATCAAGTATTAGGGTCAGGCTGTCTACTTCAAGATAGGCCCTCTGGCAGGGCTGGCTTTACATTAAGTACAGTGAGATAAGTGCTTTAAGCAACGGATGCTAGGGAGCAGCAGTGGCAGTATCTCATTATTCCTCTTGAACCCCAACTGTTTCCCTTTGTTAGAGGACAGAGGTGTGTCTGTCCTGGACAGGACCTCTTAATGTACCATCCTGCTTCAGTGTAGTAGAGAATACATCCAGTTCTAGTACTCGAGTGAGTCAAGTGCCAGTCTTGGACTAGACCAGGGAAGAAGTGCCATCTTATCTTTCAGCCAAACCAGCAGGACAAACTTGGCTTGAACTCCTTCTAAGGAACAATAAGCACATTTTTCTTAAGCTTCTTGGACAGAATTTGGGTATAAGCACATCAGCCATCCATCAAAGCAAATAATCAATCAATCAATCAATCAATCAATCAATCAATAAACAAATAAGCAAGAAAGAAAGCAAGCTGGTGGCAGCTAATAGCATGGCATCTAAAGTTTTATTTTATTTTACTCAGCTTTATTGCTGAGCCATCAGAAATCTTCAGCTAAGCAGGAGCACATGCAGGTGACAAGATCCAATCCTTCCTCAAACTTCCTTTAGTTTTCTCAAGTTGCAATACATATGCTCTGTCTTCCTATGCAATGGGAATATGTGGATGGGTGCAATTGTGACATCCCATGCTGCTCAGAAAGATGTAGTGTTGAGAGTATGAAAATGATGTCTGCAAACTCTCAGTAATGAATAACTTCATAAAGAAGTCATTCATGATGAGTTTTAAAAACATTTCATGGATTTCTGTCAATATGTTAAAAATACAGAACTGAAAAATATTGGTGCCTTGATGGGTGTTACTTGTGAGATCAGCAAACTGACTACAGCTGTAGAGATTTACAAGAAGATTCTTTTGCTTTTAGAAACAAGACTTATCAGACCAAGCAGTGGAATACTCCACTCTAAGTATGGTAAGCTAGTATACTTCCAATTGCAACTGACATTTGAATCCTGGTATTTTTATCTGCTTTAGTTCTTGCATTGCCACATTTTAATAATGTATACTGTTGGAGAAAAGTGGAAAATGAGTTTATATAACAAATAGAACAGTGGCATACTTTGAAGATCGTCTCCCAGTGAGCAGTTGGACAGATCTCTAGCTGCAGTACCAAATGAAGAATACATTTTCTTAGGGCCCATGTATATTATAGTGCTTATATCAGTTTTATACCCAATTTAACTATCAGGATTCCCTGAAAGAAACCGGGGAGTTTGCTGAAAATTTGTAAACCTCACCACAGAATTGCAGGTCTCAGGGTTCCCTGATGGGTTTACACTAACAGAAAGCCACTCTGTTCATGAATATCACCTGATTTTCACTAGTCCTCCCACATACACCGTGCAGAAGTGGCCTCTTGATATGCTGATGACTAAGAATAAGACAACATGGAGCCTTCCCCCATTCTACGCACAAAAGCCAAATGGACTGGAAATTCCTTCTCCAATACTGGTTCTGAATAGCCCCTAAGAGCTGCAGGTTGATTAAAATGGCACAAAATAATCTCTTCGTTAGAGTGTACCACACTGCACAGGTTGATACCACTGTAACTACCATGGCTCCATCCTATGGAATCTTGGAATTTGGAGTTTGGCGAATTATCTATTAGGGAACTACTTTGAATTATCTACTAGGGAGATCTATTTTGCCTAATACAGGGTTGGTCCTACCTCCATGCCATAATCCAGTATTATTCTATATTGTCGTGTATGGCAGGCTACAGTGAGTAGTTCCACCTTACATAGGCAGAATTACTTTCTGTTATAACCAAATTACCACTACTTATGACCCTACAAAACTGGATTCAATCTGTAATGTCAGCACATCTTCACTGTGAAATAGTGTCGCATCCTTTCACTTTGGCAAAGAAAAATAACTTATTACTGAAGGGGAATGTATAAGACTGGCTGAGAGAGACTTTGTAGTACTCAATAGATGTGGCAATTGGAAGCTTGTAAGTACTTTACTCAGTTTGCTATCATCTCTTGAATTTTATTAATTACTTATCAGTGCTGAAATGCTATTTCCTGGTCAGACCTTCTTGCCTGCCTTTTGAATGATGGCTAGAACACTGGCTGGCTTCCAATTGTGTGGTATCATAATTTCATTTAATAATAAATTACATGTTTTGGTTAGCCGCTCAGCTAGCTTGTTCTTTACTTTTCCTTCAAGTCTTGGATAAATGCCATTCAGTTCTTCAAGCATTTTGTATAATGTGGCTCGATTTTCTTAACTTTTTCCCCCCCAAGGCTAATTCTTTTTCTGTTAAAGTTTTATGGAAAAAATTTTTTCTAAAAAATATAAGAATTGAAGTGTCTTATGACTATGAAGCGTCTTTTTTTTTTGGTCCTTCGATGTATCTCAGTACAGAATAGAAGCATGTATTGGTTACTTCAGTCACTGGAGTTAGAAGACAACTAATTCAGCCTCTAGTGAACCTACTAAGTTAATTTCCACACTGGATGCCATTAGTGTGTCACGTGATGCTGTCTGGTTAGGAAAGCTCCTTTCTGCACCCTTCCACCTTAAGCTGATGGGTACCAGTATTGCCATGAGTTTTCCTTCTGCACAATAGCATCCTTGGCCACTCCTGTTCCCTGCCTTCACCTTGCCTGCCACCCCTGATTGGGTGATTTGTTTGTTTGTTTGTTTTTCTCTGGAAGCCGTACTAGCACAGCAATGTTGTAATGTTATAACGCTTAAAAATGTACTAAAAATTAAAATATTTTAACACAAAGGAAAATTTTAAAATAAACACAGAGAGATGATAGATTATAAACTTGCAACACCATGGGAGCTGCACAGGGGGGACAAGCTGGGCACACCCACAGCCCACCCACTGCTGGATCCACCATAATAGGAAGCTGTATCAAGCACTATAATGTTATCATGGGATAGCAGCTTGATAGCAACAATGTCATGCAGTAGCATGGCTCCTGACCCAGAAACAACCCACTGCTATAGCGTTATAG
This sequence comes from Iguana delicatissima, assembly GCA_948472985.1. Taxonomy (NCBI): domain Eukaryota; kingdom Metazoa; phylum Chordata; class Lepidosauria; order Squamata; family Iguanidae; genus Iguana; species Iguana delicatissima. The sequence goes on along the minus strand of CAOKZL010001645.1, from coordinate 242,415 downwards.
CAACATTGTGCAGAAATGGCCTAACACATCCTTTAATGAGTTTCTTGGACTACACTGTTTGGTTGCTACATAGCGTTGTTGGTGGGACAGGGCTTAATGTTGGTAACCCAAACACCAGAAGCCCCTTTGTCTGTCATCCTATCATCCTTCTTTATCCAGAACTGACAAGAGGGATGGGAAGCCAGTAGAAATTATTGGGGCATGGTGGTCCAGTAGGACTATGTTGCCTGTATTTTTTATTTTCTCCATGGTTTCACTATTTGGAGATTGTTTTTGGCTTTCCTTGTAAAATCACTGTGTTTCAAAGTAAATAATAACGCTACACAGCATTTGAAATCCTGTGCAAAGATTTTAGCTGGTCTCCAGGGACTCATAAATGTTGTCAGATGGGTCTGGAGAAGAAGCCAAACTCATGAGTAACTGAGAGTGGTGGATTCAGCTGCCAGGTGAAGTGTCCTGATCATGTGAAGAAAGGAGGAAAGTCCTCCTATCTCCAGCTGGGCTAGGATCCAGGCTATTCTAGGCACCAGAGACGCTAACTCATCTGCCCCTGAAAGGAATGCTCTCTCTGTTATCTGTTATCTCTCTCTGTTATCCCATTTGTCTGCCAATGAACCTTACTTGCCTCTGGGAATACTGCAGGCACACCCAATAAGAGACCCCTTTGACAGCTGATCTCTAGAGTCTCTTCCCAATCTGTTGGAAGTCATGGAGGAGGGAAATGGGAGAACATCCTTTTATCACATATCTCTCTTTCATCCAGACCTGAGCCCAAAGATCTTTTCTGTTGAACCCAAAAGACATCACCCTGGCCTAGAGACGTTTACCCAGCTGGCTGGCCTGTCATCACCCACTGGCTACCCCATCTCTCATGCAGTTCTGCTGCTGGATTACAGTTAGGGGGACTGCCCCCCCTTTTTTAACTTGGGCCTGAAGTTGTTCTTGGTGGTCTTGATCTTGTCCCGTTTTCTCTCTCTATACACTCCATTCAGATATATCTATCTAAAGATAAACTTACCCACATATTCTTTAACACCCTTTCCTCCCTACAAACGTACATACTCTCATTTTAAGGCCCTTTCTGCACTGGAGTATTAAAATGGTGCAGAGCGACCTCCGATGGAGGTCTTCCGCACCGTGGAGTGGATTGGGGTGGACTATTTTCATAGTTCCGCACCTCAATCTGCTCCAAAGTGACCGGAACTAGTGACACAGAGTGTTTTTTAAAAACCTCTTTTCAGAGGTTTTTAAAAGCACGGAGTGCGCAGCCCCATGCAGCTCCGTCGCCGCGCTGTGGTGCAGATTTGAAGGCGTGCACTAGTGCATGCCTGCAGATCTGCTGGGGGCAGGCTTTAGGCTGGCGAGCTTCTCCGGTTGGTGGAGAGCCTCTGCCAACCAGAAGCCGCCATTTTGGATGCCGGAGGACTGCAGAACAGCGAGATCGCGCTGCTCCGCGTGGCGACGGACTTACCTGGCTGCTGGTAAGCTCCGTTTTAGAGTGTTTTCCCCCATTTCCCCCTCCAAGTGCGGAAAGGGTCTAAGATTCCCAACTACTTATTTACACTGGTTTTGGAGGATATATAGGCCTAAATCCAATTTTTAGATCAATTGAGTGAATGGATGTTATGTAAGTCTTGGCTTACCATTCAGCAACTGAAACTGCATAGGTCTATCACTTGGATTTAGGCCACTGTATTATATTAGAGGAGGTCACTGTTTAATAGAAGTTGTTGTTGTTGTTGTTGTTTACCTTCAAGTCATTTCCAACTTCAGTAACCCTAAGACAAACCTATCACAGAGTTTTTTGTGGCAGAGAGCGTGTGATAATAATAGATCATAATAGTTACGTTTTAAAAACAATTTATGCTATTGCATCTATAATACTCCATAGTATTTGTATAGGTTGAAGAACATGACATCTGCTGAGCACAACCCAGCTCAAAGGAATTGAAATAACTATGCGTGTGCACCCTCAACTCTATATTGAGTAGGGTTGTCAGACTGAAAAGTGGAGAAGGCTCCTGAACCTTTTAATGACTGTGTAGAAGAAGAACTTTCAGCCGCTGTTGCTTATCACATGACAAGGTAAAAGCAACACCTGTTGAAATTCCTTCTTTTATCCAAACATTAATGGTACAGAGTCCCTCTCCAGTTTACATTCTGGCAACCTTAAATTTTGGGCCAAGGCCTGTTCATACTTTCTGCTCTTTCTTCGTTCTCCTTCCTTTAATAATTTTAGGAGGAAATTGACTAAACTTGTTGAAACATCACTTTTATTCATGTTAGCTATTCATGCCAATTTGCTGGCCATATTCCTAATTAACTGCTCCTTTAGGCACACATTTAGTTTTTGCTAATTGCCCATGTCTGCTTTCAAGAACTGCACCCTGTAGAGATGTTTGTGGGTGGTTTTGTGTTTGGGAAAAGGAGGAAGTTAGCCAGTAAATTAAGCTCCCAAACTGCTTTGAAATATATACCCAAGAGTCTCAATCACTCATCTGTGATCTGGGCCCGGGGCAAAAGAATTTCATCTCACAGCTAACCTAAGAGAAAAACACCCTCTACCCAATTAATGAATATTGTAGGTTTTGCATTAAAGTCGTGAACTAAATGGGAAATTGTTCAAATAGCACAATGACAGAGAAATTATGGCAAAAAGGTTTGAAGGTATGAATAAACACTGAAAGAAGACACCACCATTCTAGATTTTTGGTAGGTTGTTGCAGAGAGTGAGACACTGAAAAACATTCACACCTAGAACACTTACATTTTCTTGGTAACTCTGTCTGCCCCTTTTCTATGGAAGCCTAAACTCTAAATGCTCAGCTGACATTTTAAGTTACTACAATGCTAGATGTTGGGGGACTGAAGGAAAACTTCATTGGAGGGGGGAACACAATGTTCATTTTATTTATTTATTTGGGAGAAATATTCTCACTCCCCACTGTAGCTATGCAACTGATGTGGTGGGACTTGGGCCTAAATCCAGTTGTTTGTTCCAAGTACAAATAGTGACTTACCAATCAATTCAATAAGTCTATGGTAATTGGGACTAAAAAATGGATTTAGCCTATAGATGTGAAGCCTTTGAGGTATGTCACATGTACATTCAATCCATGAAACAGAGCTGGACTATATGCAACTTTAAAACCAATGTATTGTATTTGGCAGCAACATAGGGGAATGATGTGGAACAGCTCTATTGGAACAGAATTACTTCAGAATGTTAGTGGACATTGCCTACGTTAAAATGACTTGAGGTTTTAGGATAGCCGGAGTGAGTTTTGTAAGTGAACATTTTAGAGTAGAATTTAAATAAATAGTCTGCAGTATCACCAGTGCCTGAAGCACTGCAACACTAGCAAGGTTGCATTATGTGATTATTCTGAATGTTTAGATCACTGAGAATTCTGTTAGATGTATAGATCACAAATGCAGTGCAAGGAATTTTAACTGTTTTGGAGACATAATAGAAGAAATGGTTCACCTTCTTTATTGAGTTATACCTTCAGGCAGTAACAATTGTCTCTTATCTGGTGAAAAACTTGTGTCATAATTAGGGTTACCCAGGAGGGATGGACAACTCTCACAAGTCAGGGAGTTGCATCAGCCTTTCTGGGAGGTTGGTGGGCTAACCCAAGCTCCACCCCACATTTTGAGGGGCCCTGGCTAATCCTCCCCACACCCTCCTTGGGAAGACTGGCCAGTTCAGGCCATCTTTAAGGTGTGGTTGGGCCTATTTTACTCCCATGAGGGCTTCCTCTCTCCTTCCCTCCTACAAACAGAAGTAGATTTGTCCATTCTTGCTGTACCAAAAATCTCTCTCTCTTTTTTCTTTCCCCTCTTTACTTCAGATTAGAAAGTTTGGTAAGATGAACATTTCTTCCTTTGAACATACAGACTGGTTCCATTTATTTATTGATTTATTTTTAACTGGTTGCTGCCATTTTGGTGTTATTTCACCACAGCTGATTCTGCTTCCTGCACTATTCCCATGATGATCTCACCCAAACACAGATAACACAATGAATAGAAAAATAATAGCATAGCATTACATTTAGAAGTAGGTATTATTTACAACATGGAGGGTAAAGAAGAGTGATTTCAAATAACAAATGAGTGTAGGCAAATTTATTAAAAGAGGCAGGTGCTTTGTGGCACTGCAAGAAATATGCTTTTTTAACAAACCCAGTGAATAGTTTTCAACAAGACCTATATCTTTTATCTTTTTATAAAACAAGACCTGTGCATGTTTTTCATCAATGCCCCTGACACCTCTTATCATGATGAATTAAACTAAGGTAGGAGCAGGACAAGAGGTAGCTTTCTGAAAAGTTCTTTACTCAAAGGTGTTATTGAAAATACTGCCTGATATTGATTTGTGAGGGACTTGTGAAGACAGAAATTCTTTGCAAATACTCTCACCTAATGCAGCCATCAATTATGATGGCCTTCTTGCTTGACTTCTCCTGATCGTGGTATAAGTCAGGAAAGCTGGGAGCGAAAGCTTCATGATCAAAGAAGGACACACAACTCTTTTCTACTGCAAAAGCAATAAAATTTTATCTAGGCTGTTTTGCTAACCATGACCTTGTGTTCCCTAGCTATTCTTGCTTCCTTTATATACAGCCAGTCAGTTTCAGATAAGTATTTGGATTTCTTTCTTTCTATTTCTTTTCAAATTTTTCTTATTGAACAATCCATAGATGAAGAATTGATATACAAACAGCATTCTTCTCATGGTTTTGTTTTCTTCCCTAGATGGTAATACATATCATGTGAATGAAGGCAGCTTGGTTTTGTCTGTATTGTTTCAAGATAGAGATGGAAAGAATACTAGAAAACATTCAAATGTTCAAATATTTCATTTTTGAATAATTTTATTGGAGTCATACAAAATAAAAATGTACAGTGAAAACAATCCATGTACAGATAAAAAAAAATAGAAATAAAAAAGAGGGAAAGAAAAAGCCATGTTGAGTCCTCTTGAGGAGAAAAACAGGGTAGAAATAAAGATAATAATAATAATAATAATAATAATAATAATAATAATAATAATAGTAGTAGAAGAAAATGAAAGTGACTTCCAACCTTTTCCCCAGCTGCTATAACTAAATCCTAATTTAGCCTCCCTCTCTTTTTTTAAACATTAGACAATGTTTAGACATTAGACAACAAAACATTAGACAATATGCTTCTTTCTATAATCTATAATTTCATTAATACAAATAAAAAAAAATTGTGACACTAAATAATTATCCTACTGGAAGTTAATAAAAATTAGCTCCAAAATATATCCAATAGTAATAATTAATAATATTTACTTCTGTTTAAACAACAGGAGGGTAAATTTCCTGGCTCCCCCAGAGATTGATTGTTCTTCATAGTTTCTATGACAACTTCTGATTTAAGGAGCCCCTTTGATCATCCCTTTCACGAAGATAATTGATGATTGGAGATTGTCTCCAGTTGATAAAAATACTGCCATAACTTTCTTCCCCTGTGGAGCCCCGCTAGGTTGAAGGAATTCAACCATCTTCTCCAGGAAGTCAAAATTGGAAAAATATTTTTTTAAAAAATGCCTCCACAACTTGTTTCTCTAAGGTGTCAGAAAACCCTTTTCAATCATGGATTGAAAAGAGTCTCCACTGTTTGGGACTGGAAGATAAAACATTCAAAATTGTATGTGTTTTTTATACAGAAAACAATGCTTTGCCACTGTAAACAGCACAATAAGATTAATGCACAAAAAAGAAATTCTGCACAGATAAAGATGGTTTCCTGCCTAGAAAATGCTGTTTTCTGTGCAAAACCCTTACCCAAACACCAATGCATGATTTTTTTCACAGAATGAATCCCGAACTGTGAATAATTGTCAAAAAATGTATAGCTTTCAAAGATTGTCTTGCTGCTGGAAGAAAATTACTTGTTACTTACTTCCAGACTGAAATAAGCAAAGCAAAGATCATGACACACATAGAGCTTCTCTAACAGAAAACTGACCAGCTTCAATGAAAATTTTGGCATTGCTAGAATGTCTCTGGAAAAAACAAAACAAAACACAGCCTAACATATGATTGTGACAGAAAAATAAAAGGTGATGAAGAACCAGTTTTCATTTATGCATGTTTAGTTAGAAGAACTGGAAAGAAAAATGGGAGAAAATCTGAACGCTTACATAGGAAGAAAGAATAACAGAATAAATGAAGATCATAGTTAATAAAAGAGTGTTGGAATTTTTTCTTGCTTTTGTAATATGACAGAGTTCTGTGTTCTTCTTTGAGGGAGTCTGTATGCACTGAATAGGGATTAAATACATGCAGATGTACAGTAGGAATATAGCTTTATGTAGTAAAATTCTTAATAATATAATTGTGTCATGTGTTTATTCAAAAGCAAGAGTTACTGAGTTAAATGGTAAATATGAATAGCAAGGAGTAGGCAAACTGTAGCCTGTTGACCTGGAACTCCCAGAAATTTTAGCCAACTTTAGTGAATAGTGAGGGATGCTGGGAGTTACAGTCCAGCAATATCTGGACTTGCACTCTCCTCTCTCCATTGTATAGGATTACAGCCTAATACAAGAAGTTACTGAACTATAATAAAGCCTATAATTACATTCCAGCTCAGAGAGAAATCAATACACAGGATTGTATTGCATTCCCAAACTCAGAATAATCCTTTGCAGAAAAATGAATATAATGTTCTGTTCTCCATTATACTTAATATCATCCCTTACTATGAAATTAAAAACAGTTATTTTTTAAAAAGACTATGCTTTTCTATTGAAAAGTAAGATTTACTGAGTTCAAGAGAGATTTACTCTCAGGTAAGTTTATGCAGAACTGCAACCCTAACTATTTCCAATATCTTGTATTTCTCAAAATGGGGCCGCTCATCTTACCTGTTTTGCAAAGCCTTATTTATGAGCATACAGTTATTAAATGATATAGTAGTTCAGCATCCACACAACATTTAAGTTTCACTGTCATGTATGTAACTATCATTAGAAAACAGGTATGAGCTTGGTTTTGTAGCTCTCACTTTCACACAAAATGGTAAACAGCAGTGGAATAAAAATCTTTCTCTTCACAAGACAAAAGAAAGTAGTCTTTTGTTTCCCTGCTTGATAAGGTAAGCCTGTAAGCCTTCCCCTGCCTGAGTTGTTGAAATTTACAAAGTCTCTGAATATTATCCAAACCTTTGGTCTTTTTGAATCTTCAGTGTTCATTTCTGTACTTTATACCACAAAATTAATGAAAAACATCTGGACGGAAAAGTTCAGCCCAGCAATAGTGGCAGTTGCACCCTATTCCATATCCCCAGTCAATCTCACTGAATGGTTTCTATGTATATTGAATAGTTTAGAGGATAAACTTAACTCTTTCAAGCAGTTCAGCAGTATTTCCACAGTAGCATATTCTGGGTGACCTGACAGTATCTCTTAACCCCATCATTAACAGCAGCTTGAAGGATACTATTAAAGGATACAGTGGCTGAAAGTTTAAAGTTTAAAACAGAGTGTAAAACTCTACCTGTTTACTTCTGCTGGGCTTCCACTTCTGCCCCAGCACTAAAAGTTTGATGACACCAGTCACACTCCTTTGGCCAGTTAGAGATTGGGATTGTGTGAGCTATAGGAGTATACCTATATGCAGTCAAATTGCAGGTGCACCGGGAGGAACACTGAACAAGGAGGTACTGGGTACCTCTTTCCACAATGTCTTCCAAAGAGCATATGCTTGTGCAACCCCTAGTCACACCAGCTTATGCCACCTATAGTATTTGAGCTGTCCAGCCCCTGATGAAAGCTATGTATCAAAGGGACAAAAGATGTCTCAGGTGGGAACCAAGTAAAATGCACCTATGAATCTATGTATGCACATCAGCTAAATTTACTTATGTTAATAACTGATTGGTTGCTATAGTCAACCACAATGAATATATAGATCCATAGCAATTGATATTGTGTATAGCTAAAGATGTTCCTCTGAAATGTTGTGACTGACACTTTCCTTTAATGCAGATATAGGCAAAACCTATTATTATTATTATTACTATTATTATTCACTACAACCTCTACTATTATTATTTTGGAGTATAACTCCCAGAATTTCTGAAGCCAGCATGGCCTCTGGCTTGAGAGTTCTGGAAATTATAGTCCAAAGAAGCAACTTTTTCAAATTCTGGAAAAACAAAGGATAGTGATGGATATTGTCCATCTAAAATGTTCGCTGAGGTGGCTCATAAACTGCTTTTGCTGTATGATGACCTCAAGCATTGCTAATGCTTTTCTCCTACTATACACAGAAAGAAAGAAGAAAAAGACAAAAATCTGTAAGAAAAAACCTGAATAGCAACACCTTTATATCCAAACATTGAAATTTTTCAAAGGTCTGAATGATGTCACTTCCATGGAGATTTGGCCATTGACTGTCATATGTTGACCCATATGTGAATACAAAATGCCATGTTGCCTTAGGATTGAAATTTTTTTTTATGACATGTGTTCCTTACGGAGAGATAATGTAGCATAATGTAGATAAGAGAACAGGTTGCAAACCAGAAGACCACGGGTTCAAATGCTTGCTTTGAAATGATAAGCCCAGGAGCCATTGTTGGAGAAGCTGTTATCTCTTTACTTTAGCTCTCTCTATGAAATATTGGTAAAATGATGCTAGTCTATTTTACAGGGCTATAACAATGTATGAGAAGTGCTGTGAACTAATGCTGTTAGTAATTAATCTTATTATTATCCAAACTCTAAAGTCATGCCCTTGAAACATATCACCGAATTTTTCTTTGGTGCCTTCTCTCTCTCTCTTTTTCCCCTTTTCCATCATTTGATCAACATAGAAAAATTTTGATCAATGTAGAAAATAAAACTGAACTACCCCCAATCCCCTGAGCTGAAAATGTATGTCAAAATTCAGACACTGCCAAAGAAAGGTGCAGTACATTTATGACCTTGTGTGATTAGTGATCTCTGAATCTAATCTTAAGGTTCTTTAATAGACTATAATTATCTACAGTGTATAGTTACTGCCCTTTCCTGAGATTGGTTTAAAATTGCCTCCGGAGGCAAGCACTCTTTAATTATCTGATAAGAGCTAAACTTGATACTCTGACTGGGCGAAGGAAAAGAAAAAAACTTTGGGAAACACAAAAATAAATACAGAGCAGGACAAAACCCTTGCTCAGATACTTTCACATGGGTCAGCTCTGCAGTTATAGATAAAGAAGTAAGGTGTGAGGAAGGGATATGTGTGTACATGCGTTGCACTGGGAGGAGGGAAGAGACATTGGAAAGCCTTTTCAATCTATCAGTCTATTTCAGCAAAGCACCTTCATGGTACATGGCTTGGTAAAGGACACCGAGCACTTTCTTTAACTGCATCCACAATCAGGCTGTTGAAAATTGGCATGAGGAATAGGAATACCATCAAAATTCTGCTGTTGCAAATTCAGAGGCAAAATTACCCCCATATACACTTTCTCCCTTTTCCAATTGAAATACTATGGTTATTTGGCTCAAGCAATTCTGCAAACACAAAAACACACTTCTTGGCTCTTTAATGATTATGATTATGGATCTTTTGGCCCATGTAAAGGTAAAAAAAAAAAAAGGAGCCTTTCAACCTTGCAAACGTGCTTTTTTAAAAAAATAATAAAAAAAGCATATGTATTGTACAAGTGCTGACAAAGAAGAGATGCATGATCACAGCAAATGTAAAATGCACAGTTTTCATGATAAATATTTGGGTTGAAGCATTTGTAAAAAAACAAGGCTGTAAATCTTCATTCTTGCATGGCAGAACAAGCAATTTCAAACATGTTTGCTCTGCTGCATGAGATTACAAGGGGCTTTGTGCATTATTGTTCATTTTTCAGCACTTGAAATAATTTGGTCAAATAGGTAGGCATGTTGTGCAAAAGCATGGATTTGTGCAAAAAGAAACCTTTTTTTTAGAGGAAGCAATGTAGTTTGCACAAAGAACTGCTTCCTGCAAAAATGTTATTTCTTAAGCAACAAATAAAAAGTGTTTTGTGTATTTTTTTTTTGAATTCACAAAGAATCTTATGGTCATTTACCATTATTTCAGTGGGGTCTGTGCTTGTACAAATATTTCCAGTACTTAATTACTTAAAAAAAAAGAAAGATTCTGAGCTGGCTGTATGCTTCAGCTGCTGCATCTTGGATGTTTTGACTGATAGTCCATCTGCCATGTTGCTCTGCTCCATATCATGTCCGTGATCCACTGGAAGACCAGAGCTGCTGAGAATGGATTGGGCAAGTCCCTCTTGGCCCCTTCTTCTTACATCAACAGGATATATAGATTTCTCTTTGTGTGTATCTTCTGGGAAATTTTCTTTGATGTTCCTTAAGAGGGTCCATGAACTTCCTCAAGTGAAGTAAATGATCATTCTTGTTGTCAGGAGTACTCATTTCTGACACAAAATAAACGTGCAGTGAGATAGAACAAGGTTCAAGCAGCTAAAAAGACTCAAACATGACCTAAGCAAAGTACCGGGCCAAGTAGGAGGAAATAAAACAGACTAGTTCAAGGATGCAAGCACACTTGGGCAGGCCCAAAATACAAAAGGCTGATGAGCTAACCAGCTGTGTTCTTCTTGCTTACTTTCATAGGTCCTGCTGTAATAACTCAAACAGGTTCAGTTGAGTTCATTTCACGGCAGGGCACATTAACGAACAATTTTCAGCCAGAGTGTAAGGTAGTCTTCATGATGATCATGCACCTAGTCATTTAATTGGTTTAAAAATGTGGTCTACTCCAAAATAAATGTAGTTTTAATGACACAATTTTGTCTTTGAAACTGGACTGTGGTTTTCCTAAACAGGCAGATTCCTCTAATTACACTATCTTCTCCTGTTCATTGAAGAAGATTGTGCTTTGAAAAGGTGAGTGAAGTCCCTTATCACCAGGAAAGTCAACACAATGGGTTGGTTGTACCTAATCTGTGGAGCTATGTTTACCATCTTCCTCTGTGCATAACAGTATATTGCTTTTATTATTGTTTACAGGCTCCCTGCCTTTCTGTCAGTCACTGTTGCTGAGAAGAGGAGGAAGAATAGGACATTTAGAGGAAAAAAGGTGTTCTGAAATGAAGTGAAAATCTCTCAGTTGCAATTTTGATGCACTTCCCCAAATTCTACTTCTATTCTCATCCTGGACTTGGCATTGAAAGACTTTTTCCTCTTGTGTATTTTAAACTCATACGTGCATTTTTATGTTGTGCATTTTTATTTTACATATTTTATATGCACTCTTTTCACTGACCAATATGTGCCTGTGTACATGTTATTTGTCCAAAACACATCTGTAAATTCCATAAGTGTGTAAATTTCCTTGCTACACTGTTATAGCACTGTTATTCCACTTTCAACATCCTATGGAATCCTGGGGTTTGCAGCTTAGTGAGGGGCATTTAGAATTCTCAGCCAGAGAATTCTTTGGCCTCAGTAAACTATAAACCCCAGAATTCCATGGGATGTTGAAAGTGGAATAACAGTGCTATAACAGTGTAGTGCAAAAATGGCCTATGTGTTAGCATCTCAGGAGCTCTGCTAGGCTGAGAGGTAATAGATAAAACAAAACAAAACACTTAAAACAAAATAACAGGAAATGGACCTTGGGAAAGAGCTCTGAGGAGGAGAACCTTGCATTAAGGAAAGATGAGAATTTCAGCTCAGTTTTTCTTTTTTGTCAGAACTTACTGAGATTTGCAGCTACAGCTATATGTTGCATCTTGAATCACTACAATGCATTAGAGAACATGGCTTCCTGAATATATGTGCAGAAAGTGAAAAATGGTAGCTCTCTTGGAAGAGAGCAGTGAGCTACAACTATGTGCTGAGTCCCTTTAATACACCAGAGAACAGGAAAACTTCCTGGATAGATCACAAAGAGAATTAATCATACAAAATCAACAAGGAGAAACTGACAAGAAAAAGGAAAAGGCCTGTAACAGTGAGGAAACACCCAGGAGGAAAGTCACTGCCAGAAGCAGAGAAACACAAGGGATTCAGAACCCTTCCAACTAGCCAATTGCTTCCTACATCTTCAGGAGGATAGCAGCAATGAAGATGTTCAAACAGGAAATCAGCAACAAGGGGTACTACATGCCAAGGAAGGTGTCAAGATCACTGCCAACCACAGAAAAGAAAGGTATTGGTGGTTGAGGACTCATTGCTCAGGGATACAGAAGTTCCTGTGCACCAGATTGACAAGATGAATCAGGAAGTGTGCTGTTTTCCTGACACATGCACTCAGGATGTCACTGACAACTTTCCCAAACTCATCAAGAACACAGATCAGTATCCTTTTCTCTTTATTCATGTAGGTAGAAATGACACAACCAAGAACACCTTTAAGAAGATCACTTCTGACTATGAAGCTTTGAGCAGGAAGCTGAAAGGGCTTGAGGCACAGATGGTGTTCTTATCAATTCTGCCAGTGAAGGACAGAGGCCTAAACAGGAACAAGAAGATGCTAAAAGTGAATTATCGACTATATAAATGGTGTAGACAGAAGAGATTTGGCTTCTGGGACCATGGTCTCAAGTTCTTAGACTACTGGATAAAGATGGGCTGCGCTTCACAAAGACTGGAAAAAAATGTATTTGGTAGTTGCATGGCAAGTCTGATCAAAAAGGCTTTACTAATTGGGAGATTAGAGATGATAGGTCAAACATCAGCCCAAGGGCAAGACCTAAAGAGGAGAAGCTAAGGGAAAGACTTTGATCCACAGAAAAACTGATGGTAAATTAATAGGTGAGAACAAAGCTTAAAATGTGTGTACATCTACACTCAGAGTTTGGGAAATAGAGTTTGAAATCCTAGCTCAGGAAGGTAAATATGACTCTACTGGCATAGGGGAGACCTGGTAGCATGATTCCCATGATTAGAATATTAAACTTGAAGGGTATATTGTATTCAGAAAAAAATAGATGTGTCAGAAAAGGAGGTCAAAGACAATTTTGAATGGATTAGTTGAAAGCGTTAGGATAAAAATAAATACAGAAATGAATAAATGCAAGGAAGGAGTTTACTACAGGCCACCAAACCAAGAAGAGGGTGGTAAATTATGCTTTTCAGAAACAGATCTCAGAAATCTTAAAGATACAAAATTCATAGTTATCACGGACTTTAATTAACCTGGTATCTGCTGGGAGATGAACTCTTCCAAATAGAGGATCTCCAACAAATTCCTGGTGTGCTCTGCAGATAATTCATCATTTCCAAAGATAGAGGAAGAAACCAGAGAATTAGCAATCCTGCACTTGATCCTATCCAATAGGGAGGAGTTGGTGACTGGAATCAAAGTAGTTGTCACTAGGGATGGGCCAACTGAATCTGCAAATCCTCGAATCCTTGAAAAGGATTCGAGATTCGCGGATCCGAATCCTGGGGCCAAAACAGGCAAATCGAATCTTTTGAATCCTTGCACACCCAGAGGCCTGAGCTGGTGCAAGCACCCTGGATCAGGCCCACGCAGGTGCGCAGGGGCGGCGAGAGCTGCTTTCCTGCAAGCCTGGAGGCCTGAGCTGGTGCAAACGCCCCAGATTAGGCCCACGCGAGTGCACAGGGATGGCAAGAGCCACTTTCCTGCATGCCTGGATGCCTGAGCTAGTGTGAGTGCCCCAGATCAAGCTTGCTCCTGATGCCTGCCCCTGTGGCTACCTCCCTCTGCAAGGTAATTATTCTCTTCTTCCTGTTCTTTTGACTTGAGACTAGAGAGAGTAGGGACTGAGACTGGACTAGAGGCTGGTGTTTGTTTGTTTTTGTTAAGTGCCTTACTTGTTTTGAGACTTGAGACTGGACATCAGGGTAGAGAATTGAGACTGGGCTAGAGGCTGGTGTTTTTGTTTTTTTAAAGTACCTTCCTTCTTGCAGGACTTGAGACATGACTGGAAAGTACAATGCTCTTGAGATTTCAAGGGCAGCTGAAGAAGATTCCTTTACATGGCTCCCTTGCAAAGCTCTTTCATACACAATTCTGGGGCTTGTAGTTGGACAAGGTGTCACAGCCTTCTCTGCCAAAGTGTGCTGGTGCATCATCAAACTATGAACTCCAGGATGCCATAAGGAGGTATGCAAAGAAAAATCCAGTTTTGACCTGGATTATCTCTGTACTGTAGTATGTGGCCCTATTTATACAAGCAGGAAAATGTGGGATTAATAATCCACATTTTCCTGCCTGTGTAGAAAGGGCCTTCATGTCATTTTCAATCTGGCAAGATCCTGAAGCAAAACTATGACAATTGTCCTGGCCAGATTTCTTCAGAGGCAGGTTTGCCTTTGCCTAGGCTTTTGGTAAGGCTGAGAGAGTGTGTCTTGCCCAAGATTATCCTTGCCCTTTTTGTTTTGTTTTGTTTTGTTTTGTAATACTCAACCCAAGAGTCAACTCCAACATCTGAAGCTACTTCCAAATTACATATAATTCTTAATAAGAAGTATATGGGTATGTTTTCCTGAAAGTGAAAACTGTTATATAATTTGTTTTTCATTAAACAAAGATGTCAAATTCTGCTTCAAAACACTTTTCAGTAGAAGTGCTTTGTTTCCCTTGCTTTTTAGACCCTTTCATAAAAAAGGATTTGAAAGATTTGAGATTTGTGAGATTCATAGATTTGCAGAACCTTCCAGGGATTCAGATCCAAATTCAGATTCAGAAAATTTTGGGTTTGTCCCATCTGTAGTTGTTACTTAAGGAGGAAGTGATGACATACTGCTAGAATTACCAGTTGCAGGTAAAGACATAGGCCATTTCCTCACTGCAGTCTTATAGCATGATTATTCCACTTTCAACATCCTACGCAAACCTGGGGTTTGCAGTTTAGGGAAGGGCCAGTCAGCCCCTCCCTAAACTGCAAATTCCAGGATTCCATAGGATGTTGAAAGTGGAATAATAGTGCTATAATAGTCTACTGCTGAAATGGCCATGTCTTGGCAAGCAAGGAGCAACTAAAAGGGTTTTTTTAGATACATTTGAGGCAAGAAAATGAGCACGTTCCTGTTACCTTGATTTCTGGGGTCCCTTGGGGGACACCTCAATGTGCTCCACGTGATGGGGAATGGAAACTAGCCAGAGCACAAGCAATAGCAATGCGAGAGGCAGGGTAACCTAGTGAGGTCTTTTTACCCAGTTCTTACGGGGTCAGGCCAAGCCAAAAACCAAACAAAATTGTATAATAAATGATTTTATTAAAAATAAAGACTTGCGCATGTACACACTTACTCACTCAAGACTTGGCGAGGAATAAAAAGAGAGGAAATTGGATAGGGGGCTTCGGAGGGTCACAGCTGGGGAATACTGCACCTGGTCCTGAAGTCCGGAGGTCCAAGACAGCGGCGGAGAGAGAGATGAGACTCAGCACATTGAGGGCTGAGGAGGTAGCTCAATGGGCGGAGTGACGGTCTCCTGGGAAGCTGGGAGTGATCCAAAGTGCTGCTCAAAAACCAGGTCTATTTATGGGGGAAAAGGTACCTGGAAGGCTAATCCTTTCCCAGGGAGAACAATAGGTGGAGGAGCTAGAACAAAGCTCCAATATGTCAACGTCCTTTGCATGATCAGATTTTCTGGGGTTGTCAAAGCCTTGGCTGTATGCAATCGTCCTTGCTAGATGAGCTCTTTGTCAGATGCGTTAATCCCTTCAAGCTGGGTCCTCGGAGCTGAGGACCCTTTGTGTATTTTCTGTTTTACATGTCTAGAAGTCTCCTGGGGCTATGTGACTATGGATTTATTGGCCTGACCGGGTTTTTCCTGTTTTCAGCCATTTGACCGTGCCTGCTTACGTGCTCGTTCGGGGGACCTCTCAAGCAGGGGGAGATATTTTTAATATTAAATTGTAGACCCTGGGATAGGGTTTATCTACCGCATTAACATTCCTCTCTTCAGTAAGGATGACAAAATGTTAACAGATCACAGTGAAAAGGCAGAACTACGGAATACTTATTTTGCTTTAGTTTTTTTTCCTCAAAAGTTTTTTAGTTTTAGTTTTTAGTTTTGCTTTAGTTTTTTTCCTCAAAGGAGAACTGTGTGCTTCCATGCAAGGCTGAGATCTTGGAAAGACAAGGACAGATACTGGTTAACAAATTTGAAGTTTACAAGATCTATTGCCCTTAAAGAGAGTTATTAAAGAGAGTTATCACTGTTTTGGTTGTATTTAACTTCAGTTAGCAAAAATTTATAAACATGTCTCAGATAAATGCTGGAAGTGTAATGAAGAGAAAGGTATACTTTTCCAAACATGATGGACATGTAATAAAGCAAGAATATCCTGAAAGGAAATACATAATTTAATTAGAAAAGCTATAGGAATAGACTTCCCTATGTACCCAGAATTATATTTACTAAACGTCTTGAAAGGAATTAATGCAAAAGTACAAAAGAAATTTGGAGAATTGTTGTTATAAAATTGCTGTATGTTAGTAAACGGAAAGGAAATGATACTCCATCAAATGAAGAATGGTTTTTGAAACTTTTTGATATGTATCAAATATGTTAACAATGCTTTTAAATTATCAAAGCATGGAAAAGGTTAATCAGGATTGTGGGAGCCATAAAAGAAATATGGAAAGAGAGATGTGAGAAATGCTTTTTATAGATCTATAATTTAGACTAAGTTAAATTCTCTCCTGCTATCCTTTTCTAAAGATAATATAAGGTAATATATTAAGTATCTAATATCGTACTGAGAATATGTTGAGTTTATGGTTTATTGTTTACACTTTCTTCTTCACTCATGTAGATATCATTTTTTGATTAACTGAGTTTTAAAGGATTTTTTCTTCTTCTTCTTTGTTTTGGGAATATACTACCTCTTGGTATATTTAGCCATAGGTTTATAATAATCTGTCTTAGGTTCATACTTTCTTCTAGAATTATCTTTTTTATGTACGCATAAACATATAGAGTTATATATTTGGATATATATTCAAAACATATAAAGTTGTATATTTGGATATATATTCAAGTGTTTCTGAGTTAGAAAATCAAGTTCCTCTATTCTCTTTCCTTTTTTCCCTCCTTTCCTTCTCTTGTAGGTGTATAAATTGTCAGTGTATCTCTAAGCTTTCATTTCTTCTATTGCCCTATGGAGTTGCTAGCATATGCATTTCTAAGTTTTTACTTGTTGTATGGTTATACAATGTACAAATAAAACAGTTTGTAGAAAAACAAGGAATAGAATTCAGAAGGACCTAAACTAGAAAAATTGGGAATAAATTAATTAAATGAAATTCAATAGAGACAAATGCACAATTCTACATATAGGCTACAAAAACAAAATGCACAGGTATAAGATAAGGGATATTTGGTTCAGCAGTCATACATATGAACATGGCTTTGGTATTATCATTGATCATAAGCAGAACATGACCCAGCAGTGTGATACTGCAGCAAAGAAGGCAAATGCTATTTTAGCCAGCATTAATAGAAGCATAGCCCATTTCCGCATTACACAGTTATAGCACCATTGTTCTACTTTCAATATCCTACGGAATCCTGGGGTTTGCAGTTTAGAATTCACAGCCAGAGAGCTCTTTGGAATTCCATGGGATGTTGAAAGTGAAATAATAGCACTAGTTTCTAAGTCTTCTATATTTTCTGCTGGTTCAGAGAAGGGCCATAAGGGTTATAAAAGGTCTGGAGAACAAAGCATATGAGGAAAGGTTGAAAGAGCTAGGCATGTTCAAGTCGGTGAAGAGAAGGCCCGGGGGGAGGTGACATGATGGAATCCTGGGGTTTGCAGTTTAGGGAGGGGCATTTAGAATTCTCAACCAGAGAGTTCTTTGGCCCCAGGAAACTACAAACCCCAAAATTCCACAGGAGGTTGAAAATGGAATAACAGCACTATAACAGTCTAATGCAGAAATGCCTATGACTCTATATTTATAGTAACTTTTAATTAGCAATTAATTAATGGTAATTGAGTTCTCTGACCATACTTTTTCTGAGTTTCTTTGCCTAAATTTTTCTGGATGTGGCAGATGAGTCTGCAAGATCTGTTGTTGTGCAGAACAGCTTCACCCTGCAGAATTTAGCAGAAACACTCTATTGCAAGCGCCTCCTCAGCCAAGAATTCTTATAAGGTGATATCTTTTAATTGTTCCCCTGTTGGTTTTGGCAGCAACCCTCCAACCATTGATAAGGACTCCTTTGAACTGCTACTTGCTTGCAGGAGTGAGAGGCTGCCATCCTTTTCAAAAAGGTTTCTTATTTCATTGATTGTGTTCTCTGATGAAACATGAAATTTCTGCAAAATGCCAACAGCTTTTCACCTGTTTCACCTTTGGCCTTTTAAAAGGATAGCATCAATCGTTGTCTAAAGAATCAAAGGTCACACCATGACTAAGACTTGACTTCAATGGGAAATCTCACAATCATCTTATATATACAAGAAAGTAGTTGTTTATAAATGATTAGAAGAAGTGCGTGTGTGTGTGTGTAGGTGTGTGTGTGAGAGAAGGAGGGAGGGAGAGAGGGAGAACTATAATAAAATTATACAGACAACTGACTACAATTCTGTTCTATATATACAATAAGACAGATAGTATTTACATGGAGACCATTCAGACTACACAGTTATAGCAATATGATTCCACTTTGACTGCCATATCTGCTTCCTACAGAACTCTGGGGCTTGCAGATTAGAGAAAGATACTTAGAATTCTGAGACAGACAGGTTTAATGCCTCGTCAACCTACAACTCCAGGATTACATAGGATGCAGCCATAGAAAGTGGAATCATGGGCCATTTTTGCACTAGACTGTTATAGTGCTATTCCACTTTCAACATCCTATGGAATCTTGGGATTTGCAGTTTTGGAGGGGCCAGAAACTGCAAACCCCAGGATTCCATAGGATATTGAAAGTGGAATAATAGCACTATAATAGTCTAGTGCAGAAATGGCTATTGTGTTATGACTGTGCACTGTGAAAGGTACCCAGATCACCAGGGTTGGTTTACTGCGAGTGCATTGTGCATGAAATGGCTAGAATTAGGGCCATTATGCCAATAGTCTATTTAGAACAATGGCTTACAAAGCTGGTTTCTCAAATGTTTGGAATGAAAAATGAGAACAAACTGAATGGGAAAAAAATCAGCTCTCAGAAGAAATGGTGGTCAGGGATTCTGGGAGTTATAGTTCAACATGCTTTTATGATCCAAGCTTATTCAGTGCTGATACAGAGGGGAAAAAAGTAAAGGCAACCAGGCAGTAAATGCGTGGAAAGAATGACCTCCATATTCTGAGAAGTATGTTTTATTGAAGTAATCAGGCATACTACAAATGTGTAACCCATTTCAGTGTCTGTTCTTCAGACTGTGGTACTACAACTGTGAACTACAACTGTGGTAAAAAATACTTTGAAGTTTAAGACAAAACACTGAAATTGTATGAGTTCAAGAGTAACCCTGAGGAATGCAGTTTTCAAAGTTTAGGGTTCAATAAAACATACACTTTGATACCTGGAAGTCTCTGTTTTTTGAGTAGCAGCTCTATGTTTTTGATAATTCAAAGCTTTTCTTTGTATCTGGGCATGATAATATCAGGATTATGGACTAAATGGACTATTTTCTATTTGTCTGAGAGAAGTCACATTTTACAAGAAATACAAGTCTACTCTCAGAAGCATCTGCTTCAAGTTGTGTTTTCCTTTCCTTTCATTCTCTATAAAGTAGAGTTCAATTTACAGTTTATCTTAGTACTACTATAAAATGATTGCTTCAGTGATCTTCTTCAAAAACTGTTTTGAGTTCCCCATAGAATGTTTTAGACTGTCTTCAAGCAGAAGCCAGATAATTAATCATGAATCTTGTGGTGAGATGTGGTATCAACTCTACCCCTGAATCATAGGACCACAATGGGCTCAGAGGTCCCCTGGCTTAACTCAATAGGTACAAAGTCTCACACATGAACTATGACAAATGGTTAACAATAGAAACCAGATCACAATGTACACAAATCAGAGATGTGGGCCCTTTCTGCAGCTCACCTTTTTGTGGAGCTAGGGTGTGGGGATTGCGCAAGCAGCCTCTTCCAAGAGGCTCTCGTGTCCCAGTTCCTTCAGCTATGCAGCTGCTGCCTGTTCGTGCGAGAGCCCCTCCTCTTCCTTCCGCAGTGCAGCCTGGGTTTTTCCCAGGCTGTGCTGGCACAGGAAGCGCGAGTGCCGCAGCTCCGGAGCTCCACATGCACAGCAAGTGCGTGCAAGGCCCCGGAGCAATGTGCAATTGCGCACCATTTTCGGCTCCCAGCTGAAAATGAAATATTGTGCGGTCGGTGCCTGCCAGCCCCTGGAGCATTGCGTGACTGCGAGTGCGTCGTGTGTTGTGCGTCATGTGGACCGCTCCTCGCAGTCACACGACACTTCAGGGGCTCTTTCGCATGGCAAATGCTGTGCGAAAAGGACCACTGTTACAAACAGTCAACTTTGGCCATTTCCACACTACACTGTTTATAGTGCTATTATTCCACTTTCAACATCCCATGGAATCCTGGGACTTGTAGTTTAGGGAGGGGCATTTAGAATTCTCAGCCAGAGAGCTCGTGGGCCTCAGTAAACTACAAATCCCAGGATACCACAGGATGTTGAAAGTGGAATAATAGCACTATAACAGTGTAGGGCAGAAATGGCCCTTATCACATAGAGTGGGATAAGAATGGCAATGCAGAAGGTAGAGCTACTGTGTTTGTCCTCTTCCTTCTCTCATGCTAATTAAAACCACATAGAGAATGTCTGAATTGCAAGATAAAGCCTATATACCACATTACAACAGTATGATCTGGTTAGGCGGCTATGAGCTGAGACATGCACCCCAGAAACTCCCTCCTCCACTCCATCGACTCCTAAGAGGCCCTACACCTAGACAAAATGAATTTGTGCAGTGCTTCTAGTTTAGAGCATGCATTAAATCCATACCCATTTTACACCACAGATCTTCAGATTATTTTATTTTAAAAGCTTTCCCTTCTTTTAAAAGTTGTAATTCATTACACAGACTTCAATGAACTTGGCAAGTTCAAGCAGTTTCAGGACTACAGTATCAAACAGAATTTCTGTTATCTTCATGCTCTTTTATATATGACTTTCTTCTTGTTTCCATGCAAGATTTTCTAGTGTGACAAAAAAGGTTCCTCTTTTCCCTTTGCTTTGTAGCAGAGGGAGAGAATCTTAATCAGTCTTTTTCTTTTTCTTTCCTATTTCAAAGGGTGAAGAAAGTATATTTCATGAGATCCTAGATGGGAGAAGAAAGAAGGTTTTTTGGTTTCCTGGCACATTCTGATTGCTGCCACTTCACATGTGGCACTCTGAATCAATAACTGTGTTTTCTCACTGGAGACAAATTGTGTTCACTGGCTGCTAGTGGCTTTGGCAACTAGCTTTCTGAATGGGACAGTGTGTCTTCCTTCCTTTTTGTTTATTGGCAGAACTGTATGCATTCCAATAGAGCCTCAACGTATTGCCTGTTAACATTGAGCTTTTGAAAATTGCTAGATGTGTTTTTAACTGTTATCTGGTACATCACAACGACTGAGCTTCTTCACACTTATTAACCAAAGAAAAGAACATTCCATGGAATGGTGCTTTTTTGTTTAATGGCATAGACAGTGGTTCTTAACCTTTTCTTTACTAGAAACCCCCTGTAAATATAATATGTTGTTGGGGACCCTCAAGACTTAACTCAAGATTCAAATATTTAAATTTAGACTTAAATATTAAAATATTTATCTAAATATTCAAGTATATATATATTTACTAAAAGTTTCTGGAGACTAGGATTTAAATCCCTGCTCAGATGTGGGGTTCTCTCAGCCTCAGAGGAAGGCAAAGGCAACTCCCCTGAACAAATATTACCAAAAACAAAACAAAATAATAATAAATAAATAAAAACAAACCCCTTACCTTGCAGGAAAGTTGCGGCTTGGGACAGCAGCTATGCTCACATGGCTGGACCATTTGGGCAAGAATGCCTGCTTCTGCTTTCCCAGCATCCTTTGTGGGGCTGGGAGAGCCCATCTGTGTTAGGGGGCATCCAATGAGCTTCTAGCACGGTGGAACTCATTGGCTGCCCTTGGCTTCCTTTCAAATTGGGATCTCTCCTTTGTGCCGTTGGAAGGGACTCTTTGTTTTCCTCACCTGTTATGTCCAGTCTTTGTCAAGGCATCACTCCACCCACCTCTCCTCGGTACTTTTCATTGTTTCATTTATCTGTCACAACTTTTAGGCAGCAACATGGGTTCTGGATCCGAGATAGAGGATACAGGTCGGGACTAGGAGGGCAAGGACATTGGGAGTGCAGGGGATAATGGGCATTTGGTGGTGTTGGCACACTTGGTGGGCAGGTTGTCTTCAGGCCTGCCACCAGGTGGTCCTGATCTGGGTTGGGTGTTCAGTTTATTAGCCGGCAGAAGGGTTGGTTGATGCTTGGATCCAAACCCACGTGCAGGTCAACGCTAACACATCTCTAGCCAATAAAGTTGTGGCCTCATTTCTTCCTCAAAAACTTGGTGTCTGTGTGGTTTGTTGGGAGCCAGCTGGTTCGGCCCTGAGAGCGCAAGTTCATCTTAGGATTGCCATAAGTCAGGAGTGACTTAAAGACACACAACAACTAAGTGCCAATGACAGGGGGAGGTTCTTTCTTGCCATCATGTCTCTCTCTTTTGAAAACTGACATATAGCGACCCTAAGGTGAACTTGATCATGATGGTCTTCTTAGCAAGATTTGTTTGCGTTTCTCTGAGGCTGAGAGAATGTGACTTGCCTGAGGTCACCCAGTGTGTTTCCATGGCTGAGTAGGGCTTCTAATTCTGGTCTCCAGAGTCATAGTTTGGGTGCATGCACATGTCTGCCGCCATGTCTCTTTTATCAGGGACACAGCAGCAAGGTGGGGTGAGGTGCAATGCCGGTGCCAAAACTGCTTCCTCGTTTGAAAACCAGTTTGCCACTTTGTCGGGGATATGGAACCAGGGGGAGTGGTGTGTGCACCCAAACTTCTCCCTTGTTTGCAAATGGGGGAGGAGTTCTAATACCCCCACATGCTCCCACTGCCACATCCCTGTTGTTGTTGCTGCTGTTGTTGGTGTCTAGCAGCAGTAGGGCTTCATAGAAACCCTGTGAGAGCTCCATAGGCTACCAGGGGTCCACAGATCCCAGGTTAAGAACCACTGGCATAGATCATTTCAGTATGATGAAAAATCATACTCAGGCAAGGGAAGTCTGTGAGATTGCTCATCAACATTTCAGACAATTGAATTCAAGTGTTTTAAAAGGGATTAGATTACAAGCAATTGAGAACAGGCCAGAAGCCTATGTTCCAAAAATGATGGGTAGGAAGGGGAAGGTAGATGTTACCAATCTGGGGGGAGGTACCTCAGGTTGCTACCCTGTTGACTAGGGGATGGGGGAGAGATTAGATTAAAGATCATGCCCACAGTTTGAAAAACTTACTTTTTGAATTGCAGTTTTCATGATCTAGCAGCCAGTATGGTCACTGTGATTCTGGGGAGATATAGGTTTTCAGATATAGGTCCCCTTAGACATGGTCAACTTTTGATCATGTCTAAGGATATTTAAAGAGCCCAATTACCCAATACGTTTCCGCCTTTTGTAATCTCCACTTGTCACTGGTATAATTGAAAAAATAAGACAAAATTTAGACCTACAATTTCAAATATTGTGGGCTAAACTTCTATATATGCATTTTCTTGAACTTTGACCCCCATTTTTGACATTTGTTGGGCATGTTGGGAATTATAGTCCAAAAGCATCTGGAAAAGACTGTGATACAGGGCATAGATCAGATAGCAGAAGGCATGGTGATTTTAAATTCTATTCAGTCCCATGTTATTTGACTATTTGGCAGAAGAGATCTAGAGTAAAAGAATCCTAATAGAATTTTAAAAAATGTCCAGGAGGTCTTTTCTTTGTGTAATGCTGAATTTTTTTAGAGGGGAAACCACCTCTCTTTTGGAAATACAGCACAAAATGCCTTGTCTTGCCTCCTTAAATAAACCATTTTTAAAAAATCTAAACCTGAATATCTGTAATATATAGTGTAACAGTTCAATAAGTATCCAATATCAGATATAATGAATATGTAAGAACTATCAAATATACGAATATGTTCAACATATTTGTTGTTATGTGCCAGTGTGGTATGGTGTTTCAAGTGCTGTACTATGACTCTGGAGATAGGGTTCAAATCTCTACTTTGCCATGGAAACCCACTGGGTGACCTTGGGCAAGTCCTATTCTCTCAGAGGAAGACAAAAGGGTCCCCCCTCCCATGAATAAATCTTGCCAAGAAAACGCTGTAATAGTTTTGCCTTAGGTTCACAGTAAGTCAGAAATGACTTGAAGGCACGCTACAACAATAAAGTGCCTTATAGTTGACTCTGACTTATGGCAATCTAATCACAGGCTTTTCTAGGCAACATTTATTCAGATAAGGTCAGTCATTGCCTTTCTCTTAGGGTGAGACAGTGTGACTTGTCCAAGGTCACAATGGTAAAGCTGGGATTCAAACTCTAATTTCCTAGTGCAACACTCAAACCACTATATTATGCTGGTTCTCATTAAATATATAATTCACTCAAATACATTAAATTGTATGTAATAATATTTGTGGGTCAACTGATTCCTGAAATTTCTTGTCCCAGAATAGTACAAAAACAGTGGATTTTCCTACAAACATGTCTTTCTGTTGTCTCCCTTTCCTAGGTCTCATCAAAAACATCACCGCCAGCAGCTTATTTTAAGTGATCTGTGTGTAGTTCTATAGATTTTTTCATGTACTGTCAGTGATGGTGGCAGAAAGCTGAAAGAAGTTTCAGCAAGCTAGCACTCATCAAAAACTGCAGGGCATTGTACCATAGGGCAAGAACAGTTAGGCCACCTGCCTGTGTTGCCTATCAGGAATGAACTGGTAAGAGAAATTGACTTTGGGAAAAAGAACTTATAATTTTTCAGCCCAGAAAAGCCAGAAGAATACAGCTTTGAAGGGACTGAAAGATGTATGAAATGTTTGCAGCTGCATTGGTCTGTAAAACAAAATTATCAACAGGAAAATACGTGTATTAAAAACTATGGAATAATTAGCAAGCTTTGAAGGATGGGGTAATTAGCAAACTTTATCTTTAGGCTGAATGTTTGCTTTTAAAGAAAAGGAAGGGGGCATGACAGAAAAGCCCTAGTAGGGGTGAAGATGTGATTTCAGAAATGGCGAACATAGATTTTTTTCCAATTAAATTTAAAACTTTTATTTCATAACTCAAAAGCAAAGCTTGGAAGGTTTTTTTTTTTAACTAGAGCTCCAAGAAACCCCCAGCCAGCATGGGCGGTGATGGTAAAGAGTAACACGATATGTGTGTGAGAGAATGTGCTCATGGTGAGCTCAAAAACTGATCCTTCAGCTCCACAGCACCATACCAGATCCTTCCCCTTAGAGGAGTTACCTGGCGATGGAAAGATGTGCCACCAAGCATATGATCCAGCAGTACAGAAGCCTGGGAGATCATTTGCTTTGAGAACGGATATATCTGCACGTGAAGGCTGGCATCCTGTTATTGATATACACTACAAATGTGGAGTGATTAATTTTTTCGTGGGGGGACTATGCACCGTGGTAATATCTAGCAAATAACAAAGTGGGAGGAGCTGTGCATTTGAGATCACTGAGTTTGCAGTAGTGCATAAAAATACATACAGTGGCATTTGAATGTGCATTGCTTATATGCTTTGCTTTTGTGGTGGTGGTGATGGTGATGATGATTGTAATTGTACAATGGGTTGTCAGCCATTCACACTAATTGTTGATCCACATAAATTGTGCTACATTGGCATTCAATGGAAAGATTATGTAATGTAACTCTGCTAGTGGATATTTATGCTACACTTAAATGATGTACAATCTTGGCCTGTGGCAGAGATCCATTAAGCCTGCTGGTGGCTCAAGGATCTGCCAGCATATTTATACTATCATTTGGGTGCAGGATGCTCTCTCTTCCCTGCTTTCTCTCTAGTTACACAACATCAGCTTGAGGGGGGGTGTCCTGAATCCAGGTCTGTTTTCCTGACCACTGATTGGATGCAGTAGGACACATTCAGGCACATTTTGGCTGCTCTAGGAAGAAGGAACACCATCCACTCCAGTATAAGGATGTTCCTTGTCAGGTACTTGAGGACAGACAAAATCCACCTCACTTCTCTCTCACATGTGATCTGTTGCCAGAGAATGGACTGCAGCAGGAAGCGTCCCAGCTGCTTTTTGTCAATCAGGGTGAAGGAAGCTGCAAAGGGAGGAAATTGTTTCTTTTTTTCTGCAAAGCCTCTAAAAGTACAGAATACTGTTGCAACTGGATGTTATACCAGTATATATACACAACAGAATTCTTGACTATGGCTACAGTTGGTGTTTCCTGTGGCCAGAAAAAGATAAGAGACTCTTTTGAGTCTATGTCATCTTTGCATGCATTTACTCATCAGTGTCTTCTCTGGATTCATTGTGATGTTTTAAAAATTTGCATGAAAATTTGTATTTGCATGCTTATTTTGAAATGCATGTTCTCTGAAAATATACATGGTTGATATATTTTCATCCTTTCTTTGAATAAGAAACTGTCAGAACATTCAGCCAATATGAACATTTGAGGATAACAAGGTTTTGCTTTGCATCATGGTGTGAGAGATAAGGATCAGGTAAGTTTGTACTGGATTGCTTTCATCCTCAAGCATCCTAAATGGGTATCATACAAACAAGGAGTAGCCTCCATATGCCATTACTGGCTCTCATGAATGGTATATCTACATGAGCACTACTGGAATTCAAATTTGGTTGTAGCCCTTGTCTATATCCAAAGTGACTTCATGGAAAACGTGTGGTTGTCTAGGTCAGGCCTAATATCTTCAGTGAGATTTTTAAAGAGTCTATAACAGTTTCCAGGTCAATTTGCACCTTGGTTTTGTGTTGAGCTCATTCCATGCATCATAAACTCAAAAATGTGTATATTTCCAACTCCAAGTTGGATTTGAGTCTATGTTCATTTCTGGCAGACACAGATTGGGCTAATCTCTAAAACAAACAAACAGAGTAAAATCCTCAAACATCTCTAATCCTCAGTTGCTTTCAACTACACAGAAAATATACCAGGTGCTGGACAACAGAGTGAATCGCATTTACACCAAGCAAGCCCTAGAATATACAAATTCTGAGTGTGCTTGGGTATGCATAATGCATTCAGACTCACTGTGTGCTGCTTCCACCACGCTTATTTCAAACTGACTGTGAATGCATGAAATCAAGCAGTTGGCATGTAGGGCATTTGCAAATACTAGCCTACATCATACATACTGGGTTTCCTCTACTCCTATTGTTTTCTTAATCTGGTTGGAAAATGAAATGTTGTTTGAGTATTGGGAGAGGTATGCAGGCCGGAGTCTGAAAACCAAAGGCATTTTAGACAGCTGATACAACCTGGTGTTGTGTGGGGGAAGAATGTGGACATGAAACCCCTAGGAACATGAAACCTCTGCATATCTTCAGTTCTGGCAAAAGCAGTGTCTCTGTGCTCCATCTAATCTCTAATAAAACCTTCCTGGATTTGTCCAAGAAGCTTAGTTATTGTGTTAAATCAAGACAGAACATTACAAGGATACATGGAAGAAGAAAGTAGATGACTTCTTGCCCTGGCCATAGCATGGGAGGTAGAATTTCCAGAGGTGAGGAGGGGGCAGGAGGAGGAAGCAGATAGTGGGAAATATAGAAAGGGAGAGGAGGTCAGTAGCAGAGCTGACAGGACAGGAGGGTGAGGAAGAAGTGGAAAGCCAGTTCCCCAACCAAAAGTGATCACAAGAGAATCCTCAGAACTGAAGGGCCCCACACCTCACATCAGCCTCTGAGGTAGTGGTAGAGAAGCAAGGAGAGTAGATATATGGCAGAAAGAGGTTGCTGAGTGGACTAGATAAGAAGTCTGGCTGGGATTGATCTGGAACTTCCTGGAATCTCAAGTAGGTCCTCTCCTCCACAGCGCTAGGAGAGGAGACAGGGAAGAGCAATCCTGAGAGGAGAAACATGAATAGGAAACCTCAGAGGACAACAGCTGTCTGGGTTGTAGGCAGGAGAATCTACTGCCAAGTCTGAATGGGGAAGGTGATTTACATACATCTTGGTAGCTGGTATGACTAGGAGGGTACTTGGTAAAGCAAGTAAGGCACTATATTGTGATTACTGGGCATATTGTGATATGTATAGATTTGCCTGATGATGCAACTAGAGGAAGCCAATATACTGTAGTCAAAGAATTTCTTTTCATCTTCTGATTTTTATTTGGTGAAACAATTCATGTTTGAGTTAAAAGCTAATAGTCTGGAACATTGCAGGGGACAGGACTTAGGTTGTCAAGCCTCCGTAGGCAGGGCAACTGTTTTGTTTGTGTCTTTAATAAAGGACTTGCCACAGATAACAAAGTGTCATGTGAATGGAAGTGGGTGCAGCTGCCCCATGGATGGGAAAGGGAGCACTAGACCCATTGAATTTTGGATTACCATGAACTTCATAGCTCCATTCTATGCATCACAAGCTTCTGGCCCTGGATGATCAGTGGATCTCGGTTTTTAAGCAGCACCCCTCTGCTGGCAATGAGTTAAAAGTTTTATAAACAAATAAACCCATGAACCAAGTTTCTACAAAGCTCTAGAAGTGAGGAAATGGGTAGAGTGTGCCATATCAAAGGTACCTGATAAATGAGATTGCAGCTGCTTATACTATCCCCATCATTTTAAAATGTAGGTGCTATAAAAACTCCAGCACTTTCATTATTCCCAACACTACAAATGTCTCTGTAATCCATTAACAATGCCTTTAGGAGACTATAAACATAAATACAAAGGCTGCCCAATATGCACACCCCTAATTTACAGCAATCTTTGTAGCCGAGGCGACATTGTATGAAAATGATAGGTGTACTGATGTGATATTTCTCCTTTGCACTGATTACCTGGTAAGACAGAGTTTGAGGTTGCTCTTGTCAGAGGAATGATGGCTGTTATTGGATCCTAAATCAAAGCCCTAACTAATAATGACTAACCTTGCAGCCCTGCCACTAGGTGCTCTCTCATCATGTCACTGAGTAGGTCTGTAAATGCATTCTATTTACAAATAACTAATATTGCTACATATTTCAGACAATACATCCAACAACCTCATGTGGCCAGTAATGAGAGAGAAAAAAGAAAAGAAAAGAAAAGAAAAGAAAGGATGCATTACCGTTTAACTTTAAAAAATGACCTTTTATCTTGTCAACAGCTTCCTTCCTGAACAAACATAAACTCTGTTGAACAATGGAGAATTTAGCATAGTCACAAATTGAACACTTCATAGCTAAGCAGAGAAAAACAGCAGAAACAAAAAATTCTTGAAGTCCTAAACATATAACTGGGGCAAATAGTCAGATTCACAGTCCAAACATTTTCAATACCTCTTGTTTTCTTTAATGACCTCCTCAGGTATGGATGTTAGAGTTTGCCAAAACGTAAGATGAAGCCTTCTTTATTAGTCCAAAGCCATACTCTGGGAAGTCCAATAGAGGCTATAATGGCAATAGTCCTCTCCTATTTTTGTTCACCAGCAACCAGTATTCAGAGGCATGT
Source organism: Iguana delicatissima (assembly GCA_948472985.1). NCBI lineage: Eukaryota > Metazoa > Chordata > Lepidosauria > Squamata > Iguanidae > Iguana > Iguana delicatissima. Next base: position 212,743 of record CAOKZL010001645.1, on the reverse strand, counting down.
TTTCTCTGGTTCTGGAGGTAGCACACAGCCATTAAGACTAATAGTTATTGATAGTCATTTCATTCATGAATTTGCTCAATCCACTTTTATTTTTTTTAAAATTTTTAAAAGCTTTATTCTTTAAAATACACAGACAATGAACAATTAAAAAAAAAACTAGAAATAAATAAATACAACAAAATAACAAAACAAAACATACAATTATACAATACAAAAGCATACATAAGTTTAACATGTCGTTTTCCATATTATTTGTCTTCCATATTATTCCATCTCTTCACAGCTTAACTTATTTATACCCAAATACTGGAACTGCTTTTCCTTCATGCTTCCAACTTTGGCATTGGAATTTATTATAATTTATTCTATTTCTACCTTGGTCTTTTTCTTCTAAGGTAACTCACAATCCTTAAGTATTTGTTTTTCAGAAATCTATATTAACCATTTCATTATCATACCATGAATTCTTAAAATACTGTAATGTTTTTTCCCATTGTTTTATAAAATTTTCTTTACTCTCCCCTTTCAATATACATGTTAATTTGTCCATTTGAATTATGTCAAGTAATTTCATTTCCCATTCCTCTATTGATGGCATCAGGTTTCCTTTCCATCTATGTGCTAAGACCATCCTTGCTGCTGCAGTCATGTAAAACAGTTGTTTGCCTGCTTTTTTTCGAGATCGTTTTCCATCATCGATAGCAAATATACTTCCGGAGACATGCTAAATCTTATATCTAATATTTTTTCTATTCACCTATGAATCTGCTTCCAGAACTCTATCACTATTTTGCATGTCCACCAGGTATGATAAAAGGTACCCATCTCTTGCCCACATTTCCAACATTTATTAGGATACATATTTGTCATTTTCGCCAATTTATGGGAGGTTAGATACCAATGCAAGTACATCTTATATATATTCTCTCTGATGTCCTGACATGCTGCATATTTCATAGTTTTTAACCAGATCCACTTTTAAAGCTCAATCCACTTTTAAAGCTATCTCAATTGATGATCACCACTACATCTTTTTCTCAGAGAATTCAGTAATGTAACAATAGTTTACAGTACATGAAGAAGTTTATCTTTTTGTTTATCCTGAATTTTCCATCATTCAGTCTTACTGGGGGACTCCAAGCTCTTATAACTTATCCCTATTGACTTTCTCCAAGTCAGGAAAAAATGCTACATCAGACTCTGTCATATAGAGGCACAATGCAGCTAGATCTGAAAACCTGTTCTATAAAAAGATGCCATAGCATGGGATTTACTACCTAGGTAGTAACTACAAAGAGTAAGTAAGCAAATCACAAAATTAAATATTCCAACCTGTGCCACAGAAGCATATACACAGACATATATTCTGTGGAGATGGATGGATGGATGGATGGATGGATGGATGGATGGATGGATGGATCACTAGATATACAGAACAGGCAGAGAGACAGACAGGCAGACAGATTATTTTGTGGTAAATTTATCTGTCTGAGGCTACATTCAACCATGCTATATACTGTGTGCCTTAACATTGGAAAAGTGTTACTACATGGAACAGTTAACTGATTGGTTAGCTGATTGACTAACTGAAAACCCCTGTAAATACAGGGGAGATCACTCCAGGCTTCTTCTAGATGTAAATCAGGAAGGTAAATCTTTGTTCATTTTGTTCTTGATGTTAAGAATGAGAAAAAACAACAACAAAAACACACATTTTCTTTCTGCGGATCATGAGTCATGATTATGAGAGTTATGAGTCATGAGGTGCCTTGGTACAAGCAGTTGTGGTACCAGCAGTTGTGAAAGGTCTTGTCAGTTGCCTCTTCTCAAGGCATCCTATGACCAGAAGGGAATTGAGGATGGCATTTCCCTGTGCTCTAATCTCTAGCACCAGAGAAACACTTGGTGGTGGTAGTGATGATGAAGGATCTTCATCAATGGACTTTGATCTCTCTCTCTCCGGGAAAACAATGTATTGTGCACAAAAAGTTCACAAAGCCCCTCCTGCACAAAAAATCCTAACATTTGACCATTTTTTCATTAGAGTGTTTCAACATTTCAAATCATCCTTTCTCTTAGAGGGTGAGAAGATTTGTGAATTTTCTTTACGTCACTTATTGAATAGTTTGATGAAAGGAGAGGGGTGAGTTGCTCACAAATCCTTACTGACACACTCTTCCACTTGATTAGGGGTAAGCAAATCAATTTATTTCTTTTAGTTAGTATCACTTTCCGCTAAGGCCATTTGGGCATTATGAAAGCTGATGGATACTTGAGTTCCCTTCTGCACATTAGGCTGAATCGTGTACCTGAGGTCAGTTTGTTTTGGTTATTTTTTTAAAAAATTTCTGGAAACTCCCCCCCCCCACACACCACTTGAACTGGAAATTCTCGTGGCAGGAGTTGTATTTACTTGCATAATATTCCCTGATTGGCTGCATCTGCTGTTTTCCTCCTCCTCTTTCAAAATCAATTGCTTGATTCCTGCTACTACTTGATTTTTTTCCTAAATCACCAGCACCAGTAATGGTGTGAAGTAGTTTGTAATGAGCATATTTTATGTAGACTTTGCTTAGCCTTCTTGCACTAAGATAAAAATGCACTAGGATAAAAGTGCTTACATAGATAGTCTGAACTACAATTTTTTTCTGTTCCTAATGAGAACTCTATGTATAGCAATGTACACAAATGTCTTTCGTCCATATATGCTCAAAATTGTGTTCCACATACACAGACAGAGCCAGAAAAAAAACAGAGCTTCTTCTTTTGTGGAGTATTTCTTTATCTCAATCAACTCCAGTGCATCCTAATAGAAGAAATGTTGATTTCTTCTGAACAAGGCCAGCATACTGTTAACTGAAACCCATCACCTCTGTTTTGCTGCATCATGGTTCTCTCCAAAAAGCAATGGGACACTTTTTGTTCCAGGACATTAGCTGAGACAAAAAAGTATTCCAATGGTAGAAATTAAATAGATTTCTTGGCGTATTTTTGTCAGTGCTTTTTTTTTTTTTTAAGAATAGGCAGAAAAGCTGTATGTATATGGCTGAAATTTGCAGACATTTTTTTTACAATGGTGCAGGTGATGAAATTGTAAAATGCTTCCATTTTGGGTCTAATTTATTTTATTGTATAGTAAACTAAATTAAACAAAATTATGCTCTCATATTATTGTCACATTGAACAATTCAATGAGAACTCACTAGCTACAGTCTTTGAAATGTGAAGATGCAGACTGTTTTGTTTTTCCCTAATTTTTCTAATAAGTTATAAACAAGCCAGTAGTGCCCCTCTGAATTTTTTTTTCTGGTCCACTGGCCCAAATATTGTCTTTCATAATAAATGATCCGAAAGGCTGAAAAAGCAGAAGAATTAGCTTTTCTATCAGTTGATAGAAGCTTTCTTCTGTATTGCTATCTAGTTGGCACCCTTACTCACCACAAGAGACTAGGGCCACTTCCTCATGGCATTGCAGTCCCAGGTTTGGGACATGATGGCAGTGTTCTGAAGGTCATGGTTTCACGTGACATCATTGTGGTTCTGCTGCCATCCGATCCCCACCTGTCACGATGATGGAATATTCACTTAACAGAATATATCCGTTAAGTGCCTGTGATCGAGTGATCCTCCCATCTTTCCCGGCCATGTGGAATGGCAGGAAGTGCAGTGGAGGCACTTTTTCCCCCATTGCAGCATGCGAAAGAGCCTGACTGTGCTGAGGAAGGCAGACATGTGTCATTCATGCTCCCTTCCGCAGGGAGCTAGATGAGTGTGGAGAGGAGCATTCCACTGCATTCCCTTCCCAGCAAAGGTGCTGCCAGGACAACAGGACCAGGTAAGGTGTGGAAATGGCCTAGATCACTGACCTTTTACAAACCTCTTTTACCTATATATTCACTGAGGTTCAAATGTCTGTACTTACCCCTCGAGAATAACATCTAGAGATCTGGGAAAGGTTTTGAAAACTGGAACTCCTAAAATTACCATTATCCAAGAAATCTCGAAGAAAAATTACTGACAGCAGAAAGCACTAGAAAATCAGCTCTGTTCCAGGGAGCAGCAGGCCACTGCAGCATATGATGAAGAGATCAGAACACATTACAATCATTTCAGGGGTAACCTACATTGTTATTTGGGTCATTATGAAAACTTGAATATAACTGAAGTACACTATAAAATTATTACCACTGTGCTCCCAATAGAGGACAAATCAACTGCCCCTTTCTTTTTGCTTCTCAGTCACAGTAAACAGAAAATGCTCAGTAGAAGCCTTGTCACTGTGTCTTAAGGGCTCCTCTTGAGGGGAATAGAGCTGGTTTCTTTCTAAATACTATGACCACTCAAGAGAAACAAAGAAGACATTAACACTGTGGGAAGAACTGTGAGATCCATCTCAAGGACTTTTTTTTTTGAATTTTTATGTTTATTTTAACACATGATATTGTTAAATGCCACCAGTGGATTGTTGAAGAAGTTGCATTTTTAAAAAATAATTTAAATGCAACACATGAAGAAAAAACTGCTGGGAATTATTTGTTGTTATTTGTGTTTGTATGGAGGGCAAATGTCATAGTCATAGCCATAGAGGTGAGGTCCCGCTATATCAATTGAATCAACCCAGCCTAAGTAATACTGAATTGTGGGTTTCATCTGTGCAGAATAACATGCAATTTATGATGTATGTACTGTTACCCCACTGGAAAACCCTGTCCCGAGGTCTATAATTTTGATATTAAAATATGATTCCATGTGCCTGAGAGGTCGCCCGGATGAGCACGTAGGCAGCAACGGTTGAATGATTGAAAACCAGGTCAGGCCAGTAAAATCCCCTGTCATGTAGCCCCAGGAGACCTCAAGCTGTGCAAACCCACAGTAAACAAAGGGTCTTCAGCCCCTGAGAAGCTGACTTGAGGGGATTAGTGTGTTTGCCCCAAGTTGAGGAAAATCCTATCAGGCAAGGACCATTTACATGAAGTCACACCACAACCCAATGCAGCCGAAGATCCTGAGACTTTGGCAACACCTTGTAATCTCATCACGCAAAGGAAGTTACCATTGTGGAGCTTTTTTCTTGTTGCAACATCCATTGTTCTCCCCGGGAAAGGATTAGCCCTCCAGGTACTTTTCCCCCTACAAATAGTCCCAGTTTTTGAGCTGTTCTTTAGATTGCTCCCGGTCATCCCAGCTGACCGTTTCTCCATCTGTTGAGTAATCCCCTCAGCCCTCTCTGTGCTGAGCTCTATTTCTTCACTGTTTTTCCCAGACCAAGGACTTCAGGAAAAGGTGCAGTATTACCCCAGCTACAACCCTGTCAATATTCCCCCTATTCAGTTTCCTCTCTTTTGCTTCTTAATAGGTCTTGAGTGAGTGTGTAAGTGATTGTGTTGAGGCATGAGACTTTCATTCAATTAAATCATTTTATTGGACATCTTTGTTTGGTTTTTGGCTTGGCCTGACCCCATAAAAACTGGGTAAAAAGACCCCACTAGGTTACCCTGCCTCTAGCATTGCTATTGTTTGTGCTCTGGCTAGTTTCCATTCTCCATCACATGGAGCACATTGAGGTGTCCCCAAGGGACCCCAGAAATCAAGGTAACAGTACATAATTTAGGACTTATTGCTGAAGGGAAAAAAAAACCTTCACACTTACCTTTGTTGGTAGACAGACCTCACTAATCAACAGGCTAATAGTTCTGAAAAGTTTTGCATCCAGGCAACCTATCTCACTTTATTCTCTCAGTTAAAAATCTCCTGTGCAATCCAGAAGATTGTGGCAAGCATTCTGTTGGCACATTCTCGGTATGAGTGGAATGCTGCCAGGCTTACTGAGCTCCGCAACAAACTGAGAGTGTATCCTGGAACCAGACCATTGGGAAAATGAATGTTTTGGATCACAAATCTCCAAATTTTCTATCCAGCATAGTCACTGAAACTAACAAGTAAATACTGTTGGCCTGGAACATATCGTACTTTACAAGAAAAAAAGATTTACTGTAATTTAGTGATTTACCATTACACACAGCTAAAATTCAGGCAGTAAATCACTATACAATTATATAGATTAAACCTCTATCCATGGACCGTCAACTATCGCCTAATTTTGCATATAGCCTTTGAGCCTTGTATTATCCAATTGCAAAACATTAGCAAGAAATTTAGATATTCTTTAAAAAAAAATACATAATTTTCAATATTAGGCAGCTAAAGCCAAACTTTCTATGATTTTAACAGTGGCTCAATTTTTTTTAATGTCTAAGACCACTGTAGTTGAAACAATCCAAAAGTATACAAGTAATATATTTTATCCTTCATAGATAAAGAATCACAAATACTTATTTTTTCTCTCTTAACATTGTGCTTTACAGGTGGATCCTCTGCCTTTCAGGGAAGCTTATCTGACATTATTGGTTTACATTATGAAGCACCTCTGGTAAACAGATTAAGCTATATTATGAAGAATATTAACAAAATTACTTATGCTTGAGGAGGCAGGGTATCCTGACACATTAAAACAGTGTGAAAATGAGAAATCACTTTTTCATCTTCAGTATGAAATTGAGATGTACATTCTTCCATTAGTGGCTCCATAATTTGCAGAAACCTCCCTCTGTAAAATCTTTCCCACCCCTTTTGAAGCAAAACACATGCACATAGCAAATGAAGATTAATAGGCTTATTGATCAGAAAAGTACAAAGCACTCCCCCACACAAAAATGCTTGTTCTTTTTGTAAGTCCATAAACGAGGCAGCAGCTATTATTATTTTTATTCAAATTATCTGTGCAATTTGACAAAAATATCACAAAAGTGTAAATACACTCATTAAAATGAGAATAAAATCTTCACCAAGAAGAACATTTTGGAGGTTCCTTGTACTGGGTGTGAGAATTAAGCTAGTTTGAATAGTTTGAACACATGGTTGAAACATACTATTCTGCAGTGTTCAGTTTTCAGAGAGAGAGGGCAGTATACACAAAGAAATTAAAGTGTTAGAAATTAAAGTCTTAGACTTCACTCACTGGCAACAGAGGCCTACGGAAATTTACAGTAACAAATGATGTATCTCTAAATTCTCTTGAGATCTGTGAGCATTATTTTGTGAAACTAGTTTGGATGAGTTTTCCACCTCCATCTAACGGTAAAACTATGACAACCAGGAGCAGTACTGCAGAAGAATATGAGACTTTGCCTGTGCTTCTCCTGGGAATTGCCAATGTTTTTAAAAAGAAACCTCATGTGAGCATTTTTCTCCCAACATACTGCTGCAGACACTTTGGAACATTTGGCAGACATTTGGATATTTATTATTTCTCTGCGTTTTGAGTCCACCATTCTATTCATAGTTAAAAACAACTCAGTTGAAAAAATTTCATGTTCAAGATTGGAATTTCTTTCCATTAAATATGCCTTGTGCTAGCATACAGCATAGATGGACAAAGTCTGGGATCTCAGGGCCCAGTAGATTCCGTTAAAGACTGCTGCCTCTGTTCCCACTCAGCTGACATGGCTCTGCTAGATTGTGGTATGAATATGGCTAGTAGCCAAATGTCAGTGGAAATATCATATGCCTGTACTCTGCAGTGCATTTCTGAATGGTGCCTACATACAAAGAGGAACAAGAGAAATTCAGATTCTGGTAGATCTCTACCCAGCATCACCACTTAGGGGCGTATAGCACCTGCTGACCACAGAAGAGACAAACAAGTAGCCCAGCATTGGTGGTGCCAAGTAATACTCATGGCTAATATGCCAGCTTTCTATTTTTTGGTATCACCACCTGAATTACATCAAACCTACTCTTGATATACACAAAGCAAGGCATTGCCTGCCTGAGAATTCATAATTGGCAGGCAGCAGGTGCCATATGGAGACACATTGCTGCCAAGGGAGAACTATTGAAGGCAACTTGTTCAGAACCTGGACCAAATATTAATGCAAAGAGTCAACTGGGGTTCACATTAGGCCATTTCTGGCCAGAAGAGATTATATCATTTTGTGATTGAGAGGCTACTTTGTAGGCATAAGGTCCTTGTTCTGTCATGGGCAATTATAATCGAAGAAAATTAAAAACCAGGAGTAGGAAAGGTTTCTGTCTGCAGTCTTGTAGTAATTCTTGTGCTCATCAGAAAGACCTCTACCTTCACCTCATACTTTATCTTGTAAAATTATTAAAACAAACATCCAATAAACATCATTTCAGACTCAGGACCTTTTGACAGGACAGTGTCCTCCCAGCATGGGGATGTGAATAGAGTTGGACTGTGATGATGCTTCTACATGATGTCATTGCATTGCATTGCCAGCTGGTGTGATCATGGTGTATATTATTGATGGAAAAATTCCTGATTGCACAAGCCTTGTGTCACAGCTGGCTATGCAGAAGGGCTGGAAGTGTGATCACGTGCTTCCTTTCCCACTGCAGCATGGGAAGAAGGCCAGCTGCAGTGCAGAAGGAAAGGCATGTCCCTCATGCTCCCTTCCTCAGGAAGCAGGTCAGGTGCGGAGAGGAGCACTCAGGACGCACTCCCATCCCAGCAGACAACCTGCCAGGATTGTGAAGGGGCAATGTGTGAAAGCATTGTCCTGTGGAAAGATTACCTCACTTTAGAAAAAATCAAGAAGAAATCCAAAACATTAAAAGTAAAAAGAAAAAGAATGCATAAGTTCATCTTGAACAGATGCACTAATGGTTTGAATAAATTAGATTCTGATTTCCTCACTTGTATTTATTTTGAAGACTAAAGTTGAGTATGGACTTTTGCAGGGAAATGAGAATGAGGAATTTTTTTTCTGAGTATGGACTGGATGCCTTTCCTCACAGTGGATCAGCTACAGCCAGTTATATCTGATCCCTCATTTGTGCTTAAAAGTTTCCAAAGCACACTTATGGTTTCCAGGCATTAATAAGCAGAAACCATGTCACTTTCAATTTTGGGGTTTGTAGTTTCCTGAGGCCCAAGAGCTCTCTGGTTAGAATTCAAAATGCCCCTCCCTAAACTACAAACTCCAGGATTCCACAGGATGTTGAAAGTGGAATGATAGCATTATAACAGTGTAGGGTGGAAATGGCCTAAGTGGGGACTCAAGCATTGATGTCCCAGAGTCCTAGTTGAACACTCAAACCACTGAACCATGCCAGCTCACAAATAATTTATATAATTTCTTAAGTACCTATAATAATCACCTTTTAACTAGCTTCCCTCTAAAGGTTCCAAGGCATGGCATATGTTCTTCCTTCCACCCATTTTATCCTCACAACAATACTATAAGGCAGATTCAAGATGAGAGCGCTTATTTCAAGTCCAGGTCTTCCAGTAAAGTTCTTGAGGAGAGTTTAGAATCTGCCTTTCTCCAGGCCTACAGCCAGCAGTTAAGCCACTGCATCCCACTGGATTCCATTTAAGTCACTAATCGTTTTTGCTTTGTGCACTGTGCCAAAGAAAGCATAAATGCTTCATTTCCATTAACTTTCCTGTTGCTGCTTCATTTCTATGCAAGAGAGATGAGTCCACCTACCATCCCCTCAGTTGTTGCAAAAATAATCCATATTAAACGAATTAAAGATTATGGTCTAGACACTTTTCTAAGGGTGCAATGAAGCATCTCACTGTGGTCAAAGGGAAAGATACCAAAACCACATGATAGGATTCTCAGCCAGCTGCTGTACCTATGCAATTAATATCTGTGGTATTATGCATGTTTGGAAAAAAAAAACACAAGTCCAAATTCTTCATTAATCAACACATGGGACAGAGGGAGGGCACTGAAAAGCAAGAGAGGAATATTCACTGCATCCTTTTATCCTTGATGCTTTTTTTTTTTAGAATAAAAAAGAGACTTATGATAGCAGGGTCTCTTAATTGATGGGCCTTGACATCATCTACAAAAAGAGAAAGACATCAACATCCTTTTGCTGGATATATGTTCTGTTCTAGAAATTGTATTTCTACCAGGGTATAACAAAAGGCTATTCATCACTACTGTACCCCAGGTTGAAAAGCTTCCACTCTTTAAAAGGCCTGTTCTATTAATATGACCTTAAGGATAAATACTATAAATCCTGATGAGCTAGTAATGGCATTGTGAGTGTAATAAGATGTGTAGCTTTGGGCAGAAGTGTATATATGGAGGAGAGAAAAGATCGAACACATGCAGCGGAGTATTAAGACACCTACATAAAATGGAGAGGGGGACAAAATGTTCTCAAGGCTTGTACAGCTCCAGTCATCTTTTCCCTTCAGGAGAAAGGAAAGATCTGAGCCTACTGAATGGTGGGCTTCCTTACCTGTGGGAAGGTGAAAGAGAGATTTTCTGAGGGAAAGGGAGAGAAGGAAGGAGGGAAGCAAAGAGGACCTTAAACAGGATTTTTCCAAAGCAGGGATGAGGAATATGTGATCCTCCAGACGTTATTGGATTGCACCTCCTATTAACCTTAGCCAGTATGAGTAATGTTAAAGGATGATGGCACTGGCAGTTCAACAACACATGGAGAATACATTTTTTACATTGCTGTTCTATAGTGATAGATGACTCCTCTCCAGTCTTCCTAATATGTGCCTCCTAAAATTGGTTATAGGATCTCGTTTCACCAAATCCTATGAACTTCTTACATACTGTGCCCAAATGTATGCACGCCCCATTTTCCCCATATGTTGGCTTTCAATCTGTGTTGTCTCATGATAGGGAAGAAATCCACTGTCCTAGGAGCCAGGTGCCAGAAATCTAGAGAAATACAGTTTCTTAGCACTCCTTATAGGAGAACTGAGAAAACATTACATCCCCCAGAGCCTCTGGCACTTATTATATTACAATAACAATATCAGACAGTGGGGTGTAGTGTGAAAGAGAAAGCAACATTCCCTTTGTCCTCCTTCCAGAGAAACAAAAGCAGCATCTAGGATTGCAGGGGTGGTGGTGGAAGATAAGGTTGGAGATATGCAGGGGTAGTTGGGGAATCTGAGCTTGCATCAAAGATCTGAGCCAGTGAAAAATGAAGTTTTATAATGCTTGCTTCACAATTTGATGATGAGCTTATCCAGGTTGTCTAAATATATTGGAATATCATCGTTTCTATTACTGCAATTACTTTTTTGTTCCCAAGATCCAGGCAGTGCATTGAAAATTCCAGCGTGTTTCAGGTTTTTCCACTTCCTTGTCCTACCAGCAGGATGGTTTGCTTTTTAAGGACAGTACTTTTTAGTCATCCAAACTTCTCTTTTTGTTCCTTACTTCTCTCCTGCACCTTTTAAGTTGGATCTGGAGTGCCCTGTGTATGTCTGCCTGCACGCACCCACACATGCCTACACAAGTGGAGAAGAGAGGAAAAGTGAATTGGAGAAGAGTCCATTCCTCCCACAATGCTTTGCAAAACTACAGGATGGAGAAGAAGAGAGATTGTGGAAAAGGGGATATGAGAAAGAGAATGTCAGGATTCCCTGTTCAGTTTCAGGTACAAGAAGACTCCGTTGTTGTGTGTAGAGTGGGTGGGATGATCTCATTCAGCACAATAATGAATAAGGAAGAGTTGACTATGCATTTTATTTATTTGTTTTGAAAATATTGTGGATGTGGAAACAGGAAAAACAGTCCAAAGTGACATTACATGTAGCTAACTGAATCAGCACTAACTGCCAGTTTAGACAAGCCCTGAAGGTAAGCATTTTGCCAAGAGTATTTTTTTTTTAAAGGAAGGAACTGTGACATTCAATGACATCTTCACTTTCCTCATCTTATTCACCCATGTTGCAACAATTCAGAAGCTTTGCACATTCTGGGAAAGAGCCCTTCAGATTTTACAGATATCCAAAAGATGTTGCCCATCTCTCTGAGAAAGAAAGATTGAGAACCTACTTGGTCGGTGCTGGAGAAGCATGAAGCTCTTCCAGCATACTTAGGCAATGGAACTATTCAGTGGCTATTTGGGCTGGTGGAGCAAAGCTTCACCCAGTCACAATCTAGCTGCTGCTGTGCAACTGAGAGAAAGTCATCTAATAAGGAGGTATGTAAACCTGCACAATACCTACTGTAGCATTTACACTGACTTAACCTTCAAGTGCTCCAGTGTAAGTCACCAAAAGAATGCCAGGCAATGTGCAATGGTGGGCAGAGATCGGGTCTAAAGGCTTATGCACAATCAGAGGGCCATATTTTGAGCACAGGGTGTTAGATGCATTGACTGAGATGGGTAATGATGTTATAGCTGAGAGATCAGAGGCATATCTAGGGTGGGGCAACTGGGGCACATGCTCTGGGTGCCAATGCCAGGGAGTTGCATAAAAGCCTACCCCCACCCATCCACCTGGGCCTGCTGCTGCCCCTGCTGGGGTCATTCTTAGCCTGGTGTGGAGGCAGCAGCAGTGGCAGCAGCATCCTCTCCACCTGTGCCTGGCCTGCTGCCAGTCCCCGCCCCTGCCGGGGTTGACCCTGGCCCAGGGCATGTGGCAGCAGAAGGTGTCCCACCCAGACCCGGCCTACTGCCACCACCCTCCCACTAGGGTCTTCCTTGGCCTGGGGTGGCAGCGATGGGAGAAGCAGCACCTGGGGGTGTAACTTCCATGCTTGCCCCAGGAGCTGTTGACTCTAGATATGCCACTGTGAGGGATGTTAAAACTCTCAAGCTGCAAGAGCAGGACAAAGTCCAGAATTCCAGATTAAAGAATTTAGAATTTATTGTCATTTGAGATTACAGTTGATTTTCATTCCATTTGCCCCTGTTTTTGAAAGAAAAGATTTTCTACAGAGATCACCTCACAGAGAAGAGCCTACTGTTCGGATAGGGGATGAGCATTTGAAGATGTTCTCTACTTAGAACCATAGAACCATATTTAGAACCACAGAATCATTGACTGATAGAACTGGAAGAAGCCCTATCTGCCATAAGGTCCAATCCCCTGTTTAATGCAGAATGTCTAGCTAGAGCAGTGTTTCTCAACCTGTGGGTCCCCAGATGTTCATGGACTTCAGCTCCCAGAAGCCCCAGCCACTATGGTCAATGCTCAGGGCTTCTGGGAGCTGAAGTCCATGAACATCTGGGGACCCACAGGTTGAGAACCACTGAGCTAGAGCATCCCAGCAGGTAGCTGTCCAACCTCTTTTTGAAGACATCCAGAGAAAGACCCCACTACCTCTTTAGGTATCTAGTTCCATTGCTGAACCATTCTCACTGTGGGCACTGCATGTATATATGTTTGAATGTACAATTAGATGTAATTAGTAAAGTTTTTAGCTATGAAGCTTGCATAATTTTTTTTGCCTTACTTTGCTAGATCTAGTCTCAGAGAGACCCAAGAGACTTGAGCACTTCCACTTGAGAACTCTGCTAAAGGAGGGTGAGTTTTAATTGAATCAGTCTTAATACTTCTCAGAAAAGAGGTTAACATCCTATGAATCTATGTCTAACCCAACAGTAGTCAAGATGCTTAAAAACAGATTCCTGTATAATCCATTCTATATTTTTTCCTGCTATTGAGGGTGACTGGCCTGTAGTTTCCTGGCTCTCCTTTTGCCTTTTTTGAAGGGAGGAACAATATATGGTCATCCCCAGTCCCCTGGCACCTCACCTGTTCTCCAAATGATGGCAAATGATTCTACAAGAATGTCAGCACATTCCTTAAATGCACTGGGATGCAGTTGATCTGGCTTTGCAGGTTTGAACTCATTTTGGTTAACTAAGTGATTCAGACTAACTTCTTATCAATCCTGATTTGCAATCCAGTTTCCTTGCCAAACTCTCTGCTGATGCATGGAAGCACACAGTCCTCTTTTTAGGAAAAGAAACCCTGAAACAAAATAGGTATTGAGTAGTTCTGCCTTTTCACTGTGATCTGTTAGCATTTTGCCATCCTTTTAAACAGGGGCCCCACCGTGTCCTTAGTCATTCTCTTTCTTCAAGCATATTTGAAAAATCCCTTTTTGTTGCTCCTTGCTTGCCTAGCCATTCTCAGTTCATTTTGAGTTTTAGATTTCCTTATACTATTATTGCAAGCTTGGGGTATTCATCTGTATCCTACCTTGGTGATTTGTCCTCTCTTCCATTTTTTATACATGCTCTTTTTTTTCCTTTTCACTTCCTTCTTGAGTTTACTGTGCAGTCACATTGGCTTTTTCAGATATTTCCCATTTGTCCTCTTTCATGGAATTGCTTGTGATTGTTCTTTTAGCAGCAACTTCTTCATGAAATGCCACTCGTGCTGGGTGTCCTTTTCCTTTAGCCTCTCTAACCATTGGATTCTGTCCAGTATTTCTGAGTGTGATTTTTTTTTTTAAGGTCAGCTTTCTTGAAATCCAAGATTTGTGTTTGATTTCTGTGTTACACTATTCTTTGGCCTGTCCCGCAATAATGAAATCTAGCATTATGTTTTTACTCTATGCCCCCCTACCAAAGTATCAACTGCTTTGACTCTAGTGACTAACTCCTTTCTGTTTAGGATCACATCCAGGATTCTTTATCCCCTTTTTCCTTCCTCCACCTTTTGAAAGAGCAAATTAGCTGCAAGACACATCAGGAATTTGTTGGATAGCCTATGCTTAGCAGAGCTAGTTTCCCAGAATATATGAAGATAATTGAAATCCTCCATAAATACCAGTGCTTGCTTCTTACAGATTTCTGAGATTTGTTTCTGAAAAACACCATACAACACCTTGATTTGGTTTGGTGGCCTATAATAAACCCCTACCATAATATTGTCTTTATTTCTTTCTCTATTTATTTTTACCTAAATACTTTCCATCGCTCCAGTTTGATCACTCACATGGATTTCTGGACAAGGGAATTTGTCTTTGATATATAATGCTACTCCTCCTTCTTTCTTCTTCGTTTGTTCTTTTTTGAACAGATTATATCCCTCAATTGTTATATTCCAGTCATGAGAATCACCCCACCAAGTCTCTGTTACATCTGTAAAGTCATATTTGCTTTCCTGTTCTGTCACCTCTACGCCCTTAAGAGGGACAGCTTTTTCTGAGAAGTAGGCAAAAATGACCAGACGTTTCTTGGTTCAAAGGCTGGTGACCAAATTTATTAAGTACAAAAATAATATTATGAAAAGTCCTACTATAGTAGGGTGCTGGAAACTCCCTTTTAAAACTGAAAGTGAGGTCCAGAACGGCAAACAAAGGCACAACATGGGCTTTATACCCTCGCATCCAGGTGGACATCAGACACACCCACTTCAGCACTATTTCACCAATCACATGTGACCCTTCCAAATTTAGCTAGGGTCCAATGAGGTAGTAACAGACACAAGGCAGCATGCGGGAGGGGCTAGGGTCTCCTGTTTACGTGACAACTCCTTAATTAGTGATGGAGATTGTCTTTCCCCCACTCACAGTACTAGGATTTCAAGCCCATCTTCCTTTCCCCCCAAACTCTGCATTGGTGTATAGACATCTCAAGCATTGTTTCCTCTTATCTTTTATTCTACTGTGACTTTTTCCTCTGTATTGTATTCCCGCCCTCAGCTTCTCCTTTTGGACAGATGTTTAGACTTTTATCTCCAACCCCTTTAGGATATAGTTTAAAGTCTTCTTGATCAGATTCCCCATGTTTTTGCCAAAGACATTATCCCTGGTCTTCTTGAGGTGAAGCTCATCTGTAACCAGTAGTGCTTTATCTAAGAAATGAAGATAATGACCCTAGAAGCCAAACCTCTGCCACTGACATCATCTGCATAGCTTCACCTTCAGTGTCTTCCTCTCCCTCTGTGATTCTCTTTCACTGGCAGAATAATAACGAATACCATCTGTGCCTCTAACACTTCACTTTCCTGCCTCAGGCTCCATGGTCTTTGGCAATTTGTCAGTGACATCCTGGATATTTATACCAGGAAGACAGCACACTTCCTGATTCATATAGTCTTTATGGCACATCTCTATACCACAGAACAATGGATCGCTTTCCACCAGCATCTTTCTTTTCTTCTTGCTGCAGTAAGTGGGTATATTGGCCCTTTCTATGGCATGCAGTGTCTCTTGCTGCTGGTATCACCCCCATTAACCCCTAGGAAGATGTAGGAAGTGATTGCTTAGTTGGAGCATTTCCAGATCCCTTGTGCATGGTCTGCTCCCAATGGTGATTGTTCTCCAGGGAGCTCCCTCAGTGTTACAGACCTCTTCAGTTTCTTTAGCAGTTTCTTCCTGTTGTTTCTGTAGGATCAGTTTCATTTCTTATAATAGGGATTGTTTGAAAAAGAAATAAAAGCTTTGGCAAAACATTTGCTTTTATTACTGCAATTCTTCCCAGAAATGATAAACTTAACTTTTCCCCATTTTTCAAAGTCTATTTTAATTTATTTCCAGACATTGTACTGTAAGTAATGCCTGTGTGCCATTTTCTCTGAAACTGTTAATTTAAATATGATGCTATTACATCACCAGAGAGGGTTGTTATTACTATATGACTAAAATAATTTCTGTATTTCTAGGTGTTGCATAAGCATGGATATGAAGCAGAAGCAAAGAACAGTCTCTGAGTTCTGTATCAAAGAAAGATGTACTGCTGTTGACATCCATAGTAGGCTCAGAAATGTTCATGGTAAAGCAACAATTGATGTCAGTCATGTGTGAAGGTGGGTGAAAAAGTTTAAAGACGGCAAAACCATTGTTGAAGACAAACCATGTAGTGGAAGACTTCCAACAGTATTCACCGATGAAAATTAAAACAGGGCAGACAACATGATTTGTGCAGACAGGCATATGACTGTTCGAGAGATTGTTGAGGAACTTGGCTGTGGTCAGAGTGCTGTCCAGCGGATTACCCACAGCATTGGATACTAGAAAATTCATGCCAAATGGATTTCTCATCAATTAACAGTGGATTTGAAAGACAAGAGACTGCATGCGCTTGGATCTGTTGGTTTGAAACCCAGAAAGACACCTTTTTTCAGGACTGTTTGTGTTGGTCATAAGACCTGAGAATACTTGTATGACTTAGAGAGCAAGGCCATTTTCACCCTACACCCTATAGTGCTATTATTCCACTTTCAACATCCTATGAAATCCTGGGGTTTGCCATTTACAGAGGGACATTTAGAATTCTCAGCCAGAGAGCTCTTTGGCCTCTCTAAACTACAAACCCCAGAATTCCACAGGATGTTGAAAGTGGAGTAATAGTGCACTAACAGTGTAGGGTGGAAATGGTTCAAGAAACAGACCATGGAATAGTGACACTCCACTTTCCCTAAACCAAACAAATTCAAAAGCCAGTGGTCAGCACAGAAGATCTTGGTGAATGTCTTCTGAAATGACAAGGAGTTGATTTTGCTTGATTTCCTCTAGCATGGGACTACAATGAATAGTGACTTATATATTGCCTCAATCTAGAAACTTTGAAAAACCATCAGTAAGAAAAGGCCACATAAACAGCTGAATGCAATCCGGTTATGCCACAATAATACACGATCTCAGACTTTGGCAACATTGCAGGTTCTTGAACAAGTGGGATGGTCAGTGGTGCCACAGCTACTTTATAGCTTAATCTGCCACACTCAGACTTCCACTTGCTTTCTCAGATGAAGGAAAGCCTTAGAGGTGATGCTTCAATGAAGCAGACAAAGTGGAAGACACTGTCATACACTGGACCAGGGATTGCCCAGAAGAGTTTTTCCAAAGCAGATTCCATGGCTGGGTTCAAAGGTGGAACAAATGCATTGCCACTGGAGGAAGCAATTTTGCATGATATCATGTTGCAGACAAAGAGTTACTTTATACATGTATGTAGTTGGATATGTCTAGTATTGCTAATAAGGACGTTATAACCTGCTGTGCATTACTTTAAAAAAACCTGTTATTCTTTGTAATTGTAACTCTCAAATATTTAATCCGTCTTTTTTTTCTGGAATTGCCATTTTCATTGTTTGCACTGGGGCTGCAATTCATGTGTCCTCTGTCACATGAACTGTCAGTGTCTGTCACCTGTGCATATAATACTATGACACAGATCTATAATAATATTCTTCTAAAAAAAACAAGCACATAAAAGTAAGGAAATCATCCATTAAAAATTCTTAAAGCTCTCTTTCCATAATTCTCTTTTGTACTTGTACTCTTTTTATCTCCTGTTTATAATACATTCTTTATAGAAACAGATTAGTTGTCATATCTGAGAAATAAAACAGACAATGACTAGGTGTTGTAGGAAACTGATTGACTAAAAATGCACTTTCTATAAAGAGTGTGGTTTCGAAAGCAGCTCAGTTCAGCTCTGATTGATTCAGAGACCATTTGATTTGATATGAACACAAACAGACGCTCAGAAATCCAAAGGTTTTTGCCCCCCATGGACTATCAGGTGGGGGGAAGATAATACTGTGACCCTGTTACGTAGTTCCAAGATTGTAAGACACGCTTAAGAATCTCATAGTTTTGGAGATTCATGTTTATAATAATGAACAAGTTGCCCCCAAAAAAGAACCCTACCAACTTAGCTGAAGGGTTTCTGAGGCACTGCAGGTGGGGGAACTGAGAAATGATGACTGCCACACTCAATCAGTATTGGGCTGAGTTTAGAGAAGCTGAAGGGTCCTCTAGATGCCTGTTCTCATTGCACTCCTGACAGAAGAGCACTGTAGACATCATTTCCCCACATACTTACTGGTAGCTCCTTGAAAACTCTTATTGAGATATCACCTGACTGAAAAGATGGAGGTGGGGGTGGCATTGCCAGACATATCTATGACAATGAAACTGTAGTTACATCTGATGATGCAAGGTCTCATTTTCTTCTATTTTACAGTATTTGATGAAATCAGCAGGCATGGTCATTCTATACTAGATGACTATGGCCAAGATGACATTTAATACCAAAGAGCTGGAAGGCAAAGCATGCTATTTTTTTTTCTCAGCTGCCAATAGCAGCCAGATGGTGCTGAGGCACTTAGATGCTATCCACTCACCATTGTGTAGATGGGGAAAAAGAACTGAGTAAAGAGGATACTTTGGACAATGCCTGGAAAACTACTTGTAAGTTACCAAGAGTGCACACTTGTAAGCCATCAGGATCTTTATAGTCTATTTCTGCCAAAATTTTTGAAATATCAGTCCAGAGATTCTTTGCAGTATGCCTTTTAAGTATTTGATTTTCTTTTCTTCAAAAATGGCACAGTCAGTACTTTGCTTCTTGGAAGAACCAGATGACATTTGGAGGCATTGTTGACTCTTCTAATAAAACAAATGCCACCAAGTTTGAGATGAGTAAGTGCAGGGAACTTTGTGCGTGGCCATTTGGAGGGTATCCAAAGATGGCATGTTGTCCCCCTATTTCTTTGGGGACCACTATTCAGGAAAGGAAAGACTGCATAGAAGCTATCCATAGAAATAAAACTGCATTGTTTCAGAAGGATTCACAGATTAGTTCCAGTGGAATAGGAGTCCTCAAAATTTGCAAAGGGAGAAGAATTCAACTCATTTTTTCTTCCCTTGTGATGTTTGAGCAATTTTTATGAAAATGGGAAGCACTGTAGTAGTGTTAAAGGGCAAGAGCCTGACATTGTTTTGAAATAATAGGTGCAGGAACTAGGCATGTCCAAAAACTAGTTTAAAATTTAATAGTGAAATGTGGGGATTTTAAAAGTTAACTATCTCATGGTATTCTTTTTGCTGGACTTCATCACATCTATACTGTCCATTCCACCTAATTGTCATGCTTTGCCTGTGGTTCCACAGAAACATCAATTTTGTAAGTGAGCATTAACAAGTTTTAGGTTGCTGTTTTGAAAGGCAGTAGCAACGCAAAAATGACATAATTGAAAGGATACACAATTTTTGTGTTAGTATAGTATTGTTTCTTCACAGTGAAGCAAGAGTGGTCAGGTGAATTCCATGAATGTATCACTGAGATGGAAGATGCATAAACCTTAGCATTTATAGGGAACTTTGCACACAAACCATTACTCCACATTGGCTTCATTTTCACAGAAACACAACATAAATTATGCCTTTTCTCTCTTTTTTGTCCTCCCTCATCCTTTCCAAAGTCTACAGAAAGTTTCATCCACATTTCCATATTTAGTTCTGGTAGTTGGGGAGAGCTCTTCAAATGTGTCCATTTCTACTCAGGATTCAGGAATTGCTCAAATTTGATGCACATCCCTATGGAGTATACAAGCAGACAATATACATGCAAGGGAAAAGTGAATTATGCTTTTAACTTTGGAATTCCCACGTATGTAGTATTTTTTTTAAAGCCTACTGCTTTAGAGTTAGCTGAGGTTGTCCTTGGGGAATTTTGCATGACTCTATGAATTCCTTTTAACACAGAGTGTTCCATTAGTTGGAAATCAATTGATTGAAGGACAGTGCAATATGTTTTAGGAGAGCACGGGTAATGGACTAGCACATTGTTCATGTATATTCCATTAGAGAACCTCTAGTGGAATTTCCATCATTGTGATATTTGGACTTTGTAAAAACTGGCATTTCATGACATTTAATCATAACATTTTCATGATTACTGTTGTACAATAGTAACTATTGCCTTCTGAATGTACAGAGAAGAAATTGCCTTCATTCTGATGGCTATCTGTTACCCACCTGAGCAGTGCAACACAGATATGGTCCATGCCTGGTTGCTGAACCAAATCATGCCAGTTTAGATTGATCCTGATCAATTCTAAATTGGATGAACAGAATGAAATGGGTTCAAACCAGGTCTGCAATACTGCAGACTACTTGGGAGATCCAACAGTAAAAGAAGCCCACACCAAGTACCTCTAGAATGTTGCAACATAAAATAACAGAAGAAAATGTGTGGGGCAACATAAGGCAAAATCTCACCAGGACCATCCAATCACAGCTTTTACGTGGAAAGATTCTTCTGCTGTTTTGCCAGTTCTCTGGTAGCAGGAGGAACATGTCTAAAATAGCTTTGTTGCCAATTCAGTAGTAATCTTCACTGCTGTTAATATTTCTTCTTCTTCAGAATGCAAGATTGTGACTGAGACCATTTCTGCACTATACCATTATAGTGCTATTATTCCACTTTCAACATCCTGTGGAATCTTGGGATTTGCAGTTTAGGGATGAGCATTTAGAATTCTCAGCCAAAGAGCTCTTTGATCTCAGTAAACTACAACTCCCAGAATTCCACAGGATGTTGAAAGTAGAATAATAGCATTATAACAATGTAGTGAGGAAATGACCTGAGACAGGTCATTTCATCACATTCAAACACCCTGTCATGGATTCACTAGCCTCCCATGATTTCTTAGTATCAACACAAGAACAATGCACTGAGTGTTCCCCTGGCTGCACATTTGTGCAAATATTCTCTATGTAAAACCAGCATCTTTTCTCTTTCTATGGCTAAGCACAGAGTGATCCTTCCAAAAGGACAAACTGCTTGCTTAAAAAGCCATTCAATGGTATTATTTTCAATACTTCACATAACAAAGCAATATTTATCACAGTTTCAAATTTTGAGAATTTACAAAAATGTGCAAAAAAGGGCTCAAAAATACGCAAAATCTTCCAATACAATTTTTTTTTATTTATTTTATTTACCATAAAATGATGAACTGAATAAAGATCTACATTTGCAATCAATAACAATGTTTAGTCTTTCCTTACAAACCTTTTCCCAATCTACTGCCATCCGTCCTCTGTGTTGATTTTAGTTTTCATTTTGATCTGAGTTTAGCTTGTTTGTTCTTTTCTTTATCTCATGTATCTGTCTAGATTGTTTATAAGTATATGCATTAGTTATGCACATAGTATAAGTTGTATACAAACATCATACATACATCACAGACTAGGGATATAAATAGTCATGAACTTATCCTCACAAGTGTGAATGAATAATTTCTGCAGTTCTCTCCCTGCCACAGACAAAATGAAAATTTCTGCACAGTTCTTGATGGATATTCACACATCCTCAGTGTCAGAAAACCATTTTTCAGCCAAGAAACAAATAACAGCAAATGCTTTTTTGATCTGTATCACAAGCATTATCATATTATATAAAAGCAACACCCATGAGCAAACTTGAACTATAATAAACTTTAAAAGTGGCTGGCACAAAACTCCCATGGACATACATGCAGTCAGACTTAGTTCTCTTTGCTATGGCTACCAGTTTCCAGATTTTCATAAACTTTTGTGGAGCATTCTCCCAGTTAAAGAGAAAAGTTAGAGATGGCTGAAAATAAAACTCTTTCACTTATTCAGCTAAAATTTGGCAGAATCTAATCCTTTCAAAGGGGGATAGCATGGATTCACATTTCATGCCTCAAAAAAGTTATGTCCATTTTTTTTTTTGACCAATGCAATACAGTGGAAGGTAACAAGGGCCATTTCCGCACTAGACTGTTACAATGCTAATATTCCACTTTCAACATCCTATGGGATCCTGAGGTATGCAGTTTAAGGAGAGGCCTCAAAGGCATCCTCAAAGGATGTATGTATCCTCAAAGGTCCCTCCCTAAACTGCAAACCCCAGGATTCCATAGGATCTTGAAAGTGGAATAATAGCACTACAACAGTCTAGTGAGGAAATAGCCAAGGACTCACAACTTCTGTTTATGTCATGAAGTGAATTGGATCGAGTCTGACTCAGTCTGCACCAAATGAAGTCTTGGCAGATATCTATGGCCCTCCACTTTTTTCCATTAAAAAAAGCAGTGACTGAGAACAAGTACAGTTGTGGAACAATCTACATATTGCTACCACTTTTATATACACATTTTATCATATTTTTTTTCCATTTTGCACAGTTTTAAAGACATGTACAAAGATCAATCTCAAAAATGGGGAAAATCTCCCAGAGTGACCAGAAACATTCACTATTTTTGTTGGTATGCTTCTTATTTTATCAAGCAAGGGAGAACCACATAAAGATCTATATCCCTAGGTAATGTTATTTTTCATTGTTTCTACAAGGGACTTCATACAGTTTTCCACCTTTTGGGGAGCAAAGAAATTTATGGGGATCATTTCACAGAATTGCTCCAATTTCCTTCCTTCCTTCCTTCCTTCCTTCCTTCCTTCCTTCCTTCCTTCCTTCCTTCCTTCTTTCCTTCCTTTTTGCTGGAGTGGGTCTCAGTGTTAATAGTGGCAAAATTACCTTTTCTCCCATGTCCATTTGATTGGGAGGCATGATTGCCACTAAAAGTGACAATAGCATCAGTGATGTTAACAGCACGACAAACATTTTACATCTTCCACATTACCCTTGATCTAATATCATTCTTAAACAGTAGGAGAAAAGGATAGTAATTACCACAGAAAATACTGGAGAATGGACTTCTTTTTCTTGTGGAATGGGTGTGAAAAACAAAACAGAACTTTTCTTGTGCATATGTCTTCTGAGAAATTTAAGTTCAACTTTATAGAACTAATCAGTTCTTACATCTGGATGCTTTAAAGTCAAATCCATTTGCATTTTCCTTATGGATAGTTGATTTTCTCAATTGCACTAGCAAAACACACTTCTTTTTAATTAGATTGTCCTTTAATGCCAGCCAGGCTGGGCTTATTTAGCTAAATCTTCCCTGCTGGTATTTTGTTAATGTTCATTTGTTTGGATTTTTTAATATATAAAAAAGATTAGCACCCTCAAAGGGTGTGAAAGTCGGACATATGGCAGCATTTCACACCTCCTACTGCTGGCTATTAGGGTAACACTATCCAAGATTGTAGGCGGTAGTTATTCTGAGTAGTTGAATAGATTCTTTGGGCACAGAAGTGAAGAAAGAAACAGTATCAAATGCCTCCACAAGGTCCAGTGGGAAACTGCTAAACATGTGCAATAAATATCAGCAGATAGCTCTTAATCCAGATAATACTATGCACATGGTTATCCTTGGATCTGTTAACCAAATTTTGCCTCTTGAAACTAAAAATGTTCCGAACCCACAGGGTCTAGTTCAAATCCATAGAGTCTAGTTCTTTCTAATACAAGTTTGAGACTACATTAGGAACTAGGTTACATTGCTATATTCATAGCTGTCCCCTTAACCTGAAAATCACTCCACCAACAAGTCACCTATGTGGAAAAGTGGAAAGGTCTAACTGTCTAACTGTCAATGAAAAAAAATATTACATGGAACAGTAATGGAACTTTGGACGTTGTTTTTTTAACACAGCAGTATCCTATGACACATGAGAATCACACAACACAAGGGAATCTGTAGGTCAAAGGAAAAACAAAAGCTACTGTTTATAATCAAGAGTCTGGATTTATCTAAAGCAGCTTTTTAATCCTAGTCATTGTGCCCCTGCTCAGAAGTGCAGTGATTCTGTTGCTATGCAACATTCATACTGACCATCTAGTACAATACCTTTTTTACTTTGATAGAGAGGAAAACCACAAGTGTCAACTGTTGCATTTCAAAGACTTATTCTTGCATGACTCTTCACAATTTCTTATTTAGAATTCATATAACACACACACACCCCTTGTTTCAGTCACTCCAGACCTGACATCAGCAAGATTATTCTCATTCTGTAATGCATCTGAAAATTAAAATAAAAGTGGTTGGATACTGTTCCTTTACTCTGTATATTTCCTTGGTTCATATAGTGTTGGTTTCATCATTGGCATGTATTCCTGGTATGATGATGATGATGGTGATGGTGATGATGGTGATGATGACTACAATGCAAATGTGGGTTATCACCTCCTTCCCCAGCTCCTCCCTTCTCTACTTTCCCACCATTAGTCAGATTGATTTCTGATTATCTGAGAGTATGTATCATTACTAGTTGAAAATGGGGGTAGTGGGAAAGGCACAATTTAATGACTGTCAGTCCAGGAATGGGGGACTGGCAAAGTGCAAGGTGTGCCAGGATAGATAGATCCAAGCTCACACTGAAAAAAGCCATCTGAAAAACAACCATTGTTATCACTGATAGTAGAGCATTGGGGAAGCAAGAGAAATTTCCCAAGAAGATGGCCCCACAGTCATGTGGAGAGGAAATGCAGAATGAAATGGCTGGGAGGGATATGAAGCTGAGGCAAATATGTACGGAACAATGTGGAAAGCAATACTAACAAGAAACCCGTCTGAATAGCTGTTATGACAAACCTTCAGGACTAGACAACTTGAAATCCTTTTCACTGGCATTATTAGGATGCTCTGTCACTCATGTATGGTCCCCTTTAAAATGAGGGCGTCAACAATGTAGCTAGCTCCCCACTAACAGAAACTCATTTCTGATAAAGTTGAAATGAGCTGGTTCCAGTACACATCCCTAGGGAATCTTCCCATTTCATTCTCAGAAGTGTAATTTCATTCCCACTCTCTGCTCTGTGTTCTTTAACTAGTTGTCAGTCCCATTTCCTTGTTGGTCTTCATCTCAGAACACAGAACCTGAAATGGACAAAATACTGTAGTTGTGATAATTAAAATGTGTGTGATCATAGTGGTGCCCATATTGATGATGATATGAAGATAAGGATGAATGAGGTAGTGATCATGATGTTGCTGGTGATTTCATGATTCTGTTGAAACCCAGTTCAAGGAGTCTGAATGGCCTGAACAAATCTCAGGTGTCAACATGTGTTTTCTCTTAGCAGAAGTGAGAGCAATGTAAACAGCTAACTTTATACCCTTTGGTCCACCTGACACTTTGCAATCTCCAACTTGAAAGTTAGCTTGCTTGCTGAGACAACAGCCACAATATCTGGCCACTATTTTTATTTCTCCCATTCATTTCACCATGTTTGTGATATTTTAGTGAACATGGGTCCTTTCACATTGTGCAATTATAGCAGTATGATTCCATTTGGATTGCCATGGTGCCATTCTACGGAATCCTAGGATTTGCTGTTCGGGAAGATAGTATTTAGAATTTTTAGTTAGCAAGTTCATCATAAACTAGCAAATTCCATAGATGCAGCCATGGCAGTCAAAGAGGAATCATGGTGCTATTATTATGCAGCATGCCCTATAATAAAGTGATTACAGAAATGTGAATTGTTATCAATAAGAGCAGATTATTAACTTCTCATTTTTCTTCCAAAAGACAACACATTTGAAAGTTCCAACCAAACACTTGAAACAAAGATCCTCTAGTGTGTTCAGCTATCCCATCTATCATAGCCAGGGAGCCTAGGAAGAAGAAGGGCTGCTTATATTCAAGCTTTGATCAGGCAGATTTGCATAATCTATGCTGGCTCCTGCTTTTAATGGTAGCCACCTGTTTCTGGTAATATATTTCTACCTGGAGTAATCAAGTATACATTCTGTGGTCCTAAAGTGAGGTGCAGAAGAAAAATGAAACAGGAAAGTAATTGTCTTTCATTCTGTAAACATAGAAGGAATATTCATTTCTTATCTTGCCAACCCACCCCCCAACAGCTCTTTTCTTAATATATTACTATTTCCATGATAAAATACCTATTTCACAGCTGCTCTGTGGATGATTTTGATAAGGGTTATAATGTAGCTTTCGGTTTTAGAAACAATGGACAGTAATAAGCATTTGGGAATTGAAATATTAGCACTTTCTATTGTGAACAAGTAGAAGAGGATTTCTTCAAAGGGAAAAACTCAGCAGAGGAGAAGAAATTTTTAGTGGACAGCATTGCACAGTTGAATTGAGTATGTTCAGGACTCCAGGTGTAAAACCAAAGAAGGATATGAAACCATTTGAAACCTGGATTTTTCAATTTAATGGAACTCAGGACAGCCAAATATTAAACTGAAAATTATGAGACACCTAGAATAATGGGCCAATCTGTCAAACTGGGGTTTGTGATCTTTTCCCTTTCTTTGCCTTTAATTCCATCCCCTTTTTAATGGAAAGAAATCTGTCCTTATTTCTGAGGACTTTCCCCCCAAATCTGCACCTATGGAACATATTTTTTTTTTTCACAGAGTGCATTACAGAACAGAGATATATAGCTTTCGTAGCACAAATTTAATCCATTTCTGTGTTCAGTTTGGGAGATGAAGATCAGGTAAATATGTTAAAAAGAATCATGGCTTGAATTCCACATGGCTTTCATGTTTTGAATCTAGGAATTCATTCACCTGGAAGTCTATATACTTTGAATCAAGCTAGATGCACCTTCCTGGCACTGATCCTTGTGAGTGTATTGACTGAAAAAAAAGTGCACTTTATATATACAGCTGTTCTTCCAATGAATTCCTATCCACAGACAGTCAGTCATGAGCTCCTAAGATGGGGATCATCTGTGACTCTGCTCCTCGTGGAAGTTTCCTAGTGATGACACCCTCATTATAAAAGGGCCCATCCTGAGATATTCATCCAACACCCAACTTCATTCTTTATCTTAGGGAAATGGTGAACTTTTACAGGGAGAGGGCATGGCATAAATTGCTGGATTTAGGTGGTTCATTTTAGATAGAAGCAGAAAGCTTTTTAATACATACATACATAGATACATGCATACATATATTACAGAACTCATAGTCAGTGCAAGCAGATTGACTCCATTTTTTCTAAAAGTAAGCAAAACTTTTCAGAAAGAAGTTAGGCTCTTGTGTGTTCTTCCTTGTTTTTCTAAATCTGGTCAGCGTCTAACATATTTATTTATGTTCCAACCCAAATTATTCAAAACAGGCATGCAGCTCTATAACATGTTGGATGTTGCAATTATAAAGATGTATTTGTTCCATTTTCCCTGAGAGTAGATTCTCCTGTATCGATTTGTTCTTATTTTCGCAAACCTACACAAAAGCAATGGTTACCAGAAAGAAAGAAAAGAGAGGGGAAAAAACCCCAACCTAGTTTTCTTCAAAATTACTTTAATTACCTTATTTCAGAAAATGAAATATAGTTGTTCAAAAACTGCAATTACAATTTTGTAACCATTTTCCTAAACAGATCTGCTCTAAAACAAAAAGCACTTTGCCTTTTAAAGTTGATATTTTAAAAAAGAGTCTTGAAAAACTGTGTTTGGAAATGAACGCAAGGTAAATCCTGAATGGAGTCTGGGAAAGAAAATAAATGGAAAGATGGGTGGAGGGAAGAAGAACAGGTTTTCACATAAAATTTCCAAAGTCTTGCTGTCTAAAAATATGTAACTTTGTCAAAGAGCAAGTTCACATATATAGTCAGAAGGAAGCATAAAAATTCCATTTCAGTTACCTTATGTGAGAAAAATATTTAGTATTCATATTTCTTCATAATCAAGGAGGAATTATCATGAGATTTTAAATACTTGAGTGAATGGAGAAACAAAACTTGTCATCCAACAAAACTCCTGAATCTACCATGTAAATGATGAATGCATTGCCACCTCTTTTTTCTGATCAGCTTCTCATCCTTGGCATGGTACAACATATACCTACTGAATTTGTCAAGTGAAAACAGACAGAAAAAAATATTTCAATGAATTTAAAAACTTCAAACATGGCAGAGAAAAACCCTGACAGATTTCTCCATCACTAATATGTTATCACTGGATTTCTTATCATTTGGGTAACTTATATTTGGTTGTCCATGAGCATAATTAATATGTGATTAATTCAGTACCAGATCATGACTTTCATAGATGAATGTGCCAACATGATCTTCATATATAGTACTATGGTCTTTCAATATCCAAATGAAATCATCACCGTATATCTGGTATGGTGAAGCATCTGGAAGCCGTGCCCTATGAGGACAGACTTAGAGAGCTGGGTATGTTTAATCTGAAGAAGAGAAGGTTAAGAGGGGACATGATAGCCATGTTTAAATGTTTGAAGGGATGTCATGTCAAGGAAGGAGCAGGCTTGTTTTCTGCTGCTCCAGAGACCAGGACAAGGAGCAATGGATTCAAGTTGCAGGAAAGGAGATTCCACCTGAACCTCAGGAAGAACTTCCTGACAGTCAGAGCTGTCCGGCAGTGGAACACGCTGAGGCAGCATGGTGGAGTCTCCTTCTTTGGAGGTTTATAAGCAGATGCTGGATGGCCATCTGTTGAGAGTGCTTTGATGGGTGTTCCTGCATGGCAGGGGGTTGGTCTGGATGGCCACTGTGGTCTCTTCCAACTCTATGATTCTATAATTCTATGATCTCCAAAATATGCAGTTGGATATTTTGTTTTCTGAAATTTAATATGGCCAAGACTGAATCTCTTTCCTTCCTTCCTTCCTTCCTTCCTTCCTTCCTTCCTTCCTTCCTTCCTTCCTTCCTGGCTTATACACTTTCTATATTTATTGAAATCAGTACCCAGCTAGGATGCTTAAGAAATTTCATCTTTTAGAATTTAAATTTACTCAACCTGCCCCAACTACATCTGACCTTTGTTGGATTATGGCTCTCAGGCTTTTTCATCAGCTTCCCCTACCTTATTGCATCACCTTGATAAGATTCAGTCTAAGACTCTAATGATAATTATTGAAGCTTGTATTACCACTTCTTCTCTGTTTAACAGGGAGAATGTGGCCAATGATCATATGATCTTGGACGTGAATGAATGAACCTTTTGTTATGGATGAATTAAGAAATACTGAAGGAGGCCCCTCTTGTGCCCTCTATGATACGTAGATGTTGGGAATTTGATCACCCTCAGAAACTTACGAGGGAAGATCCTTATGCTTCACCACTGAGGCATTTCCTGAATAAAAACTGATAATGTTCCTACCTCATTTTTCAACATAGTCTCCCTGAAGTCAAATGCACTTGTCCCAGTGATCCTCTAACATTGTGACCACTTCCTAGAAGAAGGTTTGTCCAACCTCTGCAAACCATACATTTGCTGCCTGTATCATCTAATTATCTGATGAAAATCTCCTCCAGCACAGGTGTTCCTTCAGTTTTGGGAGGCGTCTGTAGTCATTGGGAGCCAGATCTGGTGAATACAGTGGATGTTCCAGCAATTCAAAGCCTTCTTTATGAATGGCAACCATTGCAACACAAGACCTGTGGCTGGGTGCATTGTCATGATGATGAAACACTCCCTGTCTCAAATTTCCCTTACGTTTCTCCTTGATTGCAACATGTAATTTTGTAATTAAGTCCGTGTAGTAGGAACCTTTTATTGTGGTTCCACCTTGTAAATAATGCACCAAGAGAACAGCTTTGGCATCCCACAAAACCAACAGCATAACCTTGCCTGCTGGTCGCATGACTTTTAATTTCTTAGGGGGTGGAGAACCAGGATGTTTCCACTGCTGACTTTGTAGTTTGGTTTCAGGGTCATAGTGGTGGAGCCATGATTCATCTATCATCACATATCTGTTCAGGAATTTCTGTTTGTCCATCCAAAAGGTTCCTAAATGTTGCCTGCAAAGCTTCACCCTCGTTCGCTTTTGTGTGGGTGTTAACATTTGAGGTACCCATCTTGCCATTAATTTTTTCATGTCAAATTCTTTTGTCAGTATCATATGTACCGTATGATATGAGACACCTGTTTCCTTTACTATATCCCTGATGGTCACTCTTCAATCTTGCTTAACCATATCATGGATTCTGTGGATGGTTTCTTTTGTGTTGACAGTTTTTGACAGGCCATTGCCATGTTCATCTTCACATGATGTTCTTCCACATTTAAATTTCCAATACCATCTTTTTACAATATCATATGACACAGCAGATTCCTCCAAAGTTGTCGACTTATCATTGTGGATTTCTGGAGGAGTCATCCCTTTTTTTTTGCAGATACTTAATCATGGCTCTCTGCTGGACATGATCCATTTTCCTACTGAGTCACCACCTCTTCTCTTTCACAAACCCATAATGAAAAACAACATGTACAAACATCAGTCATTA
Organism: Iguana delicatissima; assembly: GCA_948472985.1. NCBI lineage: Eukaryota > Metazoa > Chordata > Lepidosauria > Squamata > Iguanidae > Iguana > Iguana delicatissima. Next base: position 182,087 of record CAOKZL010001645.1, on the reverse strand, counting down.
ATATTGTACAAAATCAAAATCATAACACTAAATGGGTCAGTGGTGGAGCATAAGGATCAGCCCTCTGTCAAAGGAACTTTTGTTGTGCAAGTTATATCATAGTCTTCAGGGTTCTACAGACAATTGTTACCCTGTTTACTGGGGGTCCCGGGAGGGACACCAAAATATGCTCAACTATAGGTGGGGAAAATTAGCTTGAGCACTGCTTAGCGTTACGAGAGGCAGGGTAATTTAGTAGGATCTTGTAACCCAGTATTTATGGGGTCAGGCCAAATCAAGGAGCAGACTGGTTTGAAAATAATTAATGATCTTTATTAAATACAGGCACACGATGTAAGCAACACACGCACACAGATAACTAAGGAAAATAAAGGTGTGAGTAAGATAGCGGGATCTTCAGAGGGATAGTTGGTTTGGGTGATACGACACCTGTTCCTGAAGCCTGGAAGAAGATAGAGAGTGATGCTGGGGTTCGGTGTGTCTCAGCACGTGGAGCTGAGGGGAAGCTCGCCAAGCGATGCGGCAGCAAGGCGGTTGGAACTCGGGAGCAATCCGAGGGGTTTTTATAGGGAGAAGTGTGACTGCAGGCTATGCCTTACTCGGGGACAACAATGAGTTTTGGGTGCGAGACAATGTCTCCGAAAGGTCACAATTTAGCATGATTGAGTTAAGTCCGAATTGACAAAGAGGTAGACTGTATGCCAATGCTCAGTGCTTGGCCTTTAAGCTTCTAGCTTGCCAAGTTACCTGCTTGGGGCAAGGAGTCCTTTGTAAACAGCGTGCATACATAATAAGGGTGTTTGCCGAGTGGTCTCCTAAAATGATGATCTGGCTATTTCTGGCCTGCCTGTATTGTCTTGGGATATTGTAGCGTTTGATGGCCGAGCCTAGTTCTGTGCTTGTCTGGGGGCCTTACAAACACGTGGAGAGGGGTGGTAGAATAAAGCCAAATCATGGTATCAAAGTGATATCGGGTGCTATCGCCAGGTAGGCCTAAACTGCAGTAACACAATTGTACAAGTGCTTGTTGGATTAGTAACCTTTGCATGCCTATATTCAGTGGTAGTTAGATTCCCTATCATTCTAGAGATTTAGACACAATAAGTCTATGGTCACTACCTATTTGTTTATCCTCAACCACAACTTCTGCATGATGTAAGCACGCCTTTGTTTTCTGAGGTCTCTTTCTCTTTTCCTCCTTAACTCTATGAAGCATCTGGCTTCCAAGAGCTCTTTATCTGAAGATGAGACGCTCAACTCTACTGAAACCATGCCACCCTTGACCTTTACATATTTTCTTCAACAAGATAAATTGTGTTAATTATGCACAAATATTTTTGAGCAAAAAAGCTTTTATATATGTTACACAGAAAACTTTGCTTCTTTTTCTTTTTTCTGCTAGTTACAGTGTGTGGGTGTGAATGGTGGGGCTGGTAGACTGATCAAACATCTGCCCAGTATGTCAATTACTCTGCTAGGGAGATCCATTAGTGCTGCCTACTGTATCCCTAGATGTGGATTTAGTAATGAATTTAAGTTACCCAGTTGTCTCTTCAGAATGACTGTGGAATTGGTGACTGGAGTAAGTATGAGATTCATCTTGATCATGTACTGATTCTACCTGGTTCTCTGTTTGGACTGCTGGCTGTCCAAGCTGATGGGATGGAATGCAGGACTTCTGTCATTAATGAAATCTAGACAATGGATACTACGATTTGGTTAATGAGAATTTACTTAGAGCTATGTTGGATATCTGACAATGGAGGAAATGAATTAGCAGATATATTGCAAAAACTGCCTTTGTAGCACCAGACTGTAACTATACCTTTACTTCTGATTTCAGTTAAACTCAATTGTTACATACAAAGGGATGTGTCTAATGAATGCCACAGACAGTGGGAATTGGGGACAACAGGTCATAGAGGCCCCCCCCTTTTGTCCTTCTCTAAGGGACTTTCATATCTTTGAACAATGGAGTTGACCAATGCATATCTGTTGTTGTTTCTTTTGCAGCTGCTCACAGGGTTTATCTGGGGTTGGGGATACTGTTAGTCAGATTATCTGGGACTCCCCTTGTTGTAAGGAACGGAGAGAAGAACTTCTTCATTTCCTGTATGAGAAGGGAGTTCCTTTGGATGTTTTAGGCACTTGTCTTTGGGATCATACTCTGTAGTCTGCTGTTTTGTCTGCTTTCTGGAATTTCTTTCAAATTAGTGATTTATTGGGTTTATTGTGATTCAATTTGAATTCTTTATTTTTTTGGGGGGGGTAGGGAATCTTTCTAGCAGATGCAGGTAGATTATTGTAATGGGGCTTTTTGACTCCGCTTCACCAAAAAGTCCAGTTGAGGAGGAGGAGGAGGAGGAATTGTCCTTCCCTTTGTAATTTACTGTTCAGAATGTACTGGTCCTGTCCTGTTTTCTATTTCTAAAATAAAGAGCATCAATATTATGAGCTTCAATGGAGAGTATGAACCACAACTCTTGATAAGTGATCTTGTAGCCACTCTGAGACTTATTGAGAGAACTGAGAGCAGCATAAGCTTTTGTAGACTTATGTCTACTTTATGCATGGAGTGACATGCCTAGGAACAGACCTTTATAGCTATGCATGAGCAGGTGGTATGTGTGAACAGCAACAGAAATACAAGTTTTGTTTTTCTATTTCTGTTCACACATACTATTGCTGTTCACACATACAAAACTTGTGGGTATGGTGATGAGGTAAATTATTTGTGAAAATCCATGGAATTCTTGAAGAGTTGATTGAACAAGACAAGGACACCAAAAACATCACCAAAATTCCAAGATAGCAAGGAGTTCAAGGTTGCTGTTATGACTAATAAGTTTACTTTTAGAGAGGAGACAAAGCTGAAAACTACAATAGGACAGAATACCAAGATGTTGTGTAAATAGCAGAATGCAAGATGGTTGGAAAGCTGAATGACATCAAATCCATAACTGAATGCAGTAGAGACATCATCATTAACACAATGGGTGGTGTTCATTACCAGAGCACTGGTAAGAGAAATTATGCAATTTTGTGTATTTATTGTGTAAAACTGGTCCAACAAAATGCCTTTTGTACAAGGATAAGACAACTTTTCACAATAGAGGACATCTGGCTAGAATATCACTTTGTGGCAAATGCAGCTATACAGCCTCTTAAAATTCTTCAACCTATTGTGGAGGAAAACATTCTCAAAATTTCCTCTTGTGGGGAAGCATCATTAGCAATCAAAATACCACATTTTCTGTCTTTTCACCCTACAAATATTTGCTATTTGCTACCCAAAAGCAATAGCAACTGTTGCGTTCGTTACCAGCTTGTGTTGTCCACAATACAATGGTCCTACCATCATTCCAGAGTTTTGCTTTGGGGAGAGGGATAATGGACACCACATCCAGAGAATATATTGGAGCAAATTTTGAAAAGTTGCCTCATTTTTCTACTGCTTAAAACTGAAGGAAAAAAAAAAACAGATTTTTTTTCTTAAAGAAATATGTCTTTCAAATCAATTACAGCCCATTACTAGTGAGAAAGTCTTCACCTCTGTGATGCAGGTAATTGTCTAGGACAGAAGTTTGGACTATTTGTGAGTGTGCTACTGTAAACTGAAGAAACCATACAAGAAAGACATACCTTTCAGGTTTAAAACATGAATTCTGGAATTTCAGAATACATGCCTTCAATATGAGGTTAAACACAATGGCATTCAATCTTCCTCCAGCTCAGTTTTCATTCTACTCTATTGCTAGGTACACACATTTTCCTCCCTCGTATGCATACTTATGAGTGGGGCAATCACCTCATTTTTTCCATCCATAGAAGTTCCTCAGAACATCCTAGCATAGTTTAATTACCTTTCTGAGTGCCTTCAAGTCATTTCTGACTTATGGCAATCCTAACACAACCTTATCATTTCCTTTTTTTGGCAACATTTGTTGGGGGGGGGGTGCCCTTGACTTCTTCTGAGTCTGGAAGAGTGCGACTTGCCCAAGATCACACTGTCGGTTTCCATGGTTGAGCAGGAAATCAAACCCTAGTCTCCAGAGTCCTAGTCAAACACTATATGAACTCAGTCTAAATTGATTCCCTATTTGAATGAATGACAATATTTTGACAACTTCACAAAAAAATGGGCAGGAATTTTTTTTAAAAAAATCCCTGGGGATAAAGTTCAACAGAGTTGTTTTACTTGCTCGTCTTTTCTTCTTTTCACTATCATAGACTTTTGCTTTTTGGGCCCAGATGGTCTCATCTTACACGAAAATGAGAATTTAATTAAATCTTCTAAAAAAAATAGTTGCAGATGATGTCATGGTCCTGTTATCTAACCCTTAATTACTTACCATTGCCTAATTGGATGTACTAGTAGAGAAAAACAACAAGATGTCAAGCTATAAAGTTCATTACAGCAAATCAATTTGCAACCTTTTCCAAATCACATTAGAGGTGACTCTTCAAATGAGCTGATGTGCTCCCCCCTCCTGCTTTTAGGATGGAAGTACCACAACTGTACAAACATATTTATGCTTTAAATTGATAAAAGATAATAGGTACATATTGCAAATGACCTTAAAGTATACTGGCAAGTAGCCACTCTTCTCTGATGAATCAAAATTGCCTCTGCAGATGACTTGCAGAGACGAAAACTTTATAAAAGTTGGCTGTTTTCTTCTCATCCAGAACAATTATCATGAGTAGATGAGGAGTGGAGCTATCAAAACTTGTCTTGGTTGGTATTCTTTGTGTGGACTAGGAAATACTTCTGTGTATTAGAAATATTTTCATATGGGAATAAAATCTAAAACATATTTATTTCTATATCTGCTCTTGATTATTGGCTGTCAGTTCCTGCATCAATTAGCACTGCTCAATGTGTTTGGCAAGACTGTCTTGCCAAATTTCTGTATTTATATTTCCTCTGTTCCTTCAAATGATTCTTTCCTGGAAGGAAGAACCAAGAGCATCCTTCACATTATTAGATCAAACTCGTTACAGATTATCTTATTTCAGACACATCTTGGTTGTTTCTCCTTCCTGTCCTTTCTGCCAGGTTTAGCATTATAATCTTTCCACCTGTGTTCCAAGGCAGCAGGTGCTTGGCAACCTCTTTGGAACTACCTCTATGTGTGTATGCTGCAGTAATGCTGGGAATAATATTTGTTGAAAGTGTCTTCAGATAGTAGGGATGGGTAGAATTATAAATGGCAATCAAAGCTCAGAAGATCTCTGGCAACTAGCACATGTTGTTTTGGGCACATGATGTTGGATGTGGGGTTTTTATCAGTCCTAAGTCCCCCAACTCAAACAAATAGAAATTGCTTTGCTGGATCTAACCCAAATTTATCCAGTCTAGTTACCTCTTTCTAACTACAGCCAGCCAGTGGTCTTCACCTGTTCCCAAGTACTGTATAAAATAGTGGCCTTCCACATTGACTTTTTTCAGTAACATGTTGCCTCTGAGCATTCAGGTTCTACTTCAACTGCCGGTCATTAGGTCAGTCCAATGTTACTCACAATGACAACGCCCTTTTCCTTACTTGTCTCAAGTCAGAAACTTGATACTTTAGAGTGCTGTGCTTTTTGTTTAATATGAAAATAACTTGGACCAGAAAGCAAACTTGGCTATGTAAATTTGGTATTTGCTTTTTTTCCCCACCCACTGACATTACCTGGTGTGAAGATGATTGTCAGACTTCAACGCACTAATAATCAAAGTGAAGTACCCTGCCTTATAACAAGTGCCATAATACAGATTTACATTTAATTGTACATCTTAGTTAAACCCCATCATGGGCAGAAAAGCACTGAACCTTGTTTCACCCTTCTAAACAAAATGAAGCAAAAATGTTACAGCACATTGTGCAATCTTCAGGAGATGCTACAGTATCATAATCTTCCCAATCTTCTACTACAGACCTATACAACTTATGACAGGGGTTATCAACTAACTATAAAATATGTCATCATGCCCCTTTGGGGTCACCTGATACTTACTTTGGGCCAGTTGCCAGCATCTTTTTTTATAAAAAAACTCATAATCTTAGCATGGCTTCAGACATGTTTGTGAACAAAGCTGTGGCATTTCCTTTTCTGCAAAAGTGACTAAATAGTTACTTTTAGTTGTTGTTGTTTTCTAAAAGACATAAGCTTATAGATATTCTGGTTCCATGCTGTTTTCAGATATCTGGTCTTCCTTCTAGAACACTAAAAAGAACATAAAATGACATTTGTTCTGGAAATTGATCCCACCTCCATAATGATCCAAGATAGTACAAGCCTGCCTTCTTTCCATAACTAGCTCAGTTTTAACTGAATTATTCCTGTGGATTTTTACACGCAACAATTTCACCCCATTTATTCAGATATGTGACAAGTTAACGTATGTACATGACTTGGGTAGAGCATACAACAGAGGAACAAGCTGGAAACTAAAATACAAATTCATAAAGATTATCTTTGTGGGAACTTCAAAGCATGAATATCAAATAAGTGAAGTGGTACTAAGCAACAACAATATAATGCATACCAAAAAAGGAGGTTTTTCCCCCCGCCATATGAAAAGCAGCCATAATCCTTAGTAAAACCACAAGAAGTTAAATTTGTTCAGCAACTCAAATTGCACAGATTCCTCCTTACCCTGCCCTGACTACGTAACTGTATGCAGTTATATATTTATTCTTTACTACTGCTATTAGATTTATTTAACTAAAATAATGTCTTCATAGTTTCTGCATTGTAAATTTTAATCTGTAAATTGTAATCTTAACTCTTATTTGGTAAACTATCTGAAAAAAAGATGAAAGGAATACATTTTTATGGTGGCTCTAAAACCCACTGGGTCTCTCTGCCTGTCTTGTATTTTTCAAATCTTATCATTCAATTATTTGCAATCTCTTTTAATCACTATATACTGTTTAGGAAAGGCATAGACATTAACAATCATGATTTTAACAGCAGTTTAGAGCCTTTCAAGGTGTCCTCTGATAACCCATATTTATTTTTGAATGTCAGCAAACAGCAGGTCTCAGTGCTATCGATCAGCCAAATTAAAATATTAGCTCTTCCTCTTGTTGAAATTAGATATACAAGCAGTGACTTGGCTGCTCTTGACAAAGTCACCTCGACATGAGGTTTGGTAGCAGTAGAATCATCTCAAATAATTCTTTCACATTTGCCAGGCATTAAGTTGTCTAACATATATAAATGTAATAATTTGTAGATGTGCCCTTACAGCTAAGTATTCTATTAAATTTCATGAAGATTTATCATATCTTCTGAAGCTCTCCCCCACTTCCCCTCTGTATTCCTACAGCCCACCCACCCATTCTCTGATCTGTCAGATTCACACAGGAAGCCTCTTAGTTGAGCATAATGACATTTTTTTTTAACAACAAAAAAATCTATTAATTGATTATGCACTTTATTTATTATACTAAATGCAGGGTAATTGATGCAATTGCAATGTTCTCAAAATAATGTCACGATTAATTTGCTCATAAACAAGTCTAGATTTTTTTTTCATTGATCTGCCACAGCAAAATTGAAGCTGCTAAATGCATGTACATAATATAGCCTCATCTCAAAATGTCTGTTTAATTGAAAAATATTAGATGTCCCACTGGACATTCTTTTTTCCTGCTTGCATCGCTAAATGTATCAGTTAGTGTTATGGGATGTAAGATTGTAAAGACTTGATTGAAAATTTATTTCCCCAGTGATACAAGAGAAATGGGTTCCTGTGTACAGTTAACCCACACTGACCCTTTCATGATGAATCTCTCTTTCTTTTCCTTCTATATCTCCATGTAATGAAATTTACTGGAAGTGAGCGACATGTCCTCTCTGCCACACCAATATGAATTCTGCTGCTTAAGGCCAACCTTACCATCATCCCACACAGGCAATCTTCTGAAGTGACAGATGCTTAGAGGTTACAGTTGAAGCCCTTCACAATCATTTTGCCTGAGCCCCTTGGTCATCCTCCTGTTTTGGAAGATAGAGGAAGGTGCTCCAAACATTGTTCCCAAAATTCCCAAAATAATTGACTGCCCTCTCATGTCGTAAGGGAGGCTACCCACTTACTGTTGGAGAATTGAGAGATTTTTAGTAATAAGTCTCCCAATCAGCAGAGTATTTAGTAAATGCACAAATGGAAGTTGAACAGATTACCAGTCCCACTTCATCATCTTCACCCTAGACACACTTAATCTAGCTCAAAATAAACACAAACAGTTTGATTAAAAATATGTAAAAAGGATTTACTCACATAACCTTGTGCTTAGTTTACACAGGTTCAAATTCTTGAAGAAAGGTAAGAAGAAGTTAAGCAGTCACATACTTACAGGAAAGCATGCTTGCCAGAGAATCGGAGAGCACATGATTGCAGAGAAGCTGAAGCACAAAAAGGGAAGAGGAAAAGAACGTGCAAGGGGAAGTGGGTTTTGACCAAATAACAGGAAGTTTACTCTAGGCAGTCCCCCCTATGCCTACAATAGAAAGGCAAACTAACCAGCCAGTTAATTAAGCATACAAAGGTTGCCACTCTCAACACTTACCAGTCTTGAAGGAAGCTTCAACTGCCAGCCAAATTGGCTTCTGTACATTGTCCTTAATTTCAGGCCATTTCTGTGCTACACTGTTATAGTGCTATTATTCCATTTTCAACATCCTGTGGAATTCTGAAGTTTGTAGTTTACTGAGGCCAAAGTGCTCTCTGGTTGAGAATTCTGAATGCCCTTCCCTAAAACTGCAAACTCCAGTATTCCATAGGATGTTGAAAGTGGAATAATAGCACTATAACAGTGCAGTGTGGAAAGGCCCCAAGTCAGCAAAATATCTTCGGAGCACCCTGCTCTGATCCATGTGGGGAGATGATGCCAACAACTCCTCCCAATATTAACCCCTTTATGTCTTGTCAGAGTGCCATTGCACAATATTCACAAACCTTGGAAACACAAAAGCTCCTGAAAGCTGCCTGTTCTTTAAAGGGGAGCTTAAAAGGCATGTGAATATCAAAAGGATTTGATTGGTACACAGAACTGGGATACAACAGAAACAGCAAAATGAAAATAAACAGAAAAATTAATAATATTAAAAATCACAGCAGTAAAATTGTGCATCCTTAAAATACAGTATCTCAGCAAAAGTGCAAACTTACAACAGCCAGCTACAGCACAAAAGTCAACCATGTCATCCTTAGCAAAATGCACTTTATTTTGCAGCAATTTTTTAACAGCCAAAAATAAAATGAACACTAGTAACAGAAACAGTCAAACATTAAGATAACCAGACCTGGTTCTAAATGCTCTTACCCAGCAAATATAGAATTTGATCAGCCGTTTCTTCAGATGCATTTATTTGCTGAAAGCACAAAGGCCAATAAGAGGTGGATTTGGTTTGTTTGTCTTAATTTCATTTTTTTTTTTTTGCAGGTGTTTTAAAAATAGCCTGAGGCTGCTTGGCTTTGATAACACAACAATCTGAAGAAAATGTTAGCTTAAATGTATCTGGCTGGTTGCTTTTGCATACTGGTATCTTATATTACTTTTTTGCTGTAACTGGCTATTTGTGTTTTGCTGCGATATTACATTTCAGTGATGTATGTTTATAGTGTTATACCCTAATTTTGTACGCCAGTTAAATTGTTCTGTTTCCTTCTTCTTTGTATCCTACAAGATTACATGCCTTGGGGATCAAGATGAAGATACTGGTTTGTATAAACTTAGTGTATGCTAATTTTGTTCTCTATATACAATGTAAAAAATAGTTGTAATTTAGATAGAAATAAAATACACCTCACTCAAGTAAGGAATATTTCACTCACGTGACCTATGAGTTCTCCTTTGTGTGTGTGTGTGTGTGATTCTTGATCCTAAAAAAAAATTGCCATTTCTGCACTACGCTATTTCAATATCCTGTGGAATTCTAGGGTTTGTTGTTTACTGAGGCCAAAGACCTCTCTGGCTGAGAATTTGCAGAAATGGCCTCTGTTTCATAGAATCCCTATGAGCATTCCTGTCTCATCCCCATTCTTGAATGGTTTATGTAATTCATTTTTCTCATCCTACGTGGAAATTTGGGTATGTTTCTGTATACGTGAATAGATTTTGTATGCATTTATATAATGTACATGCTTGTACTCATTTTCTTCTCTGGTTAAAGCAAATGTATGTCATTTCAATCATGTAGCTTTTTTTTAATATGCCCATGGTATTAGAGATATTTTTCGTTACTGAAGTGTATCAGAAGTGTCAGAATTGTACAGCTTTCCAGTGCTAGATGTGTTTTGTCCCCCTGTATTTTAATCATAGAATCATAGAAATGTAGAGTTGGAAGAGACCACAGGGGCCATCCAGTCCAACCCCCTGCCATGCAGGGACACCCTCAAAGCACTCCCGACAGATGGCCATCCGGCCTCTGCTTAAAAACCTCCAAGGAAGGAGACTCTGCTACACTCCGAGGCAGCATTTTCCACTGCTGGACAGCCCTGACTGTCAGGAAGTTCTTCTGGAGGTTCAGGTGGAATTTCCTTTCCTGCAGCTTGAATCCATTGCTCCTTGTCCTAGTCTCTGGAGCAGCGGTAAACAAGGCCATTCCCTCCTTTACATGGCATCCCTTCAAATATTTAAACCTGGCATGATGTATTTATACCCCACCTTTTACTCAAAGGTGAGACTCAAGGTGGCTTATAAGTTTAAAAAAGACAAAACAGAGGTAGATAAAAACATTCAAAAGTTAAATTGTCCATCCTGGAAGATGAAAAATGGATCTTTGCTTAGGGAAATACAAATCCAGTCAATTTGTTTTCCATATTTAGTAGTACTAGTATGATAGCAGAAAAATAGAGAGAAAGAGAGAGAGAGAGAGAGAGAGAAGTGGGTTGGACAGGATGGTGCCATTGAATCAAACATTATTTAAAAGCTATTACTTTGCAACCTTATGTTATAGTGAAGCCATAGCAGGTTGCAATATGGGTGACTCCATCGGCTTAGTTCAGAATGCGAATTGTGTGAGAAGATATTCCAGTAGATCAGGCAGCACTACAACCATAACAGACTTTTTCCCCCTGTTATCAGTTTTGTGTAGTCTGACTGATAGAAAAGCTGTGTGTGTGTGTTGCGCGGGGAGGGGGGATCACATAAAGTGGTGCAAAGAAAATCCTGAAAATTAGATGAAATAGATTTGAGTCTCTCAGTTGAGGATTCTCTACTTACGAGTACAGAAAGTTGTTGTGCTTTTTTTTTTAAACACAGTGAAGTTTTATTCACTGCAAAGTATAAGGTCTAATGTGGTATTTTCTGTCACTTAACAGCTATAATTCTACTTTTTTTAGTAGCACAGTAAGTGAAGGAATCTGATAAGGGAAATGCTAATAGTTGATGTATAATTCAAGCTTACAAGGACAGTACAGGTAAAATACATCTTCATATCTAGATGAATTAAGCTATGTGAGGTTTATTGCCATCTTAATGCCTTCCCTACGGCATTTACAGTTGACTTGGAGTGACAAATCTGATTATTATCAATTAAAAATATGTTATTGATATGGCTGTTTTCTAAAAGGAGTTACCACAAGTCAGAGTCATTTTGCACATGTTTGTCTGAGGTTCAGGAGTAAAGTGACAATTAGAACAATCCTTTGTCCTGCAGTGTGGTTCATCCCAGGATAGAATTATTTTTGCAGTGTGGTTGGCACAGGGATGAAATGATAACAGGGTTGTGCTGAATAACCACATGATGCCAGGTTGTAATCCAAAGATTGTAACCACTCTGTTGAAAAGGAGTGGGTGCAGGCAATCATTATGACTTCACTGGTCCTATCATCTACTCTGCTTTTCCCTCCCATTTCTAGGACTGCCAGACCAGCTAACTGGAAAATAAAATAAAGGAACAGTAATTCCAGGTTGCCTTCTTTTCAGTAAGACTTGGCATTTGATTCTTTTGTACCAATATAACTGAAGCTGTTGTTTAAGGACTTGATCAGAATTACCACCCTTTTCTGTTAGAGTTCCTAGGACTGTCATATGATTCTACTTGGTGAAGTAAGAACAAAAACATGCAATCAATTGGTAACTGGAAACACAGGAAAGTGCCATTAATATGAATCAGACTGGTGGCTCATCAAGCTCAGCATGGTCACAAGGACTTTATTTCTGAGGGACTGTTCCCTCCAGTGAAAGGTACGGCTATCCAAATTTGCTTTATAGACTTTTTTTTTTTTGGGCCTCATCCAGCTCCTACATTCGTCTCCAGATCACATTATTACAGAGACAACCTCAGAAATTCTCTGCTCCATCCCTACAAAGGGGCCTACGAGCTTTGTCCACACACAGACAGCTTTGAGATTCCAAGAAGGAACTTCTGTATTCTCCAATGGGCAACCAAATGTTCTTGCTTTGTCTTTATTAACTTGTTCCCAGCAAGCTAAGGCTAAGGAGAGAGGAGTGGCCTGATGAGTCTAATTTGACAGTCTGCAGTTGCAGTCTCTCAAAGCATTTTATTCCATGTTACGGTGTGTTTCTAATACCATTATCATGTCCTCTCTCAGGTTATTTTTTATTTCAACTCTGTTTTCAGTTTAAAAGCTTGCCCAATGATATCTGTTTCTTCCTGGTTGGCCTAATATGTACTTTGAACTTGTTTTTGTAGTTTTTGATGTCTATATTAAGCAGAGTGCAGCAGGGCTAGTGTAAATGTGAGCTTATAGTAGAAACAGAAGTGACCACTCCTGGATGCTCTTGTAAGGTAAAACAACCCCCTTTTGTTTATGCTTATTGTCTTAGGAAATCCATCTTAGGAGAGGAAAGGGAGAGGCAAAAGAAGTTGACCTAAGCTTGGTTAGAAGAGCCCCTAAAAGCTGCCTCTGATATGCAGAAGTAAACAAACATCCATTATTGGGGTAGGTGACCCAGGTATGCTCCTTCCAAGACAAAGAGACTAACTACATTCTTGAGTGAAGGGGGAAGTGACACCTGCAAGTAGGAAGGAAGCAAGAGTCTTGAGCAGACAGCCCTACAAAGATACAAAGATGTAAAACAAAGAGCAGACATTATGTCCACTCTCCTTTCTCACTAATTACTTTCTACAAGCATTGATGCCTCTTTTCTTCCAACAGTTTTATGCTCAATACAACTACCCTTGCATTTGTGTTCAACATCAGTGGCTCTTTGGGGATTTAGACAGCAGATTTTTGAGGTCTTATTCAGAGTACATATAGGTGAGTATTTTCATTTCAATTTTATTTCAATAAGAAATTATTAAAACTAGCAAACTTCTTTATATTCAGGTGATTTATTTTTTTTAAAAAAACCCTGAACTTAGATGAAATGGAAATTAATAAATACATCTAACCAAATCAAGAGCTATGAGCGCTGAACACTTAAAAGTCTGGGCTTGACTCTCTCTGCATAAAATAGTCATGCTTGTTTTCATTTCTTCCCACTACAGAGAGGCTCCTCATTTTTAACATTGATTTTGCATGCAGTTACAACACAGTCCTCTCCATGCTGGATAGAGGTTTCAGGATGGAAAGAGCTTGAGGTTTTTAACAACTAAATGAAAGAGAAAATGAAATTGAGAGGATGTCCCATTCCTATCCTAGGAGTACTAGGGGTTGGACCTTGCATAGTGTTTCTGCGTGCAAGCACATGCTCTGCTGCTGAGTTCCAATCCCTTGTAGTTGGCAGTACAAAATCCTAGATTTTTGATATGCAGTCTGTTCTGTTGCCTTCCTCCAGCTATCCAGCTTTAGAATATATCTAGATGCTTTGCTTTGACCCCATTAATGCTTCCTGTTTCAGCTATTTCTGTGTTTTTTGTTGTTTAATATCTTCCTTTTTGAATACTATGGAAAATTTGAGACAAATTGCCAGTTAGGTCTACAAAGAAGTTCATATTATTCTGTTCTATGATTAAGATCTGATTAGTTAAATTGATAATATATTTCTGTAGTCTTAATGAGAACAAGGTGATAAATACAGAACTGTATTAAGAGATGCTTGACATTAAGACAGAAGTCAGTTTTTACTGCATCTTCTGACACAGATTTAAACAGGCCATCTTCTTAATGGCTGAAACTTCATTAGAAAATATAAGCAATGAATATGCAACAACCACTCAGCATTGTTATATAATTTTGTGATCATTTTACTAAAAACAATAACAACATTCACTTATTTTTTAAATTCTCAAATAGAGCAATTCATGAACAAAAGAGTTTACCAAATGAAGGCTGTAGTCCCAGGTGCTTGAGAGTTAGATCCACTGAATATGATGGGACTTATTTCTTCAGAGTTAAAATGCATATAATCACAATATAAAGCATTCAGATTGGGGGCCTTCTTGAGCTCAATATGTTTGCACATGGACTGCAGAGTTGCAGTGCTATCCTTGATCATATTCCATAAGTATACTAGAATAAGAAAGGTTGTCTGGATTTATTGGTGAAATTACAGGTAGAATTCGGATAAATGCAACAAAATCAAGATGGAGAAATTTTCATATCTCCCTTCTTGGATGCAACCTTGCTTTTACATATTCCAGTCTTGCTGAAAACATCTTTCAAGTACTGTATTTGCTGGAGTACAAGACACAATTTTTTTCCTAAAAAATACCCTCTGAAAATGTGGTTTGTCTTATACACCAGCAAATACGGTAACACTAAAAACATAGAGAAAGGAGGGGGAGTGAAAGGGATTCTCCCCACCTAGGCAAAACAAGAAAGAAGTGGGTAGTGGAAGTCTTGATCTATAGGAACATAGATAGATGTTTCTATAGTTTCTTCTTATCTTCCCCTCCTCTCCTATGCATTTTAACCCTGCTGGCAGTTTCTTCCTAAGCAAAACAGGAAGGGAGGGGTGGTGGTGCATCACTCTTTTCATTCCCCTCCTCTCCTGGTGCAGCACACTTTTCCTTCCCCTCCTTTCCTGTGCATTTTGCTCACCAAAGAACTAAAAAAAATTTCCTGAAAAATACCCCTGGAAAAGTGGGGTGCGTCTTATATGCCGGTACATCTAATAAGCCGGCAAATACAGTAATCTTGCTCATTGCATCTTGTTCAAACAAATGGACAAAAAGAACCATTTGTATCAAGTGGGCATAATCAAACAAGGCTGATATTTTGGATGGCTCATATCTCCTTGGAAATTCAGACAAAATCTGACATAACTAATGAAGAAAATTAGAAAGATTCAGAAGTAGAAATGTAACGTTAGAGGAATATGAGGATAATGATGAGGATATCTCTGATTTTCCTCTAACACAGGCAATTTCCACACTACAGTGTTAAGAGTGTTTTAGTCCACTTTCAACATCCTATGGAATTCTGGGGTTTGTAGATTACTGACACCAAAGAACTCTCTGGCTGAGAATTCTACATGTCCTTCGCTAAACTACAAACCCCAGGATTCCATAGGATGCTGAAAGTGGACTAAAGCACTCTTAACATTGTAGTGTGGAAATGGCCTGTGTTGTAGTTCCCTAGCTACCATAGGGAACTACCAGAAAACAAGTTGACAACAACATAGAATAATCTATTTCTATTTTTTCCAAATCATTTTTAACCAACTTAATGTCACCTAACTGCATGGAAGATATGAACCCTGGTTCCATGTTGCAAATCCAGAAGTAAATTCAACATCACACCAGCTCTCTACCTCAGATGGAGAATGGATACTCTTCAGATGTTGTGAGATTGCAGTGCCCACTACATTTCTTACTACCATCTGTGTTGGCTAGGGCTCATAGAAATTGAAGTCCAACAACATCTGGAGGTCTATAGATAAGTAGCTATGGTTTGCAAGATGGCACAATATCCTTTCTCTGTTTGTTCAATTTATGATATCTTGAGATAAATGTTGGGTTTAAATGAGGTTATTTATTTTGGCAAAGTTCAAGGTTGACTGCAACCAGCTGGAGACATTCAAATCCCATGGGCCCCTGTATGGATATCCCATGTTAATGGTATAGGAATTGATTTTACCACAAACACTAGCTTTCTGTTTCAACACCAAACGTAACAGAAGATATTTATACCACCATCATCCCAATCCTTCACTTAAACCTGATGCAACAAAATTCTGTTAAATCCAAATGCTAGGAATTACAATTACCCAGTTTGATCTTGGCATTCTAAAGTGTAACAGCTCTATTTCATGCACTATTCATCAGGCTGATGGAGATACTATAATTAAAGGAAGTGCTTAATGCAGTAGAGGATTTTTTGCCTGTCCTTTATATGCTACGTATATTTTGACATATCATAATTTGAAATTTGCAGAGCTTTCAGCCTCTCTGACAATTCTATTGCTCAAGTCATCGGAGTGCTGCACTCTCTGGGAATATGACACCAAACTGAAAACAACAACAACAGCCACTTCTTTCTTTTCCTGCTCTTAAAGTCTGTTCTAATTTCCTTCTTTCATTGTTGGATCACAAATTGAGAATACATAAAACATTTGGAAACAAAAGTTGTCATTGAAATGAAGGCTGCTAATTTCTAATCTGGATAAAATAAATGTCAATTAAGATAGGAATTCATAGGCCCTTGCTGCACTATCCTCCCAAACTGCCATGAGGATGGGAGAAGGGCAGGATCATGACAATGCTCCTCCATGAAGTTGTGACGGTCCCGTCCTCCTGCCATCCCCAGGAGGCACAATCACAGATTAAATCATTTATGGGTTTTCCCCATCAATGACCCACAATCGCACCACCATCATGTACTTACCTGTCCTGTGGAAGCCTGGGAAGAGCAATGTCTGCACTTCCCAACAAAGCGCAGCCAGAGAAGGAAGAGGTGTGGCCATTGTGTTCCTTTCCACAGGGAGCCAGCCAGTGTGGAAGTGAGTATTCCTATTGCACTCCCCTCCTGGCAGAGCCTCTGCCATGATCCCCACCAGAAGACCTTGCAAAAAGATAGGGCGCAGAAAGGGCCATATAGAATAGACTGGAGACAAGGAGTAGGAAGAGGGATGAGCAACTGGGAACCATTTTTCCCCATACCTGCCTCTACAAGCAGCACTAGCACATCAGTGGTGTACCAGAAATATCACATCACTTCCAGTCATATTTTCAGTAAGATTATGTCCCAAAAATGGTTTGGAGGTGGGGTTCAGGAAAGAAGTAAAACCATTGCATTTGTGAATCCGTTTCATTAATTTTAGACCATTTGGCAGACTAAATCTCCTGAAAATAAGCCCAGAATTATTTTTTAAATGGTAGAGTTGGGAGGTAGTGGAAGACTGTCAGGTGCTTCTGGGGCAACAGAGGAGAGGTTTAGGAATTTGCATGTGCATTGTGGGCCACACTTTTCCCACTTCTCCTCTAGACATATTGATAAAAAGCAAGGGATGAGGCAGACAAAGTTTTCCAATATGTCCTGTTTATTTATTTAATATCCTGCCTTTCTCCCAACATGAGAAGCAAGGAGGTGTACAGCCTTTAAAAGAAGTAATACAACTAAAAAGATTTCTTCACAGAAGTTATAACACAATTAAATCAAACTTCAGCTTTTTTAAAAAAACATATTAAAAATTCAGGTTCAAGGTAATTTTAATAAAGCACATAATAAAATAGAAACAGTGCCTCCCATTAAGTGCTTTGTCCACCATGAAATATTAAAAACTAAAGGCCTCCTTAAATAAAAAGGTCTTTAACTGAAGGAAGATAGAAAGCAGAGAGAGGTCCAACTGGATTTGCTGAAGGAGAGAAGGTTCTCTCCTCTTTTCTCACCAGGTATGCCTGTGGAACCATAGAAAACTTTCCCTGGCACACCTTAGCGTTCAGGCAGGCTCATATACGCATTCAACCAGGCTCATATGCAGTTTTTCAAACAGTCTGGACCCAAGTTATGTAGGGCTTTAAAGATCATAGCCAGCTTATCCTACTCGGACCATTCAATTCTCCCTCTCTCCTACTGCATGTGTCATGTTTGCTACTATAGCTCCTGCAGACAGATGGATAAAATGAAGATAAGTACCTCACCTTCCAGCATCTGGATTTCTTAAAAGCAGAAGTAGGCATCTTCCTGAAGTCTGTGAGGCATTAGGTCCTTTGAAGTCCACCTGCATCTTCCAGTTTTGAACCTATCCTTACCCAAAATAACTTAGCAGGGTTTATGCTTATCAGTTTTGGAAAAAGACTTCTATTCCCACACATGCCTAAAACAGTTCAGGAATACACTGCCACTAAACTGCTCTGGTTACACAGCAACTAAAAATAGCTCAGGAGATCCAGAAAAATATTGGGTGTTAGTTACTTTTTAAATTACAATACGAGAGCTATTCGCCACAGATCTTGCGGGCTCCAGGTGATCCATGGGTTGCACCTTGACCACCCCTGATTTATAATTGATAATCTTATCTTCTCCAGACTGGAATCTTTCAGCCTCTTTAGACTGGAAATTTCTAGTTTATTTCAGTGGTAATTTGTGTTTGGACTTTACATTTGAAACTATAATTAGCAGCAACCTCTAGCTGCTAATTCAGGAAAATGTTCCCCAAATTATAGTCTGATAACTCTAATTAAAATTAACCTATTAAATTCCAGTCCCAGAGAAGATGCAACATTAAGGGCACTGATCATTTAAGATTGTTTTCAAACCTCACTGGAAGGAAATATAACTCTGCAAGGCTCAAAGGCATCCTGTTAGTTAAATTCAGCACAAAATAGTACTATGTAGGACTGTGCGCATATGTGTGTATGCATGTGCACAGGAGAAATTACAGCACACAATGGTACTGTGTAAACCTGTGTGTGTATGAGAAAATTGCAGGAATCTCTCTCTGGCCATTTCCACCCTACGTTGTTATACTGCTATTACTCCACTTTCAACAGCCTATGGAATCCTGGGGTTTGCAGTTTAGGGAAAGGCCTTCAGAAATCTCAGTCAGAGAGCTCTTTGGCCTCAGTAAACTACAAATCCCAGAATTCCACAGGATGTTGAAAAAGGAATAATAGCAGTGTAGGACAGAAATGGCCTCTGTGTGTGTGTGTGTGTGTGTGTGTGAAAGAGAGAGAGAGAGAGAGAGAGAGAGAGAGAGAGCAGGAGAAAATGGGCAACCTGTCTGTGGTTTCATACAGAGAAGAAGTAGGCAAATGTGATGTGGAACTAAAGAAATTCCTGCAGTGTGATCCTTTATACTGATTAGAAGTACATTCAGTAAAGCAAATTAGCAAATTTGAAATTATTCTGGAAGTTTGGAAAAACATACGTCATGAAATACACACATGCTTTGGGAAGATCAGTTGAATTTCTCAGGCAACTTTGACACATCCAGGCAAAGTACTGATTATTCTCCAATAATCTCATCTTTGTGTTTAATATTTTGTGTTGAGATTGTATATTTTTTCATATTGTAATATCATCAAGTATTTATTTAATCTGAATCCATTTGGAAATCTAATTTCAGTTGTCTGCTGCTGTACCAAATCTCCAGATTTTTATTTCTGAGGCAGTTTGTCTTAAGACTCTCCCTGAATGATTTATCTTGCTGTGTAATGCACATCACGTACCCATTGAGATCTACAAATATAAGCCTTTAATGTTTGCAGCTGGCCAATTTAGTCCATGTAAACATATTTTTAAAAAGTATATAACCTGGTAATACCACAGAGGCTGCAAACATCACAAATCATAAACATGTGCTGATTTTCTCAAACTTTCTGTTCAGTGTTTTCTGTGCATAAAGGACAATTTGGTATTGATTGATGAAGCTTCATACAGGTACACCTTGTTTATGCTCACACATCTTATTTGGGGTCCATTGTAAAAAGAATAGGGGAGATAAAAAATTTCTTGAATATAATATTTTGATCTTCTCTTTACAGAAACTGTTAGAACTAAGAAGGGCAAAAGTAATGGAAACACAATACACATTTAAAAGATACTTTTGTTAAAAGAATGAGAAAATCCTCATATCATTTAATTTAAAATATCTTTTAAAATTAGGGCTGAGAGAACCATGGTCTTCTACTATGAGAGCGCCATCTGTAGGCTGCCAAGTTGTTTTGCCTTAGGAATGAAGAGGAAACTGAAAAGGATTTAAGAGAAAGAGGCTTATTGTTTCACTAGTAGGATTCTGCTCTTTGCAGGACTGAGTCCTGCTCTTTGCAGGACTGACCCAGCCAGTAGTGCTCACCATCCTATACAGCTACATTGCCTGTCTGGGACATGAAAGCCAGACTTTTGTGAGGTTCAGGTATATAGCACCCGAACAGCAACAGCAAAGACTATCTGGAGGCTGTAGAGAGGAAGAGTTGCTGCTTGTTGCTGCTGGCTTGGACCTCTGCTTCACTAGCAGGACTCTGAGGCCTGATTCAGCAAGCACTCCTTACCATCCAGCATGGTTGCCTTGTCTGTTTGAATCATAAAAAGAGGCCTCTTGTGGAATCAAGGGAGCTGCTGAAGGAAGTGACGCCAAAGGGGCTTGCCTCTTTGGGGGGACACACTTTAGGGGTACATGAGGGTGAGGACCTGTCCTTCTGTCCAACAGAAACAAAGATTTGTTACCTGCTTTTATCATCTGCCTGTCTATATATTCAACTGGTTGATTTTAATAGCTACTGCTCTGTCTACCCAAATAAGAAGGATGTGCCTTCCATGTTAGGAGTTAGAGTTTCCCAGGGTGTTAGCTCTTTTTTGCGAAATTCCATGAAAGCTAAAACTGTTAGGAATCAGCCTTTCTTTAGAAGAGTAGCAGAAAAAACAAGCTCAAATTTCTGTGTGGCTTCCCTGAACTGAAACTGACTAAGAAAACAAAACAAGACAGGCAAGTTTCAGGTTGCAAACTTAGAAAAGTTTACTAATGGCTTTTACATTTACATGTGCATTGGGGAGCCTACATCCTAACTAACTAATGAATAGATCAGATAAGATAGTAGCTTCGTTCTTAACTCACCATCTTCTTGATGGGGATGTGAAGCATGGTCGGAAGGAAGGAAGAAGAAGCAAAGATTGAGAAGAAGAGACAAGAGATCTGAGAAGGGGGGGGTCTTTTATAAGACCAATGACCCTAGGAATATCCTGGGTCACATGATCTGGTCATCTGAACACCAAGGATATTTATGATCATGCATTTAAATGACAGAAGGGCAAATGTTGAGGCTTTAGGTGAGAAGAGAGAAGGCTTTGGCATGCAAGGAAAAAGAAACCCTATGCTATGTAAGACCCATTTGCCCTAAAACAAGAGGAAATGGGCAGAGAGAATGCTGGAATTTTTCCAACATCCCAGAGGAGGGATTGGGCACAGCTTCAGGCAGCAGCCGTTGGAGTCATACTGGGCAGAGAGTGATATGGAGGGAAGAGACAATTACAGTATTATGGAAGAGGGGAGTGTAACTGGGTGTTAATTGCCTTCAAACTGTTTCCCAGGTCAAAAGCCTGGATACAGTTGGTGACAATCCTCCTGTGTTGGAAATGCTTTTGTTGAATGTCAAGTCAGTGGATAGAAAACCATGTGCTATTCAGAATTTATTTTTGGATGAGCATGCCAACCTGATTTGTATAACAGAGACCTAGCTGGATGAGATTGGAGGGGTTAATCTCTCTTACCTCTGTCTACCAGGTTTTCCTGTGCAGCAGCAGGCAAGACCTGGGGGGCAGGGAGGTAAAGTTGCAATAGTCTATTGTGATTCCATCTCCCTAACCAGGTGTCCTGTTACACAGTCTGCAGGTTTTGAATGCGTACACATAAAGGAGGGTAGCTAGAACAGAATAGGGATTCTGCTGCTGTATCCCCCCCCCACTGTTCAGCAGTTTCCCTTTCTGAGCTAGCAGGGGTGATCTTGGGGTTGGGGTTGGAGTCACCACTGCTAGTAGTGATGGGGAATATGTGTATCCATGCTGTGATTGCTCTGTCAGGAGTGATTCAGGACTTCTTGAGCTCCATGAAAACCATGGCCCTATTCATGCTGCTGGCCATACTCTGAACATTGTTTTGGACAAGCTGATGGTGATCTTGATGTGGAGGAACTTCTTGCAGTTCTGTGTGGTCATGTACAGATCATTACCCAGTCAGGTTCAAACTCACTGGGACTGAAAACTTCTGCAGTGGTGAGAAACCACTTAGGATGGTTTGCCCCAGGAAGCTGATGGATGCAGATGGATTTCTGATGGCTCTTTGGGATTTTCCAGTCACCTCAGCAGGCCATTCTGTTGAAGATCTGACTGACCTCTTGAATAGGTAAATGGCTAGGGCAACAGACACAATCACTCCTGTGTGTTCCCTCTTGTAGATTGGAGCTAAACAGCCCTCTGGTTTTCTAGGGAGTTGGTAGTGATGAAGTGTGTGAGATGGAGACTAGAGTGACAATGGTGGGAAACTTGCAGCAAGCTTGTGGTGTCCCCCAGGATTTTGTTTTGTCTCCTATGTTATTTAACATATACACACAATTGCTGGGAGAAATCATCCAAGTTTTGGGATGTGTGGTACTGTCATTATGCAGATGACATCCAACTCTTCTACTCATTTCCACCCCAATTCAAGGAGGTTGTCCCATCTTGATATTTTTAATCAAGGAAATCTATGGGGGCAGGTAAGAAGTTGCTGCATTGTTACTTCTACCAATAATACTGTAATACATGATTTCTATCATAACCTCAAAAATAAGTTGTGGATACTCCTGAATGGCCCAGACCAGTAATTATCAAGGTCTGCTTCAAACATCCATCTGTACTGTTTGATTTCTCTGTATTTGATTAATGTAAATTTGATGCCTGACACCAGAATATGGACTGACACGGTTGAAAAAAATTATACTGGAGTTGATCTGTGATGTACCTGGGTCTGTGATGATCCCTTCACCCCTTCATACTTAACACACACTTAACCAGATTATTAGTTTTTCTAGCTCATTCTTGTTTGCACATTATATAGCAGTGGGACCAGTAGTTTAAAGAGTCTTTCGCAGTCCTCCCTGGGCCCTTTTTCATACAGAAGACATGGTCTGCCACCGAGCTGTGGACCATCCACGTACATATAAACCATCATATAATGTTAGAATAACCTGTGCCTGAGTATGATTTGGTGATTTGCACCTTAATATGTTAATTGACTAAGTTAGAAAAGTGCTGCATGCTGATGAGAACTAAAATAATATTTCTGTCTGGGGTGTGAGATCAGTAATGGAGCATTTATACTTTAATTCTTGAATTATCAAACAATTGGCACACATGTGTGATCCAGTTTATATATGCCTAAACACATTGCTTCTTTGTACACATCTCAATCATCTGCAGAAGTTGTTTTGCATGCACAAAATATGCTGGACATGCATTTTTCTTTGCACTTTCAAGTACAGATGGAATGTTAGATCAGGGCAAGAAGCTTTCTGTAAATAGGATCTGATTACTATATGCACAGCAAATTCCTTTGAGAGCAAGAACATATGGGGATACCATAGGCTGTCAGTATGCTTCTGGTCTGAATTGAAGTTGCTTGTGAGGCATTTAGAGTCCTAAATGGCTTGAGGTCAGGCCACAGAGGCCTTCGTTACATCCTGTTTGGATTACTGTGATACACTCTACCCCACTTTTGAATAGGGTTCAGAAATGGCAGCTGTTCCAAAGAGCTGCAGCCAGATGGTTAACTGGAGCCGGATACAGGGAGCACACAACTGCCTTGGTAGACCAACTCCACTAGCTGCCAGAGTGATTCTGGGCACATTTCAAAGTGCTGGTTATGCCCTACATCACTCAGGTCCAGGTTATCTGAAGGACTGTATCTCCCTCTGCGAGCTTGAGGAGGCCCTCCTCTCTGTCCTCCCATTGTCACAGGTACATCTGGTGAGAACACAGGACAGGATCTTCTTGATAGCTGCTCCCAGGCTCTGAAACTCCCTTCTCAGGCAGATTACACTGATGCTCTCCTTGCACCCCTTCTGTAAGCAGGTGAAGACCTTATTGTTTCAGCTGACTGCTCAAAGGGATTTCACTGGCTGTGTTGCTTATATTTGTTCTTCCTCTTCTTAATGGTTATGCTTTTGATTGCTTTTAAGTATATTGATAGTTTAATTATATTTTAAAAATTTTGTATGGTTATTTTTTAAAAGCTGTATCTGTTTCAATTTTTGTAAGCTGCCTTGAATTCCAGACTGGAAAAAAGTGAGATAAGAACAGCAATCTCAATACTTGAAGGACTCTCCCTCGCTACACACAATTGCTCAAGGACTAGGGATCTGCTGGAAGGACCCTCCTTTGTGTCCCATCAGTGTGTGCAATACAGCATGTGCAGACTACTTGTGAACACCCAACCCTTAGAGGCCCAATTGATGCCAACACTGGTGTCATTCCAGAGCTTGCAGATGCTGGAATCCTATATGATCTGCTATGTTATATACCTCTACATATTCCTAGATACATAGCAGAAGTGCTAAGAAACTTCTTTACTGAATTGTGAAGATGAGTAATAGCAGAAGTCTCACTGGCATTCTGTCACATATTGGGAACCCGTAGTGCATTGGGCCCTGTAGTGCAGCTGTCCAGATTCAATTCTGTCCCGATGTACATCGGTCACTTTGTCAAGTTCTACTACATAGTTACATATTGTAGTCCACCATACTGGATAAAGACTTAAGCCCACTTAAGGCTCCAAGAGGATTCTGGCCATTTTTTAAAATTAAAGTCTTTGGAGACTCATTGGTTTCATATAATCTGTACCTGTACGTGGCCTTAAATTTGTTTTGACTGATTTCAAATAGTCGTGTTCTGGCTTGTCATATTATTTAATATGCTTCCAGACTGCTTACTTTTCATTGTTTAACTCGCTTTAAATTGGTTAAATTGATTTTATTGAATGCCACCCTGAGATCTTTAGAAATTGAGTGGGAGATGAATAAGTTTATAAGAATATTTTAAAAAAGAAGAAGTCAGGTATGATACTCAAAGGTGTTCATGTGAAAATGCCATATGTGCTAATCATGCCTGCATAAACGGACATGATTTTCAAAACTGTAGAGCCCCCACAAAAAAACCAAAAAAAAACCCAGTTCATACACTGCATGAGCACACCACACCCATGAGGCTAAATTCTTTTGCATTATTCCCAAAATTGTTGCTGGCCCTCAGTTATGAACATGAGGAGACCCATATTGGACCAATATAGATGCCTCTCTAGTCCAACATTTTGCTCACATACTGGCTAGCTAGTTGCCTATGGGAAATTCACAAGCTGGACAACAAGTGATGCCCACCCTTCATGAAAATCTTCTGAGCCTGTGGGTTTTTCTTTACATGACAGTAATATCCTATTTTGTGTAGAACAGGAGCAAAAATCTGTTCAGCAGTATTCATTTGAAGCCCCATCTCTCAAGTCTGTTTTTATAGTTGCCTTAGCTGGCTTATTAGTCATTTGGGAAGAACAGCTTTGAGTTGTATTATAGCCTATCATAAACAAAGATGTAATGGATGTTGTGTGCTAATAAAAACAAATGATTTTGGTAGAACTGTATATGGTGGGGCAATGTTGATATTGAATCTTCTGCACAAATGTAATTAAACTGTCTTCATCCTTCCTTGTTTCCTGTTTATTTGGTTAATAATTTGTTTACCTGAAGTGTTTTTCTTTATAATGGTATAATATTATTTGTTACTGAGTTGATCAGTGGGAAGGCATAGTTGTCAAGAGTATTGTAATCAAGTTTAGACAAATCAAATAATGTGAGTACATGAGCATGTCTGAACCACTCCAAGAATAAGTTAATGTACTTGCTTCCATCCATACTATTTATTATATCAATTAAATAATTTGACCCACAGGCAGTAAGCAGGGACCCTACATGGTTTTAAGATGTGGGGGATCAACAGTCACAGTCAAATTGTTATTTTGCCTACATGCATATCCATTTTTATATGCTATATACATATGTTTTAACACAATTTGTTTTAATATATGCTATTTCATTGTTTTGCATATTTTTTCAGAATGATGAAAACACAGATGACATTGAATTGCCACCACCACTACCACCACTATTACAACCACCACCTGAAGAAAGTAGAAGCTGGTGGCTTCCCATATCAGTGGGGAGCAAATCTGTTCTGGATTTTGGGCCAGAGCTTAGAGGAGCTGTCTAAGGTGATGAATCTTATTTCTAAAATAGGTTCTGGACCATGGATAGCAATTTGACTGTTTGGAATAAACCCCAGAGGGATTCCTCACTGTACTAACATAGAAACCACCAGCCACCACTGCCAATGGTAAGTAATAGTGTCTGCATGAAGCTTCTCTGTTGAAAGACCAGATTCCTTGGAATGGAATTCATTGGTACAGAGCAACAGCTGGAGAGGATTCTTGCCTTTATGTCAAATTGTTGGACTTTCTGGACGCATTTGATGAATTTACTGATAAAGCAGAGGTTTGATCTGATCCAGCAAGTCTCTTATATTTTTGTTTTGTACATATCTGCTCCAGGAAGTAGGGATCCTATGGTGGCTAATGGGAGCTGCCACTGAACATTTGGATGGCCGCATGTTTCCCACCCCAGATATTTTTAAATACACATTATCAATAAATCAGCAGAAACAAGATTCATTCAGTTATCTCTTGAGTGCTGAGATTTATATATATGAGTTCAAACTCACACTAAGAGCTTTTCATCCCAGAGATTAAAAGTGCTGAGGCCACAATCTGCACCAACACCTCTGAAATAGCTGTACAGGTTTCTTTGGCTGATGAACCCATGGCAGGAACTGAGATTTTCCATGGGTTTATCCTGCCTACACGTGCGTTGAAATAGACTTGTGGATCTGAATCCCCTTCAACAGTCATAATTTATAGAGATGTAATTCTTCATTAATTTCATTCTCAAGGGGAGCAATTTTAGTTATTTTCTTTCTCTGCAAGAAAGTCTTCAACAACTGTATAGTTTTCATTCATGGTTCAGGACCTATTCTATGCAAAATGTGCATGTATTCTTCACAGAAAGCAGTAATTTTAGAAAATGCTTTTTCCCGAATAGAAAATGCTGAGTCCCGCACAGAAAATGTTGTTCTTTCCTGGAGAAAAAAAAAAAAAAGGGAGGGGGCCATGTGCAAATTTTGTGCAGAATAAGTCCCAAATGTCAAAGATTCTGGTTAGTCCAGCAGTCTTCTTGGCAGGGTTTCTAGGCATTTCAGAAACATTTTAAAAGCATTTAAAATATACATTTGAATATATTTTTCCATCCTGTCTGAGGACTGTTTCACACATGACTCAGAAGTGGACTAGGGAGCCTAATAGCATGACACTCTTATGAATCACACAAATCTGTTACACATGGAAAGATGGAATGTCAGGACACAGAATTTAGTCTGAAAAAGAAAGTTACAGTGGGAGAATGAATGGCTGAATCAGAGCATTACATTCAGAAGAGAAAATGATAAAATATTGACCAAGAGCTCATTCTGTGTTTGCTCACACTGACAATGTTTTCATCCAAAACACTGGCAAGGCGCTCAGGTTTCTTTCATGCCTCCCAGTTATTTTATCTGTCCAATGGAGTCATGCAAAGTCTTTTTTAAAAAAACACAAAATCTGCATGGTGCAGACTTCTTGATTTATGTCTCTGTCTCTTACACACTCATTTGTGTATTTACATTTATTTTTTTCCCTTTCTCTCCTCCGGATCAATCGTAGTTATAAAATGAATGAGTTTGTCGCATTTGCCATTAAAGAACTCCGGAGAATATTAAAATATGTACTTAGCCTCTGCCTTGATGGTACTTGAAGTTTCTTCTAAAGATGCTTGTTGAAGGGAAAATCTGATGCAATTAATCAGCCTCTGATTTGCTATGTCAGCAGTTACATATTTGGGCAATGCAGACAAATGCTGATGGAAATTATGTATCTCTTAGATTGTAGCTTAGCTAAAAGAAGGATAGTTTAAGAGACGACAGATTCAAGACTTCTTCAGTGTGCTCCCTCTATGATAAATCAGCCAGGAAGTGAACTCCTGGAGTACTTAAGTGGAAGAGCTTATTGGAAGAAATTTTGCTCACTGGCTTAATTCCATTCCCTGAAAAACAGGTCTATAAAGGCAAATGTGTCATATCTCAAAGCTGTATGAAATTATTCCCTTGCAAAACTGCAGTGTAATAGCATACTGTACACATGATGAAGACTGGACTCTGGATTGTGATGTGTGAAATGACAGGGACAGACAAGGAATTTTTGAGTAATTCTGATTTTTTTACCCTTTATCCAGTTGAAATTCTTTAAGACCTATAATGAAAGTGTGTGCAAGTTGCCAATGGTCCCATCATAGGTAATCATGAATATAAGATTGTTCTTCCTCTTTATTTTTCAAATTACATGCAAGTAAACATGCATGATTAACATGTTGAGATCTGAAAAAAGCTCACAAACACCATTCTGAATGTTTGCCAATTATGCATTGTTTGATACACTTCAGAGTAGTGGTAGGAGCAGTTCTGTAGATGTTACTGAACTGCAACTCCCATCATTCCTATTCAGTATAAGTATTAGTGAGTAACAATCCAACAGTGAATGGAAAGCCAAACATTATCTATTCCTTCCCTAAGCTGATGCCTCCAGAAGTGTTGAATTACAATGCCTATCACCCTATCCAACATATCCCATGCTGGCTGGGGATTATGGGAGTCATAGTCCAATTCATCTGCAGAGTATTACTCTAAGAAGGCTGTTGTAGGAGTGCTACTTCTTTTGTAGTATTAATCCAACAGCTACTGTAAACCTGCTCAGGAACACAGGCACATCTGGAATCTTATCCTGATTAAAACAGGGAGAAGTTGACTCCTTTATCGCTTCCCAAATATCATTCTTTCTTGAATAATGGCATAGAATATAATGATGCCTAAACATATGGATTAAGGAAGACATTATATACACTTACTTTGGGCATGCATTTCTGTTTCAGGTAGAAGTGAGGGATGTAGGCAAATTATATCCAATGCCTTCATAGGCAGATCATTCTAACACAGTCCATAGACTCTTAAGGAAATAAAGATTAAATTTCTATAATGTTTACAGTATGCTGCAGAGAAGCATAGATTCTAATTTGTTGTTATGTGCCTTCAGATTGTTTCCAACTTATGGAGACCCTAAGGCGAACCTATCACAGTTTTTTTCTGGGGCTGAGAATGTATGACATGTCCAAGGTCACCCACTGGGTTTCCATAGCTAAGCAGGGAATCAAAACCTGGTCTCCAGGGTCATAGTTCAATGCTCAACTGCTATACCATGCTGACTCTCATGCTCTCATCAAAATTCTGTAGTACAGACCAGTGTATTTCTTCCTCTGTGTAGGCATATATAAATAACTGTTCATCGCATGTTTGTTGCTACTTATTTTATGCACCATAGAATCATAGAATCATAGAAATGTAGAGTTGGAAGAGACCACGCGGGCCATCCAGTCCAACCCCCTGCTATGCAGGAACACCCTCAAAGCACTCCTGACAGATGACCATCTAGCCTCTGCTTAAAAACCTCCAAGGAAGGAGACTCCACTACACTCCGAGGCAGCAGATTCCACTACCGGACAGCCCTCATCCTCAATTAAAAAAAATAATAACTGAAGAGGGGTGATTTAATACTGCCTCTCCATTTGGAAGTAGAATACGTTCAGCACAGACTCAGGTGGTGTCTCAAAATATTCAGATTTCCTGTTAGGAGGATCATATGTAAAACCATTTTGTTACACAGCTCACTTATGCGTTATTTCTGTGTTTTGTTCAGAAATGGGCTCCAGAGCAGCTCATAATTTAGACCCAAACGATTTATCTGTTTCAAGCCAACATGAATAAATGAATTAAGCAATCCATAAAAGCAGCTTAACATTATGATTATCGCAGCACTTCAGCAGAAATACTTTGTCATAAGGAATAATACAAAGGACCTTTAAAACCTTCACAGCATTCTTAAAAGCCTAAACTGAACCAAATGGGCCTCACTAGAGAGGACCAAAAGAACTACATGTGA
The DNA here is from genome assembly GCA_948472985.1 of Iguana delicatissima. Classification (NCBI taxonomy): domain Eukaryota; kingdom Metazoa; phylum Chordata; class Lepidosauria; order Squamata; family Iguanidae; genus Iguana; species Iguana delicatissima. Next base: position 152,142 of record CAOKZL010001645.1, on the reverse strand, counting down.
GAATATCTTGGGTTGTTACCATGCACATCTCTGCACCTGGGGCACCCAGAGAAAAGCCTTGTCTATGCTGTATTATTCCACACCTGAGTTGGATGGGAGACCATATCAGATAAGGAATTTCCTAAAAAAGGACAAGATTCAGTGAACTTCTGGTGGTGGAAGAGAGAAGCTGGAGAGGGAAAATCTCTCTCCACACTCCAATCCCTCATGAATTTAGAATTTGAAAGTAACTGGTTATAAGCACCTAGTTGCTAATAATTTTTTTTTAAAAAATAACAAAAATATAAAGCACAATATATCAGGAGTTTAACTTTCCAGTGAAGAATTTCATTCCTTTGATGGCATAACTTTTAAAGTTACTTTTATAGTTCTGTGATTATGCCTTCCCTAAATGTTGGATCATCTCCAATCATCTCCATGTTGCTGTAACCATTTTGCATCTGGTTATTAAAACATAGCTAGATGCTTCTGAGATCTTGCCCACACGCCACAAAGTGCAGGATAAGTGTGTGTGGGGAGTGCTTAAGAGGCTGTTCATTAAGTCAGGGTGACATATGGCTCAGCCTAGTGTAGATCCCCATGTGGTTCTACTATGTTTATCTGTACAGGATTGTGTTCGCTGATTACTTTTTTAAAGCAATATTCTAAGCCATGTGTGTGTCTCCACAAACTACCTGGAAAACAGAGACAGTTTCAGGGTGGCATAGGCAACTACATGAAGGAAGTAAGGGAATCAAGTTTTGATATAATTATCAATTCACCCTTGGATTTACCCACAGAAAAGTCTCACAAAATGGTTCTGTCATCATGGAGAGTATGTCAGAATTGAATATGAAGGCATATAACAAAAACAAATTATTGCTCATATAGTGGAGTATGTATCACCACTTTCTGCAAAAAAGTAATGTTTATGGCATTACTTGATTTATCAGATATGCAGCTCCTTGTGATTGGACCTACCATTTTGGATACTCCTCTGTTCTTCTTTCATCAGACTTCATCTGAAATAGTGCGTCTGTTTCTGAGTACCACAATGGAAGAAGGGTATTAACCAGAAGAAACACATCCAGAGGAAGGCAACCAAGATGCTGTTTAGGTCTGGAAAGCAAGCCTTCTAGGGAATGGGTTAGGAAGCTGGGTATGTTTAGTTGGGAGAAAAGAAGATTAGGAGATGACATTATGGCCATCTTTAAATGTCTGAAGCAATACCATGTAGAACATAGTGCCAGCTTGTTTTCTGCTGCTCCAAAGAGTAGGGCATTAACCAATGGATTCACATTGGAAGAAAAGGCATGCCATCACTGTGAAGAACTCCCAGAATGTAAAAACTGTTTGAGAATGGGATGGACTGTGATAGAGCTCTTTAAACAGAGGTCGGACCACAATATCTCAGGAATCATTCAGCTATGCAGGCCTGCACAGCAGAATGTTGAACTAGATGGCCATACTCTCTGATTCTGTCCCAGCTGTGTGATTCTTTTCTATGGCCATTTCCGCACTACACTGCTATAGTGCTTTTATTCCGCTTTCAACCTTCTGTGAAATTCTGGAGTTTGTGGTTTACTGAGGCCAAAGAGCTCTCTGGCTGAGAATTCTAAAGGCGCATCCCTAAACTGCAAGTCCCAGGATTCCATAAGATGTTGAAAGTGGAATAATAGCACTACAACAGTGTAGTGCAGAAATGGCCTATGACTCCAGGTTCTCTACCACTAAACATGCAGCAAACAGTGTTTTTCTTCCAATCTCTCTTCCCTTTTCCAAAAAGGATATAGCTCACCTCATCTGTGCTGCCACTTTTATATACTGAAATTCTAACTTTTATCTTATTCACTGAACAATTTCTTGAACATGGAAGGTTATTTTTCAAAGTAATTGATCCCATTGCTTGTTATACTCTTTGAAAAGTGATTCATCATCACTAAAAGTGTTTAAAAAGTAACTGGTATCCTTGAGCATTGGATTATGACCCTGGAGACCAGCATTCAATTCTCTGCTTGGTCATGGAAACCCACTGGGTGCACTTGTTACAGACTTTCAGCCCCACAAAATCCTCTGATAGTTTGCCTTAAGGTCATCATAAGTCAGAAACAACTTGAAGGCACATAACAACTAAACAGCAACAACAATTCTTGATTAGTTTCCAATTAGTTAAAACAACAACAACAACATAGAACTGATAACAGAGTGGCCTGAATTTGGGGAAAAAAACTGGTCAAAATTCCTCTAAAATTCCCTTTAAGGGTAACCTTTAAAAGTAAATAGAGAAGGTTACCTGTCACACTAGCACCATAGTTTTCTTCTCATTTATTACATCACATTTGAAATGTGGCTTCATTGTGACTCCATTACTGAAGAAAGTAACTTATACCAAGCAACTATGTTACTTATAACTCATATTCTTAAAGTTCTGTTTTACTTTAGCTCTATTGATCTCTTGGCTATTTACAATCTCTGGATGTAAACTGCCCTAGGCGATAGCCTGTTGCCTGTTGTAATTCTATGGGAAACAAAACTATATCCCTGTTAAACTGCTGTTGTCTATGTTGAATCTCCTGTTCTGACCAACTAGCAGCAATTTCTGTGAAGGAACATAACAGATTTGTCAAGGTAGCCTTTATTGTTATTGATGCCGAAATTACAGTAGCGCTCAAATTGCTTGGAAGATTTGTTTTGGGTTGCTTTTTTATATATATTTATAGCACAAATACGAGTAGTCAATCTGTACCATTTAAAGGCTTAAGTAACACAGCCTGCAGGATACTTCAATTGTCAGAGAGGATAAGAATTGCCTAGTATGTAGGGTTTTTATTTTCTTTTTTCTTTTTAAATTTAATGTTGGTTTTTGTAAAAGTCAGAGGGAGAGACTTCTGTTCTTTTGTTTAATTTACCTGGCCCTAAGGAGTACAGTTCTATTAGAAATCTATCTGTAGATTCAGATTTTAGCTTGTTTTGTTCGTGCTGCCATTCTTTGAGCATCTTTTGAGGCTGCACTGCTCTACAAATGTAATTGGAAGTATGTCCCATAGAACCCTGTGGAACTTATTCTAGCTAGACATATAGAACAAGTGGTTTCTAGCCTTTGATCCTTCAGATGTTTTAGATTTCCAGTCCCAGAATCCCTGACTTTTATTTACAGTATTTGTGAGTTCTGGACACTGAAGTCCAAAACATCTGCAGGTTTAAAGATTGAGAACCACTTATGCATAGGTCTGTACTGCATGTTACCCAACAGTAAGAGTGCTTTGAAGGTTGCCACCCCGTTAGACCACATTTCTCATAGTCTTAAAGCGACAGAAACAATTGTTTATGTATGCCTTTATAACTGTTTACATCTTTTGCCCTCCCTTCCAAATGACAATGGCAGATAGATGAGTTGGATGAAATAAGGTCACAATCTGATTAACCTCAAGAATCTACAACATAGCAGCAAAGGGGTCATGGATTTGTATGTGGGGACCAGTTAAGCCAGATTTCCCATCTAGAGACTTTCGGGCTCAAAACCCAGGGTATAGACCCTGAGGTTTGTCCTAGTGTGATCTTATGTCACACAAAAATGTCAACAAATAACATTCAGCAGATGGACTGCTAACTTAGGAAAGGGAAATCTCGGGATGGAATAACATGCTGTTAAAAAGAGGAAAAAAAGACTAAACAATGTATAGATAAAAAGCCATTTAAAAATTAATTAAAAGACTGTCCAGACTAGTCTAGTCTAGTCTATGACTGTGTCTGCACTACACTGTTATAGTGTTGCTATTCCACTTTGAACATCCTATGGAATCCTGGGGTTTGCAGTTTAGGGAGGGGCCTTTAGAATTCTCAGCCAGAGAGCTCTTTGGCCTCACTAAACTATAAACCCCAGAATTCCATAGGATGTTGAAAGTAGAATAATAGCACTATAACAAGTCTAGTGCGGAAATGGCCTATCTGTCTGTCTGTCTATCTGTCTTTCACATCACTAAAAGCCCATTGTAATCAATTCCAGAAAGGCTTATTGGAATAGGATTTTTTTTTTCACTTGCTGGCAGAAAGAGAACAAGGAGGAAGCCAACCTAGCCTCTCTAGCAAGAGAATTCTAAGTCTGGGGGCAGTCACCAGAAGGCTCTCCTTTCTTGTACATGCTAACTATGCATGGGAAGCCAGTAGGAATAAGCAAAAGGCCTCCTTCATAAATCTTAGAGCTTGGGCAGGCTATATAGTGAAACACGATCCCTCAGATGTTTTGGACCTGAGCTGTATAGGTTGAGGGATGAAGATTGCTACTGTCATTCTACTTCATTACATCTTGTGTAAAAAGGAAAATGGAAGGGGATCCAATTTAAGAATCTACTAAACTGTTAGGATGAACATTTTTATTTCAGTATGAACTTTTGTGGATACCAATCCATTACTGCAGATGGACAGTTCACTCAGTAAGGTGAAGGTCTTGTCTTCAATGTTAATGCCAGATGTTAATACAAAAGGTGGCAAGAGCCCAGTTTGACAAAAGCAAAACAAAAAAACATCAGAATGGACGCCAGCAAAGCCCAAATGTAAAATCTCACCTCAGCTTCCACCCATCATCTTCTGGATATAAGCATCTACTGTCTGTAAACTGTTGCTCCTCTGATGTTCATTCTCTGATGTTTCTGCAGGAGCCTCAGGCTAGCTGAGACTTAACAGTTTCTTAAAAGAGAATAAAGTAAGATCCATATTACTCTGGTAAAAACAAATGCTTTTTCACTTGGCTAAATGTGTGATCTAGAAACTTGTTACTATTTTGATGATAAAAGAAAAAAGAAGAGTGAACGTGAACCTGGGTTGAATACTGCAATGAAGTCAGTATCAAATCCTAAAATGAAAAGTGCTGAGAGATTGCTCTAAAAGCTACAATGTTTTCAGATAAACCTCACTTATATTGGACCACTGATCTATATAGCCAATATTTTCTGCTTTGACTGGTACTAACATTTCAAGATTTGAGCATCAGCAATTTTCCAACTTAAGTGCCTGATGTCATTGAATTTATGATTCCAGGGGACGGAAACGGAGGTACTGTGCTCTTCCACTGAGATATGTTCCTCCCTACAATCTGGAGAGAAGGTCTAAATTTAGGACCCTCATGGTCAGATCTAAGTGTCTTTCTACCACAATGGCAAGCCACTAGGATTTCTGGCCTGCTATCCACTGAGTCTGAGCTTCAGAATCAACTGGATGCATTTCTGGTTGTTACTGACTCAGCAGCTGTTCGATGTTTCAAAGAAGTAGTGGGTTTCCATTTGGCCTTTAAAAGGTCAGAAAGACTTGGTGCAGTTTAAAGAGAATTTCTAGGGCATGAAATTGAAGCTATTACCAAACAGGTCTTGAAATGCACTTGCTAGCTTGCCTACCTTGCTTTGCCTGCCAAAGTTTGCTTACTAGAGATGACTATATTGCCTTCATGTACTCAGCCATGACTGTGCCTTACGGCAGCCAGTCTTGACATCTGTTTTTATACCACTATTAACTGAATGAGCACTGCAGTCATCTAATGTTGTCTGTATTTCTTTTCCTTTTAAAACAAACCACTTGGAGTCACTTTATTTTTTAAAACATATGTACAAACAAGTTATACCTGTTGCCCTGTTTTCTGGGGGTCCCGGGAGGGACACCTAAATGTGCTCAACTATAGGTGGGGAAAATTAGCTCAGAGCACTGCTTTAGCGTTACGAGAGGCAGGGTAACTTAGCAGGATCTTGTAACCCAGTGTTTACAGGGTCAGGCCAAGTCAAAAAGCAGACCAGTTTGAAAACAATGAATGATCTTTATTAAATACAGGCATACAATGTAAGCAACACACGCACACAGATAACTAAGGAAAATATAGGTGTGAGAAAGATAGCGGGATTTTCAGAGGGATAGTTGATTTGGGTGATATGAGACCTGTTCCTGAAGCTCGGAAGAAGATAGAGAGTGATGCTGGGGTTCGGTGTGTCTCAGCACGTGGAGCTGAGGGGAAGCTCGCCAAGCGATGCGGCAGCAAGGCGGTTGGAACTCGGGAGCGATCCAAGGAAAGTCTCGGAATCAGGGGTTTTTATAGGGAGAAGTGTGACTGCAGGCTATACCTTACTCAGGAACAACAATGAGTTTTGGGTGCGAGACAATGTCTCCAAAAGGTCACAATTTAGCATGATGGAATCAGAGCTGAATTAACAATGGTGTAGCCAGTATGTAAATGTTCAATTCTTGACAGTGGATGGTTCAGCTTTTGTCAAGTTGCCTGCTCGGGGCAGGAAGCCTTTTGTAGGTAGCGCGCATACATAATGTGGTGTTTGCCAGGGAGGTCCCTGAAGCTGCGATCTGGCTATTTCTGGCATGCCTGTATTGTTTGAGAATATTTCAGCAGTTAAGTGCCGAGCCTAGTTCTGTGCTTGTCCAGGGGCCTCACAAACACGTGGAGATGGGTGGTAGAATAAGGTCGAATTATGATATCAAAGTGACATCGGGTGCTATCTCCAGGTAGGCCTAAACTGCAGTAACACCCTCACTCTACACTGTGCTGTAAACCATCCATGGTCTCAAAGGCCAAAACACATGCATTGCTGTGATACAAAAATAACAGCCAGATTCCTCGAGTCATCATTTTTTATCCTTTGTGCTGAAGCTCAGAAGGACACAGAAAGGTAAGGATGCAAAATTTATTTGAATATAGAAGATGGATTGCTCAAGTGTGTGGAGGGGGGAATCCTGAAGAGGAGAACTCTGGACCAATGAGAATCTTCACAACTTGTGACTTGATATGCACAAAATTCACACTTTTTTTTTTTTTGGGCCTGCATAAAATAGCATTTTCTGCACAGACAATACTATTAACGTGCAGAAATGTCAGTTACTATTCTGCAGTTATGATGTCATAAGTTAGATGCAGAACCATGTTACTGTTTCCTATTCATTATAATAATTGTGATAATGATACCATGAACATAAATGCCCTTCAAAACCACCTTAAAATCTAGCCAGCTGCACTAACGGATGGAGTTCTGCAACTCTGGCAACCAGGTGCTGAAAAATGATATGTCCAGCTGTTACAGGCCAGGTTTATTTTGGTTGCCAACTCTGAGGCTTAGAAACATACATACAGACTACAGGTGATAACTTATAGAGTACAAGATATAATACAGAAAGCTATATTTATGAGACTGTATTTGTGTGTTTTACCGGGAACTAAGAAACAGACTAAGGCTAGGCAGACATCTGCTCAAATGTGAACAAAGAGAGGAGAACACCTGCATTTCTATCAACACTGAAATATGAACAGATTGAAATATAAGCAGATTCTCACAAGTGTACCACATACGATAAAAGAGTTCCCACTTGTTGCTCACATTCCCAATATCTACTGGAAACATCTTTATGCATTTTGATTTTTTTTGGTGCCAAATACCAGTGATACATTACCTTATAACATTTCTCTTTAATATCATAGCATATATTTAATTCTCTCTGACTATATTTTCCCCATTGTTCAAATAGAATTTTGTGCCTATTTTATTCTGCAGTCTTTAACCATCTCTTCTTTCATCTTTAATTTTAACAACAGTTTATGCATTCTACCAATCATTCTCTGAACACAACTGTTTTTCAAATTCAGATTTAGGCAACTCCTAATCAAACGTTTGTTTTGTTCATCTGCTTTATATCTACTAATATCTTTCAACTATTTATTTATATTTATTTCAACTATTTATTTATTTATAGAAAACCGTTGAAAAGCATACTCTTTGGAAGTTAATTCTTCAGTCAAGTTAATTCTAGTTTTTGCTTAAATTCCAGAAGGTCTTGATGCATTGCCCTTTTTCTTTTGCCATCATCTTCTATAAAAAGCCTCTTGCAATGACACACACAAATATGTTTTAGTGTACAACTATATTCTATATTCTTTCCAAAACTTTTCTCACATAATGGTTGTTAAACTGTACATTAGCTTTATCAGACTACAGATATCAATGACACCCAAACCCCAGTTCATGCCCTTCTAAATCCAACAGTCTCTTATTTGTCAACAGAATCCAATCTTTCAACCAAACCAAACAACATGCAGGGAAATACAGTTTCAATTCTAGGAGTCTCAGTCCTCTTTTTTGTTTAGCATCTTATAAAATTTTAATATTTTACTCTTAATTTCTTCTCTTGCCATATACTTCAGTTGTCACTATGACATTGTTTGAAAAGAGCATCTTTAGTCAAAATTGGTATAGTCTAGAACAAGAACAACATTCTAGGTAAAACATGTCTTTTAATTACAGAAATTCTACCCAAAAATGATAATTTAAATTTCACTCATTTTTGCAAATCCTATTTAATATCATTCCATGTTTTGATATAGTTGCTTTTCAACAACAAGCCTTTTAGGGCTAACTGCTCAGGGATAGAGGTCTTTTCATGTGCTGTGTTGTTTACATTTGTTGTTCTTTTTAAATATTTATGCCTTTAATTGCTTTTAATTTTATTGATAGTTTAATTGTATCTTGAACTTTTGTATGATACAAATTTTATTCATTTTAGAGGTATATGTTAAAACTTTTGTAAGCCATCTTGAGTCTCAGGTAATTGTAATCATCATCATCATCATCATCATCGTCATCATCACCATTCTCAGGTGTTGTAGGTGTTGAGTGAATATGACCAAGGACTCTTGGTTGTACCTATTATGAAACAGTAAAGTTGGCAAAGAATTTTTGCCTCTACCATGTCATCCTCAATTTGCCACCCAACAGACTGGGTAAATGATAAGCAGCCTGTTGAGATCAGACAAGAAAAACTAGCCACTGAGCCTTTGCTCACCTACTGTGATAAGTTTGCTATTCACTTTGAGAAGAAAGCCATTGATGTTCACCCAGAACTTGATGCCACAGTTACCACAGAGTCAGAAAAAGTTCCAGTGTACCAAATGGTCAGTTTTGGTTGGGGGGACTAATTTACATTGATGTGACAAGATCCTTCAGCAGTCCTTCCCACCACCATATGTAAACTTAGCCTCTGCCTATCTTAACTGATAAGATAAACATTTGTATCAGGAGGAAGTGTCTGTGGTCCTGAAGAAAGCTGTTGGGTGCCCTGCCCTGAAAAGGTTCTCTTGCTTGTTTCCATAAGCAGCTCCACAACCAGATTACTATTTCTCTTTCCTTTGTGGCATCAAAAGGATTCACCCCCGTGATATCAAACCCGGCCCAGTTTGGCCTCTGGTTTTGGGCCAGACATCTCAAGAAATGGGATGCTGCTCACCTGGCAACCCTTATTGTCAGAACAATCTTGATGAGCAGTGAGTGTTTCAGTTCTACTTAAAAACTGATTTAGCCTAATTTGTGGTGCCATTTGACATTCTACATGAAATGGGCCCAGTTCAATGATTTCAATTAAGACCTAATGCAAACTGACAGGAAGCAGGGAAGTCAAAAGGGCTGGGTTTGTGCCACTTAGCTCAGCTCTATATTTTATATGCAATGATGCCATCTTATAATGACATAGTTGGTGCCATAATGCATATAAATGATCCCCTGTCCACCACAATGTAACTAATTTTTACATCTTCCTACTCAGTATGGTTTGCACCCTGAGTTAATTTCAAGCTCCTATTACTCCGAGATGAGTTAGACAAGGGAAAGCGATGATAGAACAGGCAGACTAGATCACTGGCATAAAATATAGAATATGGGGGGAAAATTGCTCATGCAAAGACATTCATCTCTGTTAATTCATTCTGGCAAACTGCAAACATAAAAATATGTTATTTGGTTTTGCTACAGAGCATGCAGACAGACCTTCAAAATGTTAAAGTAAGTTAGCTTTTTATATTTCTTCTGCTCTCCCTGGTAAACTATTGCTAAACAAAACGATGCTTTAAAATGAAAAGATGTTGCAACAGGCTTCATTCCATTAGAAGTGTTTGGCTTGCTGTATAATAATTTTTTAAAATAGGCTGTGATCCTGCATGGGGAGACAGAGATATGAGGCCTTTCCATACTACACTGTTATAATGCTATTATTCCACTTTCAACATTGGGCGGAATTCTGGAGTTTGTAGTTTACTGGGGCCAAAGATCTCCCTGGCTGAGAATTCTAAATGCCCCTCCCTAAACTGCAAGTCTCAGGATGCCATAGTATGTTGAAAGTGGAATAATAGCACTATAACAGTGTAGTGCAGAAAGGCCCATGGAAACATGACTCTGAAGCTCCATGTCACAATCTTAACCTACTAGCTTGACTTTTAAGCAGTGTAGGCCCCACTTTACAGCTATTTCCATGCTGCTGAAGAGCATGGAGATGAGTAGGGATATGTCTAATCTTTTCCACTAGCTGGATATACTGTGACAAGCATCTGCAAGCACCCGCCTATGCCTATTGCATTGCACTCAGCACAATAAAAGAATTGGATGCATCCCTGTTCATCATTCCACTTTCTGGCAATATGGAAATGGCTGTGTATGTGGGGGGTGGGTGCTGTACTGACTAAAAAGGGAGCTATTGGTCAATCTGCAGGTGGAAGAGGCTATCAGTCTGCACGACAACCATAAAAGTGGATTGCAATGCTGAGAGTCATTTTGTTGTTTCTGGGCTTCAAGTCATTTCTCACCCATGATAACTCTAAGGAGACCCTGTCACAGGACTTCCTTGGCAAGATTTGTTCAGAAGAGGGTTACAATTACTTTTCTTTTAGAGTCTATATGAAAACAACAGAAGGTGAGTTGTGTTTTGGTGGTTGTCCTTGACTCTTTGGCTGTGTTTTTTGGAAGGGTTCTGCAGAGGTTTTTCTTTGCTTTTGGCCATGTGCTCTCCCTGAGCATATGGTTTAAGGGAGCAGAGATTCTGCTAAGTCACTGACTTGCTTGGGGGCAGAGCTTCCAGCCACTATCTCTATATAATTGCTGCCCGAATCTTTGGAGTTCAGTCTTTGAAGGTCAGCAGTGAGTGCACTGTAGGATGAAAAATCATATCAGTAAGAGTAATTATAATTTGAAAAAGGTGAAAAAAATAAATAAATGCAAGGATAGAGGAAGAAAGATATCTGGTTGTCTGCTGCAATGTGTGTGCAATGTTGGTGTTCCTGCCAGAAAACCTCACTGATTATACTTGTAGTAAATCCAAATTATTTTGGAAGGGAAGGTCTAGACACTGCAGCTATGTGTTGAGAAAACATGAGGACTTCCTGGATAGAAAAAAGGAACAATTGATCCTACAGAAGCAACAGGAAGAAACTACCAGTGAAAAGAAAGAGGACTGAAATGCTTAGAGAGCATCCTCCAGAATAGTTGCTGTCAGGAGCAGACCATGCGCAAGGGATTCAGAACTGCTCCCACTAAGCAATCACATCCTACATCTTTCTGAGGATAATGGTGGTGAAGAGTCCAAACAGGAGGACAGCAGCAAGAGACACTTTATTCCAGGGAAGAAGCCAACCTAACTACGAACTGCAGGAAGGAAAAGAAAGAGAAGAAGAAGAAGAAGAAGAAGAAGAAGAAGAAGAAGAAGAAGAAGAAGAAGAAGAAGAAGAAGAAGAAGAAGAAAGGTGCTGGTGGGATGGAATTCATTGCTTTGGGGTATAGATGGAATGATGTGCCAGCTGGACTAGATGAATCAGAAATGTGCTGTCTTCCTAGTGCAGGTATCTAAGATGTCACTGATGAGTGGCCAAAGATTATCAAGAATACAGAGCAATACCCCTTTTTTCTGATTCATGTGGGTACCAATGATACTGCAAATAACACCTTTGGGCAGATCACCTTGGGCTATGAACCCCTGGGCAGAAAGTAAAGAGATTAGAGTCACAGGTGGTATTGTCACCAATTCTACCCATGAAAGATAAAGGACCATATGGGAATAGAAAGATACAGCAGGTGAATGACTGACTGTGCATATGGTGTCAATGGGAGAAGTTTGACTTCTGGGATCATCATCTTCACTTCTTAGACAAAGTACTACTGGCTACAGTTGGGTTACACCTCAAGAAGATCAGGGAAAATGTCTTTGGCAAAAACATGGTGAATATGATTACAAGGGCTATAAACCAGTGGTTCTCAACCTGTGGGTCCCCAGATGTTCATGGACTTCAGCTCCCAGAAGCCCCAGCCACTATGGTCAATGCTCAGGGCTTCTGGGAACTAAAGTCCACAAACATCTGGGGACCCACAGGTTGAGAACCACTGCTATAAACTAAATCCTTGGGGGGGGGGTTGGAGATGATAGCTTAAAGATCTGTCCAAGAGCAAGCTCTAAATACAAGGATGTGAATTCTAGAAGAGAAACTGAGAGAGAGAGTGGGAGCTAGATTAAAACTTGCAGTAAAATAAAAGATGAAAATAAACAATGCTTTAGATGTCTATACACCAATGCGCAGAGCTTGGGAAACAAACAGGACAAGCTTGAAATACTATTGCAGAATGGTAAATTTGACTTTATGGATATAACAGAGACTTGGTGGAATGATTTTCATGACTGGAATACAACAATTGATACAACAATTTGTTCAAAAAAGAACAGATGGGGAAGAAAAGGACGGGGAGTAGCTTTATATTTCAAAAATAAATTCACTTGTACAGATCTATGTGACCAGAATCTGGGTAAAAATAAATGGAGAAAGTAATGAAAATAACTTAGAAGTAGGAGTTTACTACTGGCCACCAAACCAGGAGTTTAGTACAGGCCACATCATGGATGATGTTATTCTGAAACAAATCTCAGAAGTCTGCAAGAAGAAAGAACTGGGGACTTCAACTATTTTCCTCTTTCAAAAGGTAGAGGGAGAAATAAGGGGATCAGCAATTCTTGACTTGATCCTAAAAAATATAAGGAGCTGCTCACTGGAATCAAAGCAGTTTGTACTTTTGTGAGGAATTACCATATAATGCTAGCATTCATGGCTGTGTAACTGGTCAAAGAAGAATATAATCAAACACAAACCTTGGATTTCAGGAAAGCCGATTCTATCAAGCTCAGGAAATACTGGGCAGACTCCCATGGCTAGAATTGCTAAATCACCAAGGAAAAATGCAGATATGTAGCCCAGGCTTGCAGGGACACTATAAGGAAAGCTAAGCTCAAAATGAGATGAGACTGATTTGGAGCAACAAAAAGGGCTTTTTTCAAATACTTTGAAGAGAATGGTGGATTGCTGTCCAGTTAATCTAAATGAATTTGGATCTTCAGGGTCAGATGAACTTCATCCCAAGATACTGAAGGAATTTGCTGACATACTCACGGAACTAGTTGCCATCTTTTTTGAGTAATCTCGGAGAATGGGTGAGGCACCAAAGATGTGAAGACGAGCAAACATTGTCTCTCTTTGTTAAAAAAGCCAAAAAGAAGATCCAGGAAACTAGAGCCCAGTCAGCATGACCTCAGTACCAGCAAAAATACTGGAACAAATTATACAGGAGTCCATTTCTAAGTATCTTGATGACAAAGCAGTGATTTGTAGGAGCCAGCATGGATTTACCAAAAACAAATCCTGCCAAACAAACCTTATATCTATTTTTTATTGTGTCACAAGAGAGCCAGCATGGTGTAGTGGTTTGAGCATTGGACAATGACCCTGGAGACTAGGTTCAATTCCCTACTCGGCCATGGAAATCCACTGAATTGTTACCCTAGTGGCAGATCCCATCCCAGGGGGATATAAAATTGATATCAAATATGACTTCCATGCCAGAGAGGTTTCCCAGGTGAGTGCATAGACAAATAGGTCAAATGACCAAACCTAGGTAAAGTCCTGGAAAATCCCCAGTCATGTTTCCCAAAGAGACCTAAGGCTAGACACGTCTGCATGAACAAAGGGTCCTCAGCCACAAATAGCCAACTTGAAAGGGTTACCGGATTTTCCCCAGGTTGAGCAACTCCAGCTTCAGAGAATCCTACCAGGGCGAGGTCCATTTATATGAACCAATCATGCAAACTATCAAATTACCATTGTGCGGCATCCTTCCTTTTATTTTGGCCATTGTTCTTCCTGGGAGAGGTACATGCCCTATAAGTAGTCCCTATTTTTGAAAGTCTCTTTGGAGGACTCCCTGCCATGCTAGTAGACCGGCACTCTGTTAGTTGAGTGCTCCCCTCAGCTGCCTCTCTTTGCTGAGCTCCTTCCTTTTCGCCACTTCTCAGACTGAAGACTTCTGGACAGGTGCAGTATTACCACCTTTACACCCTCTCTGCTATATCTCCTATAATTTTTCACCTCTTTCCCTTCTTGATAGGCCTTGTGTGCGTGAGTGAGTGATTGTGTTGGTGTGTGAGAATATATTTGTTAATAAAATCCATTCATTAGTACAATTGTCTGGCTTTTTGCTTGGTCTGACCCCACAAAAGTTGGGTTGAAGGTCTCGCTGGGTTACCCTGTGCCTCGTTTGGCCACGCTAATGTTCCACTAATTTCCCCAGTCTTTGCATTTTTGGAGCAAATCAAGGTGTCCCCCAGGGGACCCCCAGAAGTCAGGATAACAGAATGATCTTAGGTGCATTACATACTCTCACCCTTAGAAAACTGCATGATAGGTTTGCCTTAGGATCACCATAAGTCAGAAATGATTTGCAGGTACACAATAACACTAGTTAAGTAGATGGTGGGAATGCTGTGGATGCCATTTATCTGGATTTCAGCAAAACATTTGATAAGGTGCCTCATGATACTTCAATTAGCAAAATGACTAGTTGATGTTTAAGCAAGTTCAGATAAGAACAATAAGGATTATAAGAGTTATGGAGAACAAAACATATGAAGAAAGGTTGAAGGAGCTGGACTTGTTCAGTTTGATGAAGAGAAGAATGAGAAGAAGAGATGAATGAAGGATGACATGATTGCACTCTTTAAATACCTCACAAGCTGCCACAAAGAAGAGTGTGTAGGCTTGTTGTCTGCTGCCTATTGTAGGTCTAATGGTTTTGAGTTACAGGAGTATAGATTTCAATTGAACATTAGATGAACTTCTTGACAGTGAGAGCAATTTAGCAATGGAACCAATGATTTCCTTATCTGCTGGGGATGTTCTAGCTGGAGATCCTTAATTGAGCAGGGGGTTGCACCTCATGGCCCATAGGGCCCCTCTAATTCTCTATGACTGAGATGATGTGACTGGTACAAAGTCACCCCATTGATTTTCATGACTGAGTGAGGATTTGAATCCTGGTCCCCAAGAGTTTTAGCCCAGCACTAAAACCACAACACCACACAGGCTCTGAATCAAACTTTTCAGTACTGCAATTCATCAACAAGATGACAGCTGTAATTGTTGAAACTGCATGCAAAATGCTGCCCAGGGACCTTAGAAAATAGAAAGAAGATGCCAAATAATACTATTTTTCTGGTGGTGCTTGTGTTGGTGAGCAAAGATCTGTTTTGTTTATAGTTTAAAGTACTATGTTAAAAAAAAAATCAAATCAGTATGCTATTTTCTAATCTATGCCCCCATAAGGCCAAGCTATGAGGACCCTTGTAGCCAGATACTGATGAAACAGCTTGATCTATAATGTAGAACTGGCATCTAGCTGCCAGTTCTAGAGGCTATTGCCACCATTGCATCCTCTTCCTCTTCTGCGATGTATACATGCAGAAGCGTAGCTATGGGGTGAGGGCCAAATGAGGGAATTGCTCCCCAATAAGATTTTTGCCATCTTTCTCCAGATATCTGGAATGGCACAGAGTGAAACACTGAAAATCAGTCACACATAGCACTCTTGCATTTGCTATATTTACATTCTCTGGGTCACATTTGCATGTCCCCATTTTAGGTATCAAAACTGTATTGTGAAGGAAAGTTTCATTAGGGAGGAGAATTCTTAAGCGGGCATGCCCTCATTGAACCTCTCCATAGCTATACCCCTAGACCAATCACCTTGGTGCTGTCGTGCATTTTCCTCCTCACTTTCAGGTGAGTAGGTGAGGAGATTCATGGTGTTCTTGTTGGCTGATGGGTGGGGGCTTAAGCACTGCAGCCACCATATTCTCCTTATTTTCAAGTGGATGGGTGGAAGATATAGTTACCAGCACCATTTTCCTGCCTTTCCTGGGTGGAAGATGGGATCAATATGCTGCTGCCACTTCCATTACTGCCATCTCCTCCTCTTTCTCCTCTTCTAGGAGTGGCACAATGGCACAATGAGGTGGCCTGTTTCTCTGTCCTTTATGTTGCAACATCTTGCCCCTGTTTAAATACCATTTCCCACCAATAAAATAAAATATATAAAAAATGGCCAATTAAAAAACTTGCAGTTGCACTGATTTTTTTTCACTTTCTGTGCAAGAATGAAATAGCAATTACTTTTTAAACTACCATTTCCCTACCACTTGCACAAGGAGCCTTTGCCTAAATCCAGTCCCTCCCCTTGTTTGTTATGGAAAACATGCACACACTGTCAGTCAGTGGCAACTGGAGGCTTCCATGTCAGTGGAGTTTGAATCCACTTTGGGTTTTAGTTTGAACTATGAATGAACTATCCAAACGAATGAATGAATGAACTATCCAAAGTGTAGAACCCTATCCCTATACTAGATCCAACACTTTGAATAGCTTCTTTGAATAGATTGGCATGGAAACCCCCAACTACCTCTGTATCAAATATAGAAGGATAGGCTTATTTATCTATTTAAAAAGTGATAACCCACCCAAATGCCTTTCTGCTTTGGAGATTTCCATGTAAAATGTCAGGAGCTGTCAAAATTAGCGGGATTTCAATTCTGCAATTTTCTGTAAAAAAAAAGAGAAAAGACAAAAAGTGCTTTTGAAGTATGAATATGACATAAAATCAGAAAACATCATCTGCCTTACCTCGTAAAGAAAAAAATAAGTCCCCCCGCCATATTTCCTCACAAGAATTCAATCAGAGAGAATTTATATATCCAGAACAAATGTTCCAACCATCAAACAGGTTGAGTAATTACAAAACTGGGGATTGGCCCTACTTTTCGGCAAAGTGGGTAGCCATGCCATGAAAGGGCAAGAAATTGTTCATTCATTAAGCAGGCTTTGTTTTGTTTGTCAGAGAAAGGAAGAGGCACTAGAGAGATTTTTAAAGGTGTTAGGCACCACGTGCCTTGACTTCATTGGACAGGGAGAGCTATTTTGCTGCTTCACCTCCGGCAGCAACATGTCTTGGACTGACACTATATCACATGAAAGTATTAACAAAAATTTAACTGTTACAAAATAATTTGTGAGAGAAATGTCCGTATGGCATTCAATGACTTAGGAAAGAGGTGCTGAATTGGGAATAGCAATTGTTCTTAGAAGACTGGGGGATATAGCATATATCTAGCAGACACAATTGTACATAACACTTTTCTACCTCTTTTGCTGTTAATTATTAAATGGTAACCTTCTGTGTGTCTTTTCTCTTCTTGATTTATTCTGCACTGTAAACACCTGCAGGCCAAGTGACTAATTTATTCTCTGAAGCTTGGCATATTTTGTAGAACTACTAGAGGGGTGGGGTAACACCACAACATGGATGAGTTACATTATTAAAAATTTGCCTGCAATAAAATCCACAGTTTTGTATGTTATAGAAGTTTGCCTGAGGCTTCAAAAGGAATCAGATTTTTTATGCATGAATAATATTTTATTTTGCATCATTTCCTGTAGGGCTTTTTTTTTTCCTATTTGAAATAACTTGAAATAATTAACAAAGAAAACAAGGACCCTAGTGAGGTATGCCCAAAGGTGTTGAAGGAAGCAGAAAACTGCTGGTATATTATCTAAAACCAAATAAAAGGCTAGCTTACATTTCTTTATTAAAAGAGATGAGATGTAATCTTTGGCTGCCATTTTTCAGCAGAGCTATACAACTGGATCCAATCTTACACTGGAATTATTTGGTTCAAAACTCCATTCCTTTCTGTGCCTTTTGATGTCAAATATTGGCTGGTACTCGTTTGATATGATTTATATCTTGCCTTTCTCCTAGGATTCAACACAAAGGGTCTTATAACATGATTACAAGCACAGTAGTGAAAGCGCAATAAATTATACACATTAAGATGCAAATTAAATTAATCACATGATTAAAATCACATTTAAAACAATCTAAAAACACCAGCACAATACTGGGACCACTTCTGTACCACACTGTCATGATGCTATTATTCCACTTTCAACATCCTATGGAATCCAGAGGTTTGAAGTTTAGGGAGGGTCCTTTAGAATTCTCAGCTAGAAAGCAATTTGGCCTCAGCAAACGACAAACCCCAGAATTCCATACAATGTTGAAAGTGGAATGATAGCACTACAACAGTATAGTGCAGAAATAGCCTGATAAATAATAATAAAAATAAATGAGCAGCAAAATATCAAGAAGTTCCACACATCCATTTGAAAACCTCAGATTGTAACAGGTTATCAGTTGCCAAAGGCTTGCCTTAAACAAAAATGATTGCCTTCTGCCAGAAGGACAACAAGGAGTAGCTGGCTTAATTTCCCTTAGAAAGGACATCCATAATATGAGAGCAGCCACTGAGAAGGACCTCTCTTCTGACTGTACCAAGTGTGTCACTGAACTTGGTAGGAGAGAGAGTAGGCCACATAACCACTTATACACTTCTATGGGTTACTTGGGGGCTCACTGCAGATTTAAATTGGCTGGGAAATCCAAAACAGTTTGGTATTGCTACCATCCTTGAAATCGGTCAGCAAGAATATGTCCAGAAGAGTGTTCACACAGAACTTCATCTATTAAGGATGGCTGTCTAGAAGGTACATGTGCCTAAAAGACTCATTTCAGTCATAATTTAACATGATAATTACAGCTGACCTCCATGTGGGTGAATGTAGACCAGATTGTTGTCAAGCCAGTCACACAATGGACTGCCATGTATGTGGTCTGACTGTCTTGACACTTGTGCAAGAAAGTATTCAAGACCTCATTAGCAAGTGAAAAGTAGTGGCAGTGAATGGCAATGGGTGAGCTCACAACTGCCCAAGGAATAAAAGAGCATAGCCAGTATAGTCTCCTACTAGAAATACTTATTTCCTCAATGCCTGGTTCTGACACCTCTACTAGTCAATGTCTTCAAAGCCACCATTATGTGCTACTGTGTGCTGCTCCCTTTTCTTCCTCCTGCTCTTTCTTTGGTATGTGTGGTTGTTACCATTACTACCGTTGCATTGTTCTCCTCCTTCTCCCTCCTGATTTCATGATGGAGGAGGGTGTGAAGGTACTGATAGGCAGTAAAGAAATAAGGACACAATACAGAACCAGTCTCTGGTGGGTGGCATGAATCCAGCAATCCCAGAGGGTTTTCTGCTCCACTGGGATTGAATAGGGTCTCTGTAGATTAAACATGCTTGTTTCTGGAGTCCTGGTCATAACTGGCAAGTGCCTTCCAGAAGACACTTATGAATCCAGCTTTACCCATAATCTCATCTAGACCGTGAAAAGTAGAATCGGTGCTTCCTAATGTGCCCTCTTACCTTTTAAACTTTCCCTTTCTCTTTCCTGTCCACCTTGTCTCTGAATTTCTCTGCTTCTATCCTTGCCCCTTCTCCTCTCATCTTAGTATATCTTCCGCTACCTTTATCAGTTTCCTTTTTTAAAGCATATCCCATTAAATTATCTTCGTATTTAGGTGGGGGAAGAATAGTTGAGTCTCCTCAATGTCTCTTAATCTCCACGAGTGAAGATACTGGAGGTTGAAGCACAACCTGGGTACTGACCCATATGTTATCTACAGAGGTGTACACCAGTAGCTACTATAGTACATTTAATGGAGATAAACTCATGTGAAACCACTGTCCATGAGGAAAAAATGCACTCTTTTTAATCTAATCTATACCATGCTCTGCACGGATGTCTATAAAGCATGACTTGTGAGTGAACCTAAATACAGCAGTGTAAAACATAATACTGGGCTATGGTAGCTTAGGAATGTGTTCTAGCCATTTAATTATTTCAGGGGGTTCACTGTAAGTCTATCTCTGATGTCAATTACACCTGTTCAAATCCCTTGATGCTCCTGAGATCGAACAGTTGGATGAATATAAACTATTTTCTGGAGTTAACTGCTAATAGTTGATTCTCCTTTCCTCTCTGCTCCTCTGTAATAGTTTCAAAACTTTGTGATACTGTTGGCTAATGAAGTGATTCCTGAACACTGTTCTGTTCATTGTGGTATGGACGGTTTAACTCCCACATCTAGTCTGGTCACATACCCTTTTGACAGGTCTTGGAAAGTTGAGGAAGAAAATAAGTAAAAGTGGAATCAGCTGGAACACAATATTTATCCATAACTTAGGCATGCCATTCATCCAATTAGTTTTTCACACATACAGATACACATAAACACACACACACACCCCAAGTGGTTTTTTCCAATGAAATTTGAACACATTGTCCGATTAATTACAGTTACATGTTACACATTTCTGAATATGCCCACCTTTGCTAATTTTGTAGAATAACAACACAGCCTGAATGTCCTACAATGTTGTAACTTTTTGGTAATTAATAAAGACCTTATCCTCTCATTATGGTTCCTGAGCATCCCAATTTATATGGAAAGTCCTTTACTTAGAGGCAGAAGAATCTGTCCCATATCCATGATATATAGGATACCCCAAATCACAAATTTAAATCATATTGTAGTGTGAGCAGGAAGAGTGGGCACCAGCTGCACACAACAGACAAATTTCCCCCGTATTCGATATGTGGCAATAGACTCAATACAGTACCAAGTGCTGAGGGTCTGTCTATGCAAACATGTCTGGCAATCACTCTGCCTGTTCTTCTGGTCTTCCTGTTAATCCTTACTTGGGTGCTGGTCTGCCATTACAAGATTTTACTTTGTTTAGTGGCAAGGCAGGGAAACAGAAATAGCCATGCAGCTCTCAAAAAGCAGGGGCACCTGGAGAGAAGCCATCCTGTGCCATCACCTCTCCTTCTCCTCTTTTCATTCCTTTACTTCCCTTTCCCTGCCTCACAGTCCTGTTCATCACTATTGCATCCTTCCCAGCTGGGTCATTTCACCTTTCCTCCATTCTGTTAATTCTCCCTTGCTCCAACACTCATGTTTTCCTTTTTGATTTCTCTCCCACGGCATTCTTTCTGGACTCCATTTTTCCAAGTGCCTTTCCATCTTGATGTATTTTCCAATTCCTTTCTTTCCCCTTTGCTTTTTACACCGCCTCATCCCCTTTCCTTTTTTTATTTGAAATTCCCTTCTCTTTCCCTTTCCTTCTTCCAACCACTCTCAAGCCCCTGGTTCATTCACTTTCCTTCTCCTTCCTCTCTTCCTTTCTCTACTCATAGAATCATAGAAATGTAGAGTTGGAAGAGACCATGGGGGCCATCCAGTTCAACCCCCTGCCATGCAGGAACACACATCAAAGCACTCCCAAGAGATGGCCTTCCAGCATCTGCTTATAAACCTCCAAAGGAGACTCCACCACTCTCCCAGGCAGCATACTCCACTGCCAGACAGCTCACTGTCAGGAAGTTCTTCCTGAGGTTCAGGTGGAATCTCCTTTCTTGCAGCTTGAATCCACTGCTCCTTGTCCTAGTCTCTGGGGCAGCTGAAAACAAACCTGCTTCCTCCTTGACATGACATTCCTTCAAATATTTAAACATGGTCATTATGTCCCCTTTTAACCTTCTCTTCTGCAGACTAAATGTACCCAGCTCCGTAAACCGCTTCTCATAGGGCTTCATGGCTTCCAGACCCTTCACCATTTTGCTTGCCCTCCTCTGGGTATGCTCCAGCCTTTTGATATCCTTCTTGAATTGAGGTACTGGACTCAGTATTCCAAATGAAGTCTAACCAAAGCAGAGTAGAGTGGTACCATTACCTCCCTTGATCTAGACACCATACTCCTATTGATGCAACCAAGAATCGCATTGCCTTTCTTAGCTACTGCATCACACTGCTGAGTCATGTTCAGCTTGTAGTCTATTAAGACTCCTAGATCCCTTTCACACGCACTGCTATCCAGCCATGTGTCCCCCATCCTATATTTCTGTATTCCATTTTTTCTACCTAAGTGTAGGACCTTACACTTCTCTTTGTTGAATTTCATTTTGTTAGCTGTGGCCGAGCTCTCCAACCTGTCAAGGTCATTTGAAATTTGATCCTATCCTCTGGCAAATTAGCAACCCCTCCCAATTTGGTGTCATCTGCAAATTTGATCAGGATGCCCTCTACTCCATCCAAGTCATTGATGAAGATGTTGAATAGCACTGGGCCCAGGACAGAACCCTGTGGCACCCCACTAGTCACTTCTCTCCAGGGTGAAAAGCAGCCATTGGTGAGCACCCTTTGGGTTTGGTTGGTCAACCAATTACAAATCCACCTAAGAGTAGCACTGTCCAACCCACATTTTATCAGCTTCTTTGGAAAAATGTCATGGGGAACTTTGTCAAAGGACTTACTGAAGTCAAGACATGCTATGTCCACAGTATTCCCTTTATCTATCAAGCTTGTAACTCTATTGTAAAAAGAGATAAAATTAGTCTACCCCCTTCCTCTTCCTCCACTCCTGGCTCTTTTTCCATCCATTTCTGTCCCATCCCCTTCTTCTCTTAAGGGTCTCCACACTGTTCTTCCTTCTCTTTATCAGAGTCACTCTCCTCCCTCAGCCTGTGGTTGCTGCTCTGGTTTCCTCCCTCAACTCCATTTTTGGGCCCAATCTTTCTCCCTCTCCCTCTCCCTCTCCCTCTCCCTCTCCCTCTCCCTCTCCCTCTCCCTCTCCCTCTCCCTCTCCCTCTCCCTCTCCCTCTCCCTCTCCCTTCCTCCTTCCTTCCTTCCTTCCTTCCTTCCTTCCTTCCTTCCTTCCTTCCTTCCTTCCTTCCTTCCCTCCAGCTCAGAACAACTCCCAGTCTTTCTGCAGACATTTTTTATGTGTCTATTTCTTCTCTTCCACTTGTAATCAATTTCTTCTTCTTTTCTCTTTCGCAATCTTTTTCTTTCCTACATTTGCCTTTCAACTTTTCTCTCCCTCCCTTCCAAAGTCTGCACGCAGTGTCTTGTCTTTCTGGACTGCATCAGTTTTTACTCCTCCTTTCCTTATTCCTTCTTGGTTGGTTAACTTTCCCATAGATTTTCATCCATTATGTGCTCTCTGAAGCATAAGAGGAAGCAAGGCAGCTGGTGACTTAATGATGAAGCACTCCTTGGTGGCAGTTGTGGATTTTATATAGGGAGTTGCCTTTGCAGGTGTCATAGAGCTCCAGGAGGTAGAAGATGTAACTCGAGGCAACGATTGTGTTGGGGAGTATCTAGAACTTGGGAACGTTCCTTTTTTGGACTATAGTTCTCAGAATCTGCAGCCAACATGGCCACTAGCTATGCTGGCTAGGGAATTCTGGGAGATGTAGTCCAAAAAGCAAAGATATTTTCCCAAGCCATCAGAGATGGATTTGGTAGAGGTCTTTGAAGTTACAGAAATAAGCTGTTTTTTCCACATGCTGTTGCTGATGTCTCAAAAGCTGGTAGTGGGGACTCAGCTCATGCCTATTTTGGAAAACCCCAACTCTAAGTGTTGTGGGAGCTTGCTATGATTTATATGGTGTGCGATGGACAGGCACTTTTCCTATGTTTACCTGAAACAGGTAAAGCCTGCTTAGTTGGAGTGATGCTGGTGGCTTGAATATGTGAAGAGAATCACAACCATGGGAAGAGATAGGAGAAGGGTACATTGGAAGTAGCATACTTCTTTGTGGGGAGTTTATAGCTGGAGGGGCAGGGAAGCAATAAAGTATTGTACCTTGGTGGTAGTGGTAGTGGGGAATTGTCATAGGGAGCAAGTTCCAGAGATGAGTACTGTAGGGAGAGTTACACAGGGTTATGCTAAAAGGTTTGATCTTGGGGGGTGAAGTGACTTTTCTCAGCCCTTCCTTTGAAGATTCAGTGACATATCTGCAAGCCCTAATCCTCTAGAGTCAAAAGCGGGTGCTCTGGTCCTTGAAAACCAGTTCTCTTAGTGACTGACTCTCTCTCTTTCTATGAAGTGAGGAGAAATAAGAATTTCATTAAGCAAATGTATCTTTAGGTAGATTCATAGTAATTTAGATCACAAATTGAAAATACAGACATGCTTCAGACTGCAGCACTGAGGGATTTAAAATATTTTTATACATTTAAGAGGGGACTATGGGCCTTTCCACTGTACACTGTTATAGTGCTGTTATTCCACTTTCAACTTCCTGTGGAATTCTGGGGTTTGTAGTGTATTGAGGCCAAAGACCTCTCTGGCTGAGAATTCTAAATGCCTCTCCCTAAACTACAAGCCCCAGGATTCTGTAGTATGTTGAAACTGGAATAATAACACAATAAAAATATAGTGCAGAAAGACCCTGTTATGAAAGAATGTTATATTTGGTATTAACATAACCTTGTTAATAGCGACTTCCTAATTGTCAAACCCACTGCACTTCATGAATTTTGACTGCTCTTTTGAAAGTCTGGCAACCCTATCTTTCAAGATATTGATTTTCCTCATATTGATGAAACGATTGAGTTGCAAATATTTGGTCAATTAACTTTAAAGTGATTTTTCTGCCATTTTTCTTTGTAGAATTATGAATTATCCATCTTGAGGTGATTTCTCTTCATGTTCAGACTCAGTAAGCAAGATGGCTAGGTGGTTAACCATCCTTTTCCCACTGTATAATGCTTGCAGTTTTGGATAAATGCTAGCTTGCTGAAACTGCTTTTAACTGCAATATGGGAAAAATTCGTAGGGCTATGCATACTTCCTTGAGAATTAGTGGCAATAGTGTCTTGTAAGTCTCTTTAACAATATAAGTAGTAGTAATTTATATCATTTTCCAAAAACGGACTTCAAGATTCTGTTCAGGCAAAACATTTCACAAGCAAATGTCAGAAAGATCACTGGATCTTTCTATACTTGTAGACACTTCGAAGCCTCTTCCAATTTCTAAGACTTTATTTTAGGACTAAAAAAGATTGTAAAATAAATGCCATTGGCTGCTTGGAATCTGTGCTCAATGCATAGATGACATTGCCCAAAGTCACACTGAAACTGTATATAAATGCATTACATAGAAGTGAAGGACAGAATGTTTGGAAATATTTTTTTAAAAAAGTTAAAGGAAGTGTTTCTCAAACTGTTGAGAAACCCTAACGAGGAGAATCTTAGACTGACAACCATCTTCGCAATTCAGGGCTTATACTGCACAAAATTCACACTTCCTCACAAATGCATTGGAAAAAAAACTCCACAAACTTTGCACATTTTCCATGCAAGAAACAACTTTTTCTGCACAGAAAGTTTTAACACAAAATATTTTATTGCAGAAAATTAAGTTTCCTATGCAGAAAATGCTGTTTTCTGTGCAAAAATACCACATGAAATTTTTGTGCTGAATAAGTCCTGAACAGCAAATAGTCTTTGAAAACTGCACATTTTTCAAAGACTTCTTGCAGTGAGAAGAAAATTGCTTTAAAATTTCCTGTTGTTTCCTTCAGGAACAAAATTGGCAAATGATTGATATCACTATTGGATACAGTGTGGTATATTAGCTCAAGCGTTGGCCTAGCACTCTGAAGACCTGGGTTTGAATTTCCAATCAAGTATGGAAACTCATCTCAGCCTAAGAGGGAGGCAAGGCAACCCCCCACGAATAAATCTTACCAAGAAAACCCTGTGATATGTTCACTTTAGAGTTGCCATAAGTCAGAAATGACTTGAAGGAACACAGCAACATCAACATACTTATTCATGGTCCTTCAAAGCTTACCATAAACAACAACAGCACTTGTTCTCACTGTCTTCAAGTGCTTTGTTCTGGCTCTCCTTCCAGGTTTCCCTCCCTTCTACTTATGCACAAAGAACTCTGAGAATTCCTGCCTGTGAAGTGAGAAGCTGGGCAATCCTGGATAGAATCAGCCAATCACATCTCATGGAATACTGTGGGAGGGGGGCTATGAGGGAAAGTATGTAATCTAAATACTTGTGTGTTAAAGAATGAGTTAGGACCAGTAAGAAAAGAGATTGGCCCAGTTAGAAATAAAGTTAGGGCCAGTTAAGAAGGGGAGGGGGGATGGAGGAGATTTAATAGGGTTTGATGGGAGCTGAGAATGTAGAGATAGTTCAAGAAGGGTTACTTTGTCTGAAACTACTTTTCCTGAAGTGTTACTGTGTACTCTGTGTGGAAGCAGCCTAAGTCAAAATGTTTATTTCATTTGTTATAGAACAAATCTTTACTCTACTGTTTTGTACATCTCTGTCTGAATGCTTCAATTTAATAATTAGCACGAATGACTGGTCATGCTGTACCACGCTGAATCCACTGCAAAGCAGTTACTTGTTCAGTGTAGTGGTCACCTTGAGTGCCAGGTCCAGGGAGGGATCTTAAAGGTAAAAGGACAAGTTTTCTGGGTCAGAACTTCAGGGCCAACCTGGAGAGGGGTGCTGTCACACTGTCTGTGTCTCATTATCACATATTCCTAGTTTAAATATACAAGAACTCTCTCTCTCTCATAGAAAAGGTTCTGAACAGTTTAGAATGCTGCTTGAGATTTTTTTGAGTGCTGCCTCTGATTTTTTCCAGCAAATCTCTCTCTCTCACTCACTCACACACACACACACACACACACACACACACAAGATCAATAGACAGATACAAGCAAGTAAGTTTCTATAAATATTGTGAGGCATCCTGTAGAATTTATCTGCATTCCATAGTTTTGGACTACCCCCTCAGGAGTTCGAGACCCCTTTGGACCTCTGGGTTCCTGTAAAATGTACCATGCCCACATCCCTTCATGGGGATTCTGGATAAGATATTGAGCTCTGAGCTAGAAATTCCCTAAGTTTAAGTCTACCCTAAGCTTGGTAGGTAGCTGTTGAAAACTTTGATTTTGGCTTGCTCTTAAATAGCAGCAGACCAGATGGATGGGAAAGGGTTTATTTCATCTCCTCAAGGTGAAAAAAGATTTCATATTGCTTTGTGACAGAAGCCTAGCCATGTGCTCCTGTCTGCTCCCCTGTCTTCCAAGATTTGGTAGAATTTTCAGTCATTCTGCTTCTGGAAAACAACACACAGGAGAGAGCCACAGTATCCTTGCCCATAATCCTTTGAGATTCAAGGGAAAAGGGACAATTTAGTGTCAGGTTTTACCAACCAGTCATGTGCTCATATCCAAAGGTGCACCAGAGAAATGAACATATAAATTGGAATATATTAACAGATTTGGTTGGCTTGTAATTACTGAACATGCATATCCTCTGGGATTTTGCTTCTCTTTTTTAAGGATGTTTGGAACACATGGCAAGTGCTTGAAAACCTACCTGTAGATTTCTGTTTTGCACTGTACTGTGCTCCTTGATGCAGCCAAGGATTTCTCCCCTGCATCTGAGATTGAACTTTGGAATCTCTCTTTGCAATGAGTTCTAATTATTCTGTGCTAATTAAGCAACTGAGTCCTGCTGTGAATAATTCTCCCTTTGGAACCATGTGAGCAAAGGTGGATGCATAAATTTGATAACATATGCATAAAAGCATCCATTTTTTATTTCCTGTACTAATTTCATGTCCTAACATTCAGTAGAAAGAATTAATGAGATTCTTAATGCCATATATATAATGACCCAAATTACATCTGATTCTATTCTCTGTCCTCCCACAAAAGACAATGCAAAATACATGCTCTAGGTGGAGTTGCCTTTAAACATAGCTTAGAATTACAGTTAGTCCAAAACATAGCCATTTGTTTCCTAATAGTTATCAGGAGGCAGATTTTCTCCTAAGAACTGCATTGCCTAGTTATATGTGCCAAGCAAATTAAATATGTCACATGCTTACCTTTAAAATGTGTGTGTGTGCACGTGCGCATATACATGTGTGTGTGGGAGGGGACTTAAGCCCCTCAGATATTTAGGATTAGAACACCTACACATTTTTACTATTGGCTATGCTATCTAGAGCTGTTCTGGATGTTTAAAATTAAGACACTCCACCCTTGCTTTAATGGTACTTAAGCAAAAAAGGTTCTTTATTACCTAATGGCCAGTTCACCCTAGATAAGTTCCTATAGCAGTTATAGTCAACTAGCTGGACACTCCTGCAAGTGCAAAATGGGGTTGCTTTTTAAAAATATTTTTTGAATATGTCTTCACAAAATGGAAAGGAAACTGAGGAAATTTTAACTATTCTTTCTTTTCTTTTCTTTTTTTACAATACAAAAAAAGCTTTCATTAACGTTAGAGCAGTCCAATATTGAAGTGTTTTGATTAGTTTAAGGATATAATTTTCTTCTTGGTGACCTGCCACCCTTGTTATTTATCTGAAGGGTGCTGATGTGTTCTCCTTTACAGAAGTGTAGCCTCTTCTTGAATGGCTGTCAAAGTTAGTCTTCTGTTTGAAACAGTTCTCAGTGTGAAGGGCTATCCAGTTTAAGGCTAGATAAAAGATTAGTAGGACTCATAAGGATGGTTAGCAAGATGCTTGGAGATGTCCATCAGTGTTAGTATCTAAACGTAAGAACAGTTTCCTAGATGGCTCTGACTCATTGCCTTCCCTGTCGGGGTGTAGTACAGAGTGCTGTATTTTGCTTTAAATTAAAGCAATTAAATTAAATTAAATTTAAATTAAATCCATAACTTTACATTTCTGCATATATATTAGTATCTGCAAATTTTATATGAATCTGTGTTCTCATTTGGTCTCTTTTTGGATGATTTGCAAATGGCCGGCCTACTTGTGCTATGCTATTGTCATCATATGAAGTGTTGGAACTTTTTCAAGAGCAGAGAACTTCAGAACATCAATTAAAACCATGCACAAAGTTTTCACATCAGTTCTGCATTGCTCATAGTATTCCATAAGTGAACAATTTTCAAAAACATTTTTGTATCAGGAAGAAAATTGCTGAAATTGTTCATTGCTTCCTTGAGATTAAAATTAATGAAAAATTAGGTCCTTATTCTGACCTTGTGTTAAACTTTGCCTATTGGAATCTCCTTTTTTGTTGTTGCTCAGCTCTTAACAGATGAGATCCTGGATTTTGTTCTGAAATCTCCTCAAATGATTCCTCTTATTCCTTGGTTGGAACTGTTTCACTTCAGCACTGCTCTGTCTTTCCTCAGTATTCTTGTCTCCCCTGCCTACTTGTAATACAGGCCCTGATTTGCTCTTGGACCTAAGCTTGTGGACATTGCTGCTGGGTCCTGGCCATCTTCAAACAGGACACTGTATGATGCCATTGTGGTGATACATGATCCCTGAATAGCTGGTCCAACTTTTCAGTAGGTACAAGAAACATCTTCTTTAAAAAAATGACCCAAAGGAGCTGCTGGAAGGGGTAGAGCAAAATGGTGGGGAAAAGATTCATGTGTGAGGTGGCTAGATGGGTTACAGGACAAGATTAAAAAATATAGAGTGTCTAAGCATGTGTATTTTGTAAAATGTGAAAGCATTTTTCTTATATTTTATGTTTGTAAACTTTTCATAATTTTAAGCACTAAAGTATAGTTTGTTCAACTTGTATCTGGCATGTGGTGAGAATCTTAATAACTTTTTGCTGAAATTGCTGGACCTGTATGATTTTTTTTTTTTTGAGCCCTCTTCTGAACATGAGGCGCAAGGCCAATTGTGCTTTGTCTGCACATGGAGACACTGGTCTTGAAAAGGTTTTACGAGTTCAAATGCTGTATTCTGTTATATGAATAACCCAGAATAACAAGCCAGGGGATGAATCAGAAGATGGAGATAAGATATGATTTGAGAGAAAATAATAGGTATCCAATGCACTGTTGAATCCCACTGGTTTGACTATGAAATACGTAAGCATGTAATTATCTATCTTTCTGGAATCATTGGCCTGAATTTTATTGTTAGTCCTGACTAGAGTAGACCCACACAATCAGTGGGATTTACCTTGTGAGTTGATTCACCATTCACCATTCACTCTGAGGCTGAGGATATGGCTTGACCAAGGTCACCCAGCAGGTTTCTATGTTTGAGTGGAGTTTTGAACTCTGTTCTCCAGAGTGGTAGCCCAACTCTCAGACCACCACACTACCCTGGCTCCTTGGGAATTTTAAATATACTTTGTTAAATATCAAATCCTAAGATTCTATACAGTTGGACCATGGTTGTTAAAGTGCAATCATAATGATACAATTGTGCAATATGAAAGAATCAAAGGCTTTCTGCTGAGACTGTAAAGCTTTTTAAAATTATTTTTTATGTTGTCTTCTTTGAAAATATGGTTAGCAATAGTGTTTAAAATACTCTTATAGCAAATAAATAGTATTATCAATAAAATCTGAACATTTTGACACAATTTCAAGGTTTTCCTATTATATTATGTGACCAGTATAACAATCTTCTTTATTATAAGATCTCATTTAGTTTCTATAAATTACTGAGGCCTACCAAATTCAGTTTTAAAACATGTTTTGCCTTACTGGATTAAGACAAATTTCATATAGTGTGAATTGTCCTTTCTGAACTTCTGGCAAGTAGCGAAAACTGTAGCATTCCAATGTGGCTTTTGCCTTTGAAATTGTTTTTAATCTGGTCTCCAGAATAATAATCAAACACTCAAACCACTACAACATGCTGGTTTTCTAGGGATGGATATGAACCTTCGTCTATTTTGTTTCCATGAGAAAGAATTAATAATTTCAACAATTTTCCTTACTGGGGAAGAAAACTAGAGAAGAAAAAAAAACATTTTTTTGAAAATAATTCACATACTGGGACTTTTCTTTATGAATACTTTGTACGGGAGAAGCCCTCACTTCTTGTGAAGAAGCCATTGGCTGAGATCCTGTATCAAACACATAGGTGTTACCCCAAAATGTAGGTGCCACAAGGGCCACCCTGCAATGCCAAATACCTCCTTGCAAAAGTGGGGAATTAATTAGCTCAAAGAGGAGGCTTGCGAGAGGGGGGCAACTTAACGAGATCTTTTCTACCGGTGTTCATGGGCACATGCAGGAAAAGAACAAGCCAAAGATTCAAGAGTAAGCAAAAAAATGTGTTTTATTGAGTGGAATTCACTCATGCATGCACACAAGATACACGCAATCACACATTCACCAGGAGCTAACTGAAAGAGAAAAGGATGAAAAATTATAGACAGGCTGAGGGGTTTGGGGGATTTATAATTACCAGTCCAGAAGAATAGTGAAGAGCAGAAATGTGTTTTGGCTTAGGTAGGACCTAAGTAAGGAGAGTTCTCATTCAGGAGCCAGACGGACAGAGTGACGAGTAGACCTTCAAGAGACTGCACTTGGCATCCTCAAATCAGGTGTATTTGTACCCTGAAAATGGCTTGTGGCTGTAAAACTTCCAGATGCAAGAATAAGGGAACCTGTTGTGGACAATGAGTCTTTCACCTGTTGATGGGCTTAGTGCTTTATTGACAAAGACATGATGAATGTTGTAATAGCTGTCTATTGTGGGTGCTGTGAGGAAAGAGGAAAGAATCCAGGTATACAAGGGATAGATATCTGCCAATCAGTGTCCTGGTGGGCTCCTGGAAAAGATTCCCTGGAAAAGTCCAGCTTCTATTTAAACCTATTATCCACAGGAATGGTGTGTATTTGCCTGACAAATGACTCAGTCTTACCTGGAGGAAGTTTTGAGTTGACCTGTCCTTCCCACATTTACAGTCAAATTCTTTCCCTCTCTCAGTTTGACCTCTCCATCACCTCTCAGGCTTGAATTTGATATGAGAGCCAATAAAATGTGTTCCCAATTAGGTATGGTGCCCATCCAAACCATACTGATATTGGTGACCCCCAAAGCAGGGCCTTACATAGGCATATTGTTGTAGCTGCACTTTAACTCTCCAGCTGATCCTAAAACCCACCTTAAAAAGCCAGTCAGCCATCTGAAGCATCAGAGATCTGTTCTGCTGCCAAGCAGGGCGCTTGATAACATGGTTAACTCCGTCCTGCCAGAAAGTGAGGCTGTGATGAAGACTAGTGACTGGTATGAATATGAATCAGAATCAGGATATAAATATGAATCAGAATCTAGAATATGAAACAATTACTATGTCGTAAGTGTGACTACAATGGGAATAACCGTCTGCAAGCCATCATTTTATGCTGAGGAAATGTTGGTTGGTTGATTCATTTTGTTTTGTTAGTTTAGAAATTTTTGCACAAGAAAGCTGCTTCCTTTGCAGAAATTGATGTTTTTTCTAGAGGTAACTTGAGGATTGCATAGAAACTCATGCTGTCTATGCAGCACACCTCCGCAAAATGTCATTGTCTACTAAAACAAAATAATTTTATGAGCATCTCACTCCCATGTTTTCGGTGTACAAGATCATATTTTCTGAGCGAAACCATGTTTTGTGTGAGTATGCAGAAAACGTGATTTTCTATGCAAAAACCCAGTTTCCCACATTGAAAATAATATTTCCAGCTCAGGAAACATCTTGTGTTTTTTTTCACAGAAAATTATCTTTTCTGAAGAATACAAAAATATCCTATACAGGAAACAACATGTTCTGAATAACAAAACCAAACCAAACCCCACTTGGTTAACCGTAGTTGGTTAAACAAGGATAGTTTTGTCTGAAAAAGGCCTGAACTGGAAGAATATTGCTGAGTCCCAGTTTTCTTGGAAGGGAGACTTGACAGTCAAGGAACCCTCCCCTTTTTTTATGAAAATAAAAACAAAATAAAATAAAACAAAACGGTGAGTATTCTTTACGTCCCTTGTCTTATATACACTGGCCCTGAATGTGGAGGTTCCATTTTTCTGTCATGATTAATACCTAGTGATAAGCCTATTATCCAAACTCTTGTTTGGATCTAAATCTTCTTGAAGCAACATCTGCGCTAAGGGACAACACTCCAGCATGGGAGTGATGAGAATTTCTTGGGACAATTCCAATCTTGGGATGGATGAATGGATGGATGAATAGATAGAATGCTTGAATGATCTGAAGGCTGGGCTGAAATATGTCACCTTCTATGTGTGTGAATATATGTGTGTGTGTGTACATGTGTGTGTCAAGAGCTGCTGCTGATGTTTGTTGTACTAACAGAACTCCATTTAGTGGCTATGCTTGTATTCTAGAACACACCAGATATGCTTACAGTGTCTTCCACCAAAATAGATATCCATCCCAAAGTTCTCTGAAGCAGTATGTCAGAGCACTTAGCAGGAAGTGATACTTTTTTTTCTTGTGGCCAACATTGTGGCCAACATTTCCGCACGGGGCGAGGAAATCACCCCACGCCGCTACTTACCAGATCTTCTGGTCCCCGTGTCAAGGTCAGGGACCTGGGCGGTGAGCCAGCCCAGAGAAGGGAGTGTGAGAGCCAGCAAAGTCCAGCCGGGAGGAGACAAGCAAGCACTTTACACAAGGGAGTTCATTTACCAGAACATCAAGCAAAAGCTGTAGTCAGAGTTCCAAAAGCCAAGGGTCAAGAGATCAATTCAAGGTAGCAGGAACTGGGTGTTGGGAGCAAGGAACAGGCAAGAGGAAGGTTAGAAAGAAGTTTACCACAAGCAAAGGAAAGCTTCCAGGCAGGCAGTTATATAGCCCAAGACCCAGGTGTGGCTAGTCACTGCTTCTTGAACTTAATCAAGGAAGCCTCCCTTTGCTCAGCTCTCTTGAGTCTCCACCTTGTTTGTGGGCTGATTGGCACAGGCTCCAAACCATCTTCAGTATCGGTTGCTTGTTACCCTAAAGGAGCAGCCAGAGGAATGTCCAAACCTGCTTGGTCCCTGGCAGCAGGGGGAGCTCTTGAGCTGCAGGACTCATCTCCAGCCAGAGCCACAGGGACCAACTGCTGCTGCTCATCATCAGCAGCTCTGATAAGGGCTTCAGTTATCACACCCCGGTCTGGTCCAGGCTGCTCCGGAGCAGTGCATGCTTGTCGCTCCGCACTGCTCCAGCGTTGAAAATGGTGGCTTCCAGTTGGTCGAGGGTCTCGACCAACCTCTGAAGCTCACCAGCCTAAAACCCACCCCAAGCAGATCGCAGGCTCGCATTGGTGAGAGCCTGCGAATCTGCACAAGGGAGCAGGCTCGCAGTGCTGTGCTCTGTGCTTTTGAAAGACCTGCTTTTTCCCGTCTTTCAAAAGCATGCTGGATGACCACTTGGGGTTGTTCCAGAGCGGGCTGAGGTGCGGATCTACATTAAGTAGTCCAAACCCAGTCTGTTCCCAGGTGCAGACATCTTCCCTGGAGCACGGACTGCACCGTTTCAAATACCCTGTGCAGAAATGGCCATTATTTCCTTCCCTCTAGAGTTCCCCAAAATTATGCCACATCCAGGAAGAATTGTTTCCCCTCCTATGAATGTTGTCTTCAGTCTTTAAACTTCTAGCACTGTAGAGAGTAAGATATTGAAAATCATCTACACCTAGAACACTTACATTCTCTTTGTTTTCATTCCCCTGGGAACTCTGCCTGCCCCTTTTCTTTGGATGTCTCAACTCTACTTCTAAAGGCTCAACTGAAACTTTAAATGACTACAGAGCTAGAAATTTGGGGACTAAAGGAAAATTCCATGTGGGGGAGAATTCTTATTTATGGGAACAATGCCCTCAACCTCACCTGCATAGCTATATCACTGCATGCAAAGTCTGTTCGCTACTGATGCTTTAAAAAAGTTAAGCTAGAAGAAGAAAGAGTGTCACTGATGCTGTTTTTCAATAAACTTGTAATTCCTCTAAACTGCCAAGTGCCTCTCAAATTTTCCATCTGTGAATGAGGTGATGACTTGAGACAGGGGTGTTTCCACAAGATTGTCTAAGAACACAACCAATGAGAGCAGTATGTTTTACAGATTCAAGGCTGAGTTAAAACACTTTTCAGTGAGTGACATATTGAACTGGAATGCTCAAAGAATGAACATTTAGCTGCACTTCTTTCTCTCCACAATAAAGACTATCATTTACTGGAAGAGGTCACATGCAGTCAAATACCTGCTCTGTGCTTGTGATGCAAGGTGTGCAAATTACAGATGATGTTGGCAGCTACTTTTGACTTGTCTGCCAGTGGAAAAATGGGGGGTTAATTAAATGCTACATCCATGGGATCAGTTCTCTCACTGAGAAATCTAAATTTCTCACATGCTGAAATTGTGCCAATATTGTCCACTCATTTCAACCCTGTTAGCATCAAGTAGACACTTGTAAATGCTAAAGGAAGTTGTGTTGCATGCACAGATGGCTATTTTCTGTTGGATTTTACTAGTGCTTGCCATATGAAAGCAGTGAAAGTACCCTAATGTTACAACTATCCACCACCTTGAGCCCTTTCACATGACACAATGATAGTACTATGATTTCCCTTTAATTGTCATGGTTCCATCCTGTGGAATCCTGGGAGTTGCAGCTTATGGAGAGTTATATAGAATTCTCAACCAGAGAGCTCTAGTGTCTTACCAAAGTACCATTCTCAGGTTACCATGGGATGAGGCTAGGAAATTAAAGTAATTGTCTATTGTGAAAGGAACCCTTGACTTTATTCAGGATGAGAGGGCTACTAATAAATGGTGAAAAGGATCTTGATGACTTAGACAAACAGGCAACACGATGGCAGATTATATTTAATGGAAATAAGTACGAGATCCATAAGTACTCTGCTTAACTAATACTGTAAATAAAACTATGCAAATTCTACCCCAGCCCACCTTAAAGCCAGTGGATCAGGCAAAGAATGTCTGTTCAGCTTGGGTCATGATGCAAGGATGATGACATTTCCACCCTTCTCCTGCCAACTAGCAAGGCTGTGACAAGGACTTGTGACAGGGTGCTGTTCTTAATTGTCCGAGTGTTGCTCCTTGGTAGGAGGGTGTGCATATCCTTCACCCAATCTAGCTGCTGGCTTCTAAGATGGGCTGAGGACAGTTCAGATGAGGGGTCTTTTCTCAGTTCATATAGATGTAACTGAGTAGATGATGTCACCACTGCCACCATTATCATCATCATACAGGTATGTGATGGTGTCTCAACCAGATGTCACTGCTCAAGAATGAGATTTTGGGGCTGTTCTGCAGAACTTAACAGAGACATCAAGTCTGCATCAGAAAATTTGAGGCCTACCTCTCACGTAGGCCTCTGTCTGAACTATGCCAGTGCAGGTAGAGCAGTGGTAGGGGAACTGGGACCCACAGGACATATGCAGCTCTCAACCCTCACTTCCATAGATCCCTCAAGCACCTCAGCAGTCATCCAAAGTTCTTACACCCTTAATGTAAAAATCTTTTTAGTGTGATTTTTGTATAGCTTTCTGTTCTAGACCTGCCCCAACCATGTACAAATGAGGCTGTTTTGCTCTCCTCAGGAATCTTCCCACCTTTTTGTTTTTCATTTTAAAATGTACTGAAAGTAGCACTTGGAAATGACTTGACATGCTTCAGGGTGCATGAATATGATCTGTGGGCACAGGCCTCTGTGCTGCCCATAGTAGCCTCCTATGTTCAGAACTGCAAACAATATCAAATAGAAATAAAATTGTGTTCACTTAGGAAACTGTGTGCCAGATAAATATTCACTAACATTGACTTCTCTTGACATACTGTTGCTGTTTTCCTGTTTGAGGAATAGGATAATGATGGTGATGGTGGTTATGGTGGTGGTGATGATGATGATGATGATATGATGATTGGTATGGAGAAGAATGTGTCCCCACCCTATCTGAATTGATATAGTCCAGACACAGGAAAGAAAGAAAGAAAGGGAGGACAAAAAGGAAGATGAGGAAGAAGATAGAATCCTAGAGTTGGAAGGAAATTCATGGGCCATGAAGTCCATCCTCTGCTCAGTGGAGGAACTCCATCTAGAGCAACCCCAGCAGGTAGCTGTCCAGCCTCTATTGGAAGACAACCAGAGAAAGAGACCTTACCACCTCTTTAGTGAATTGATTCCATTGCTGAACTGCTTTTACCATTAAAAAGTTCCTTCTAAAGTTCAATCAAAATCAATGCTTCTGTAATTTAAAGCTATAAGACCTGGTCTACTCCCGGGGCAGCAGAGAACAAACTTGCCCCCTTCTCTCTGGGACATCCCTTAAGATGTATAAAGAGTGCAATCCTGCCATCCTTCAGTCTTCTGTTCTAAAGGTTGAACATGAACTCCGTCTCTCAACTGTTCCTACTCTGTTCTGTTCTCCACTCTTTTAACCTTTCTCTGAATCCAGAACAATTTGTCTTGTCTATATCCTTCTTAAAATTAAGCGCTCAGAACTGAATGTAGGACTCCTGACGAGTACAGAATATACTGGGACTGTGAGATTCCTTGATGTATTAGGGGGATGGAGGGAATGCAAATGATCGGGGCTGAGAGCTTCCTCTCAAGCTCTCCCCCTTTACCTTCCTCTTCTCTATAAATCACAAAAAAGCAAGGGTTGGGGCACTTCAGCAGTCCCCCCAAAGCCCCCCGACTTTCCTTTTTGTGCCACGGCCACAGGAGCTCACTGAGGAGAATGCCAGTATCTTCAGACACTTGCAAGCTCCTGGCCAGCTTGTCCTTAAGAAGAAAAAGTAGATGTATAATGCCAGGTCTTACACTGGCATTATGAAAGCATTTGAAAAATGTTACTTTTTTTTTTCTGATTCTCCAGCAAAAGACACAGCAGATGGAGACTATAACCTTTATCTGTGGAAGGTAAAAGCTAGAAAGCTGATGACCTCAATGATGTTATAAACTTTTTTTTTGTCTTGGCTGTGCAGTATATTGGTATTTTCCATTGCTTGTCTTATAATTGGTGCCAATCTCCTCACCTGATATATTAAACTATTCTGGCCTGCCTTTTGCTGAGCTTTTTAAGACATGATTTTGTGAATGAGATGATTCCCTCCCAATAGTATCTGTGGTCATTTAGACACTTAGGCCATTTCCGCATAGTATCCCATTCCTGCTATGGGGATCTGATGGTAGTGGTTTGTGGGTCATGCTTTCTTATGATGTCATCATAGTCCTGCTGACATTGGGCCCACACCCATTGCAATCATGGAATATTTGCTTAATGGAATAAATCCTTTAAGCACCCACAATCATGTGATGCTCCTGTCCTTCCTGGCCATGTAGAAGGGCAGGAACTGTGATGGAGGTGCTTCCTTCCCTAG
This sequence comes from Iguana delicatissima, assembly GCA_948472985.1. NCBI lineage: Eukaryota > Metazoa > Chordata > Lepidosauria > Squamata > Iguanidae > Iguana > Iguana delicatissima. The sequence goes on along the minus strand of CAOKZL010001645.1, from coordinate 114,141 downwards.
TGCAGAATGGGAAAGAGACCATCTACACCGCCGAAGGCAGATGCATGGCGCTCATGCTCCCTTCCACAGAGAATCAGTCAGGTGCAGAGGGGTGTGTTCCCATTGTACTCTTTTCCCAGCAAAGGCACTGCCAGGTTCACAACCGGAGAACAATGGGATCAGGTAACAATTGGAAATGGCCAAAAATAATGAGTAGGTGGAAGAATGAATCACAAATTGGCTTTAAGATACATGAGTTTTCCTGTTTTCATGCTGTCAAGTGAAACATGAAATGAAAAGTTAAGCTTATGAAAATACATACTGTTTGATAGATATGTGAATGCCTTGCTTTTGAAAGAACTATAAAGAATTATAGTAGTATTCATATTGTGAGCTGCCTTGAGTGAAATATTTGTGAAAAGGTAGAAATAAATAAAATAAAATAAAATAATAATAAAATGTAAATATATTTCAGTACTTAACAGATGGATCAACTCAATCAGGAAAGCCACGGCCTTGAGTTTGCAAGATCTGAGCAGATCTGTTGATGACTGAGGCTCTTGAAGATATCTCATTCATATGGTTGCCATAAATTGAAGCTAAGGTGAGGACAGTTGACAAATGTATTAACAAAATAGCAAAAACATACACATGGAAACCATATCATTTGCACAGAAATAACCATAAGGGTATCATCATACTGAAATGGCTTGGCTTTACAGATCAACTGGCCATAGGAAATTAAACAAAACCATGTCTCTGAACCCTATTCAGGCATTAAATATCTGGATATAATAGTCATGCAAGGGAAGGGTACATCTTAAACCTACTTCCCTTATAGTTTCCATAACCCTCTAGCAAAAGATGAATTTTTGAAAAGGAGAATTGGCAGTATCAGTGGAGGGAGGCCGATTTTTTGCTGATTTTTTGGGGGCAAATTCAGGGAACATCTTCCACTGATAGAAAAGTCCTGTGTTGTGCTTCTAAGAAGCATGTGGCTGGTTAGTCTTGGAAGTAAAATGGTAGATTAAACAGATAGCACTTTTCATATAGCAAGCTGAACCTTGTGTTCTAAGACCACAGCACATAGGGCAGGAGTGGGATGCACAGTTCAAATATAGCCTCCAATTTCCCACACCTTGTTAACACTTAAAATCACCTTTTCAAACAGGAAGTAGATTTCTGGCTACTTTTGGTGTTCTTTTCTTTTTTTCCTGAATTTTTATTCTTTTTCTTTGGAGGCTCAGTAAAGCCCTTAGTGCATCTTATGGGTGGAAATTAATTCCCAGATACTTAGTGCAAATCCATTCCTGATATAGGAGAAAAAAGAAAGTGAGTGAACAAGTGGACCATGCAGCAGCATTGTGGTGAAGATGGAGGTGATTAATGTATCAGCTACTGCATTGGTCTCCAAATTTTCATCCTCTAGATGTTTTGGACTTCAGCTCCCAGAATTCCTGACTGTTGGCCAATCTGGGTGGGGCTTCTGGGAACTGATTTCCAAGGCACCTGGAGGACTAAAATTTGGGAACCACTGATCTGCTGAAAGAAACAGTTTCCCCTTATACTATGGGGGTTCTAATCATGCCAAAAATTACCTGTATGGCACCAATTGAATCTGGGGTGGAATAGAATCTGTGGAAGGTCTTGAACTGATCATTTGAAGATAGAAAAGAACTTGGAACTAACTCATCACAAGTTGTTGCTGCTGCTGTTGTTGCTTTGCTTCTATGTGTCTTGAAGTCAACTCTGACCCCATCATAAGTTTTGTTAAGAAGGGGCTTCCCATTGCTTGGCTCCCACACTGGAAGAATGTGACTTGCCCATGTTCATTTAGTTGGTTTCCATGGCAAAAGAGGGATTTAAGCCCTAGTCTCCTGGGATCTTCAAACTAGTACTCAAACCACTTATGTTCCCCGATAATGAAGGTATAACTGCTTTAAATTATAAGTACAATTTACCAAGGGGAAAAAATGGTTCCTTTTGTTGTGTAATGGTAATTTTTGCATTTCTTTTATAGTTATGGAGTTGAGTATAAAGTTATGGGTGCATGCATATATTACATTGTTGAAATATTGAGTTGACCTCTGTCTTTTGTTTCTGTCTGCACTCCACTGGGATTGTGGAGGCAATCATAAGATATACCAGGAGAATAGTGACCTTGCTGTCAAAGATGAATCCTCTGTAGTATGAATAATTTTTTTTAAAAAAAGACTAAAAACCGAAATGTAACTAATTTAGTAACTTTTACAAAACAAAGAATTATTTTCTAAAATTGGTAACTATAATTCTAGATATCTACATTTGGAGGGTCTTAGTGCTATAATTCAATACTTTTAAAAAGATCATTCAAAGGGGCCAGAGATGGCTGAATCTGTCACGTTTGTTTTCTCCCATAATTGATTTTTTTTAAAAAAAATCCTCAAGCTCTCTCTATCTCATTTATGAAAAGATTTTTAAATTATGCAAACTTGTTTTAGAAAACTGAAGTGAAAAACCCTCATTGATTTCAAAGATAGACTAATGGAGAATTCAGCATGGGATCCACCAACCTAATTTGGCTAATGTAGGTACATCAGGCAACAAGTCCTCCTTGCATAAATAGGTCAGAGCTGGTTGGGTTATAACATTCTTTTGCACCTAAAAAAAGCTTGCATTTCATGCTAATTTAGAAGACACTTTCTTCCTGTTCACAGACCACTGTACTCTAAACTATATAGAATCTCAGTGTAATGCAGATAAATATTTTAATAAAATTGAAGTCCACTCCATAAACTAATCTCAAAGTTTAGAAACTTTCTAAGATGTATAGCAATTGTTTCCTGTCACACTAATCTTTCTGGAATAATTAAATGATTTGAGAGTACCTTTGGAATGAATTACAAAACCCTGGCATAATGAGAGTTACGCTTTTAAAAAATCTTCCCCTGAGCCAACTCTAATTAGCAAATGCTTGCCTTAAATCTAAGAGCTTTGATAAAAGATATAAGCAGTGGTATTTAAGAACTTCCTTAACAAAGTCTTACAGCAAAACTTATTAACTTTGTATGTGGGCTCACATTTCCTCTCACTAGATTTGTGGGCAATGTAGTGAATAAAATGATAGACAATGTTTCCTTAGCAACTTATAAGAACAGTGTCAATTTCTACTCAAGGCCAAAGCCAAAAAAAGGGGGGAGGGAGGAAAAACAAAGGCATGCGGGGAGGGATGGCATTGTTTGTTCCCCTGCAACACCCAGTTTTGCTCTTCCAGATACTGACCACGTAATCTGTACTGAGAAATAAGATTTGAAAATAGGGGAAGTTTCATGCTGCAACTCTTCAATGTTACTAAATGTCTTTGATGTGATTTTTATGGATGTGATGTATATTGATGACTTTTGACTCCCCAAGTAATCAATGGATTCACTTATTTGCAGCTATGGATGTACATACATATATACATATAAGGATCCATGCAGAAAAGAAATAGTGATGTGATACATAATGTGTTCTGTAATCATTGTATTAATCTCAATTAATATCATCTTAATATTCATGGGACAATTATTTTCCATTTCTCCCTTCTATCTCCAAGCCTCTTTGCCTCCTGAAAGTTTGCTTCTGGGTATTGGAAGACCACTGGGAATTATCTTTAATGGACAACAGGTGAGGTAAGAAGATAGTAAAAATTACACAAAGACCTTTATGTGAATAGTGGACCAACTTAGGATCCAAGGACCAGAAACAACTTTTAATAATACGAAGCTGCTTATATCTTTGATGGCCAAAATGCAAATTTTGTTATGGTAGGATACTCTGAATTCTTAGTGATGTCCTAGCAAATGTAGTCTAGGGTGGTGCATGTGTAGCCTGCCAGAGACTGCTAGATTGCAATTTCCAGAATAGCTCAAGACTGGCTAGTCTGCCTAAGGCTAGGTGAAGCCGTAGTGCAACAATTTCTAGAGGGTGACATTTTTCTATTACCTGAATTAGAGGATGATGTGGGCCGAGGAATGTGAGTGGCATCAGAAGTTATTTTTACAATCTAAATAGTGACAATGATAATTCAAAGGCCTAGAATTGTAGCTGTACATGTGTGGTTGGTGTCCCTTCAAGTCATTTTCAGCTTATTCTTCTGGTCCAGAAACATCTGGAGAAACTTGCATTCCCCATTCCTGCCCAAATATAATGCTATGAAATGTGGCATCCAATATATTATCTTTCCCAGTGGGTTTTTTTTTTTTTTACAATGTCATCTTTCTATCGAAAGATGATCTGTTGCTTACTGAGAATGTTGTGGAAGTAAAAGATGCAACTGTTTTAAATATAAAATGCATTCATATCATCACCATAATAAGTAGCATTTATACATGACAGAAGTTTGCAAACTATTTCACAGTCAGCTCATTAATTCCCACAATACTTCTCCAAAGGAAAATATCAATAGATGTCCATCTATATTAAATAGAAAGCAAAGGATGGAAACGGAACCCCACTTGGCAGATAATAGAGTTTGTAATCTTAAATAGTGCAGTAATGACCATAAAGAGCACAAATGGAAATGCACATTTTCAGTGCCTTATAGTGGGCAAGCATTATTGGAGGCAACTAGGGCCCTTTTCGCATCTTACCTTGATAGAGTGACAAACTAGAGCCCTCACGATATTGCCAGTATCACAAGAGGCCCAGTAAAGAGCCCCTTGCAGTCCGCACACGGTAGAGCATTTGCGAGAGAGCACCAGTCCCCGCCTGGTGCCTTGTCTGCATGTCGGCGTCCTGAGCCACGCCCAGGTCCCACCCTGTCCCTACCTTACTGCCCCTGATTGGTTGGTGGTTTTTCTTTTTCTTTTATTGTTTCATTGACTATCATGCTAATGTTAGCACGATAGATCCTGCCAACAGGCTGTTTCATACAACTCTGGTAACGTGCTAACGTGCTAACGATAGCACTGTTGTTGTTTTTTTTAAAAGCACAGTCTGCCAGACCCCGGGGCCTGCTGTCGTCTCAAGTGTGAGTGGCGACGCAGTCCCGGGGTGGCCTCTTGCGGCGACGTGTCGTGCAGTGTTCCCTGCTGCGATGGGGGCAGCGGCCAGCCTGCTGCTGGGTGACGCATCCCCTGGGAGTTGCTGTGTGAGGGACAGGCAGCAGGGACTGCCCACACCCTGCCCACTCCTAGGCCCTTCCCAGAAGCACACTGGACAACCCTCTGGTCATGCGACCAATGTGTGAAAGGGAGGTTATTTTCACCTTTCAGGAGAAAATAAGAAAACATGCTATCAGCACTATCCATGGCCGTGATAGCACCTGGTTCACTAGAACATCATGCAGTACGGCAGCTCATGAAGCAGGGAGGGAGCGTGCCTAATACGCTTTAAAAATGCCATGCGAAAAGGGCCTATATTGAGATGATGGTCATAGTCAAATACTCTTGATTTATATTTTCAAACAATGTTCCAGTAGGGTTTTTAAACTGTTAATTTTATTTTTGGGGCTTGATGAAAAGTTCCTCAATTAATAGATTAATTGTGGAGCTCAAGTTTCCCTAAAAGACAGCTTTACTGCCAGGATCACCTTAAGACATTTTCTTCCTTCAGGTGGAGTAGCACAATGGTGATCCTTCTCTTAGTCAAGTCATGTTGTATATAATCTCAAGCCAGCCAAAATATTTCAAGATATGAGTGAGAAAAGCTTACCAGTGCCTCTGTCCTTGCCTGGTGTGATAATGGGGCTTTCCATTATCTAGACTTAGCTGAAGGGGGTACTTCCTTCTTCAGGTAAACCAAGGGTTAATGGGATGTTGGGGTTAGATTACACTTTTTACTGTGGGTCAGCCTCACAAGTCATGGGGAGAGAATTGCCTAGTCAATGGGAAAAAGGTGAGCATCTCTGAGATGCTTCAATGGAGAAGTTATAAAAACCCTTAGGAGACAACAAAGAAGCATCCTGGAGATGAGATCGGTGCCAGTAGTAGGCTGCAGGCCCTAGGCCTCGCCTCCTGAACTCACTCTTCTCTTAGACCATCTAAGCCTGTGAACCCCAATGTAAGTAGCTAGAATATTAGATAGATAGTTGCGTTAGGACTTTTTGTTATTTTGGAAGTTGGCTGATCTTAAGAATGTATCTGTTTTTTTGTAACTACTGTAACTTAAGCGTACCTGAGAGGGGGGAGCCTCTCATGAGTATTATTGTCTTGTTTACTTGCATGCCCTAAAATAAATACGTGTCTGTAGAACCTCTGTCTCCTCTCCATTCCCATGCCATTCTTTGGCACATGCTTAGATAGGACTTCTCTCACTCAGATGGGGGAGGTGAGGGAAGGGAAAGGTCCTCAAGCAAAGAGATTGGCAATCCACTGAGCAGGGTCCCACTGTACTGTTCAGTTAATTCCAAATTCAGTGGGTGGTGGCAGTGTGAGAATTAATGAACGCTGTGGAATTTCCTGCTCCTTTTCTTTTTTTCTTTTTTAAAAATTTTTATTAAGTGATTATAAACAATACAAAACGATATACAATACAGTACATACATAACAGTCAAGTGAACAACTAATCTACAGGACAAAACGAAACCCAAACCCCCTACAAGCTACCAACATTAAATTAACATTAAATCTAATACATTAAACATATAACCCCTCACTACTCGGAGTGATGAATCGTATTCCGTCTATTCTTCCGTGAATATATATTTAGTGTATATAATAATGTATATTCAATACATATATGATTCAATGATTCAATGATTCAATAATTAAATATTAACAATATTTATAACAAATATGCTAAAAGTAATAGTAATAATAATAATAATATTTATGATAATTTATGATAATAGTAATAATAATAAAATGTATCACCACCCCCTCATCCCCCTATTAACCCCCCCGCCAAAACTCAGAGTACACATGCTTTCTTATCTGTAATACTCCTTCTAAATAACCAGTATCACATAACAACTATAAGATATCCAAAGAAACCCACTAAAGAATATATGTTTTACAGATTATTCTAAGCAAGTAGCTACCATAGTCGTAGTAGCTCATTGAATCAGCTATAGTAGCTCATTTAATGTAACACATCTATCTTTATTTAGTACATTTATATTATATTATATATTATAATAACATTATCCATTATAGTTAGCTTACTCCAACACACCTTTCTATTCCATCTTTATATTCCTTATCAACCTGTTGGTTTTAATAAGTCGCCCCTTCTGGATACTCCTTAATCTATAAAAATCAGTAGTCTAAAAAGGTAGTGGCGTCTTTACCCCAATACGTTTCCGAAAGAGGAGAGATTATTTTCCACTCTTCCATAGTTTTCTTTTTTCCCTTACCTTCCAGGGACCCTATTACCATGTCTGCTTCTTCCATATCAAAAAATTTTAGTAACCAATCTTCTAATCTTGGGGACTTATTTTGCTTCCACATCTGTGCATAACATAATCTAGCAGCGGTTATCATATATAGAAGTATTTTCTTTTTGGAGTTACTTATATGTAATTCTTCTATCATATTAAGAAGATATATTTTTGGAGAAAGTAAGAATTTAATTTTTATTGCATCATGTATTTTATTATGCACCCCCATCCAATAGGTTTTAGCTTCATCACACTGCCACCATATATGGAAGAATGTACTTTTCTGTCTACATTTCCAACATATATCACTCAGATTTTTTTGCATCCTCGAAATTTGAACTGGAGTGATATACCACCTATGAAGCATTTTATAGTAATTTTCTCTCAAACTAACTGGCTTCATTAACTTCCACGTGATCCTCCAGGAGCTTTCCCACTGATCTATAGTAATTACATGATTCAGATCTTGCGCCCATCTTATCATTGTAGTTTTCACTGTTTCTGTCTCACTCTGTAGGGTCAATAAAATACTATATATTTGACTTATTTTATGCTTTACACCAGATTTTAGTATCTTATCAAAATCCCTTTCCCTGGTTTCAAATCCCTCTGTTACTCTATCCTTTTAAAATTTTTCCATTAATTGTGTAAATAGAAACCAATGTGTCTGCCACCCCTGGGCATGTAATTCATCTTTGGATTTAAAATTAATGTTTTCTCCATTTATATTCAATATATTTTTATATGTAATCCAGGTGTTTATTTTGGGAATTTCTCTTTAATAGAAAGCCTCATGCGTGGAAACCCAGAGTGGGATTTTTAAATATAAATACCTTTTATATTTTAACCATACCGTTAGTAAGGATTTTCTTAAAAAGTGAGATCTAAATTCCTTATCTATAGTTGATTTACCATACCAAAGGTAGGCATGCCATCCAAAATATAAATCCTCACCTTCTAAAGTTAATATTCTAGTGTTTCTTAGGATGATCCATTCTGTCATCCAATCTAAGCAGTTTGCGTGATAATATAATTTTATATTGGGCAATCCCATTCCCCCTCTTTCTCTACTATCTTCTAGAATCTTAGATTTTATTCTCAGCCGTTTTCCCTTCCATGTAAATTTTCGAAGTTCACAGCTCCATTCCTTAAAGGGTTTTTCATTTATGATTATTGGGAGGTTTTGAAACAGAAAATTGATTTTTGGTAATAAATTCATTTTAACTGCGGCTATTCTACCCATTAATAATAATTTGAGATTTTACCATCTTTTAAGTTTCTTCTTTAATTCCATCCATAGCCTTTTATAGTTATTATCAAAAAGTCGACATTATTCTTTGTAATATTTATACCGAGATATCTTACCTGCTTAGCCGTCATAAATCCCGTTGCACTTATTAAATCTTGTTCTTCCTGGGCTAGGATATTTTCCTGCTCCTTTTCAAGGGTAGAAGTCAGTCCTGAGGGGCTGGAAGTCAAATCAGTATGACACATGGCAGGAAAAGGTGCAAGAACAAGAGCGATAGAAATAACTAGCAAGTTGCTGCTTTATCTTGATATTGTCCAATAGCAAGGACTGCTCTATTCACCATGATTACTGCAAATGTGCTGTAATTAGGAGGTACTGTATACATTACAGAGTATGGTTTCAGTTCATGTTGGTCCACCATGAGGGGCTAAATCTTGTTGTTAGTTTGTCCAAGTTAATTTCCACATATAGTGACTCAATGAATGAGAGATCTCTAAGAATCCCATTCATCAACAGCCCTGCTCAGTTCTCACAAACTTGGGGGTCCTGGCTTCCTTAATTAACTCAATCCCCTTGTAATGTGGTATCCCTCTTTTCCTGTTGCCACTGACTTTCCTAAGCACCACCATCTTTTCTACTGAATCATTTCATGATAGATTTGATCCAACATGGTTCAATTTAGTATACTATTTACAACCCCTTGGACCTCCCATAGCTGTGATGAGCACCCCCCACCCATGGATTATCTGAGCCTTGCAGGACCAAGAAGGATCATAGTGTTTGGCTGTGTCCCCACAACCAGGTAAGAAAGGATTACGCCCTGCAGCTGACTTCTGCTGGGATCCTCCAGAAGTTGCAATGGCTGACACAGTCTCTTTACACCTGGCTATGGGGACATAGGCAAACACTGTTAGCACACTCCTGCTCCTTGGAATGGCAGTGTGTGTGTGTGTGTGTGTGGTTTCACCAAGGTGGCAGTAAGTTTGGAGAGTCCTTGATAGCTATATAGTGTGGAAATAAATTCCAACATCTGCTGTGAAAAAAAAATGCACACACTTGTATGGTTAATGCACAAATGCATATTCTCTAACAGAATGCTGGCTGATAAGTCCAAAATATGATACATTGCTTCACCGTTTTGGCTCCTAATGAGAGAGGGGCTCAATAGAACTTTCCAATATGTAACATGATGTAGCATATATTTTAATCCTGTGACCGCAACACTAAGGGGTCTGGGCCCAGAAGAAAGGAAACATGGAAAGTTGTGCGCACAAAGACAGAGAAGCTATAAAATATAACTAAATTATTGCATTCCAACAGATACACATTAATAAGAATAGGACTGAAATCTGCTTCCAATGAATACAAACAGCTCTTTCTCCACCCCTAGTTTGGCATTTCATAGAGTTTTATCAAGGTTGATTTAATTAAACAATCAGATGGTTAATTCATGCTGGGGATATTAGAAAATGTGGGTTCTTAAGGAAAAAGTCCATGTAAGCAAACCTCCATTACTTCCCCCTGTAATACTAAATCCTGTTTAAATAACACCATGTCGAACATGTCTGCTCATCAACTAGCAGGTATCCCTGTGAGATTTCTGCAGCTTTAAGTATCATATATTGTTCTGCAAAGGATTTTCTCCCCAAATATTGACTTTAGGGTTTTCAAGGTTACTGATGGCATGCTCATTTTCTTTAATCATTCCAACCATTTCAACAAAGCTCATTAAGAAGATAAATACATTTATCAGCCCAGTCATCTCACTGATTATATGTTTCCTGTTTTACCAGTGATAGATGTACAGCTGAATAAATTCTTCTCTTGCCACAGAATCAAATAGAGAGCCACTCAAGAGTATTTCCAATCAGGTATGTAGAAAAGTTATTTTATGTAGTTATATATAAAATCTGCACTGAGAAACCTGGAAACCAATGTACAATTAGCTCTCCACATTTGCTGGTTTCATTTTCATGGATCTGATTATTTGTGAGTTTCTCCAATCCCTGCCTCCTACTTCAAGAGCCTCTTTTCTGAGGGAAACTTCCCTCTCAGTGGCTCTGATCACGTAGCCCTTTAAAAATTGGCCTCTGGTCCTCCTCCTCCTCTATCAGCCACTGCCTGGCCAGTCAAGGAGGACTTACAGCCCAAGTTCTCAGCACCACAAACCCTCTCTTGATGTTCCCCACACCCAAGGAAAGAGATGGGTGTGAGAGAGGAAGTATAGGGCTACCATGCCAACCCACCCCCTTTCCTCTCCTTTCCCTGACCTGGTTTGGACCCTGGGTGTACATTCTCCCCACCCATCCTCTTTCCACAGACACACACACACACACTCACATCTCGATTTTTGAAATTCTCCTACTTTTGTGGGGGTCCTGAAGCCTTAACCCTGGCAAATATGGAAGGCCAACTGTTTATTGCTACCTCAGTGCTTTTTACTATTTTTACTGTCTTATTTTTAGTTCTTTTCTTTTCTTTTCTTTTCTTTTTTCTTGTTTCTAATTAGTTCGTAACTCTTTTTCTGTTTTGTCTGTATGCACTTTGTAATTGTCAAATAAAATTTACTGAAAAACAAGTACTTCTATTCAGCTTTATCTGCAAAGATGAAATGAAATTTAGTGGGCAAAAATGCAGTATGTTTGTTCTGTAATTGATCATTCCGAAGGAGCATTTCTGATGCTAGCCTGAGAAACAGGGAACTCAAGAACTCTCCTGTCATCAGGATGACTTGGTGCAACCCACAGGTAGGAAGAACAGCTCAGAGCTATTAGCAAGATTCTCAGTCCACAGCAGCATTGACAAGAGGTGCTACTCAAGCAATTGGTCAGTCAAGCTATGACAGGGAGCATTCCTTTTAAGGCTTAGTTCTAATAAGGTTCTGGCCTCAGGGGGCTTGAGAGCAAAACCGATTAACCAGTGTAGCAGGAAATGTAGCTCTGTCCACCCCCAACCCCCAGTGATTTCTGGCCTACATCTTCCATCACACTGAGCCAATTTAGTCAGTGGAGAGGGCTACAGCTGCAATTAAAAAGAAAACATCTGGAAGGCCAGAGCTAGCCTACACTACAGTAAGGAAGGAGCAAGAAAGTATGGAAGTGTTTAAATGACAGATTTCCCTGAGAGAGAACAAAAGAGTAGAAGAATAGTGACAATCAATTCCCAAAATATCTAGTTAACTTGCAGAATAACTCTGTAAATCCCAGGAAGACCTCTGTAAAGCTGTCTGACCTATCTGCTTTCTTCTCTGATAACTCACATTCTCTCTTTATTTATTTGTTTATTTTAAAGCAAGGCATAGTTTGTTCCTGTGAAACTGGTGGGGGCTCTTTCCACAGAAGGCTAAGTCTGTAAAAAAGGGTTGTATACCCTTTCTATGCATAAAGTGGGAAAGATAATCAAATCAGAACTCATAGAGTTACTTTTTAAGAAAAATTAATACAATGAAATGATGATGCCATCCAGAACTGAGCAATAGGACCCAAAATATCCCAAACTAGGGATATTTTGCATAAAGGGATAAATCTTCATTCATTTCTTTCTCAGTCATAAAAACTGTAAACATGAGTAATTTCAAAAGTTTTCCTCTTCCCTGGCAAAATTATGAGCAGGGTTTTTTTTTGAGCATTTTCAAAAGGATTTTTCACATTTCTAGACTTTTTGCAAAAAAACCCAAACAAACAAACAAAAAACAAAACAAAACAAAAAAAACTGCCAAAAAAAAGTTTATGCGCACAGAAAATATTGTCCAGAAATCACTATCAAAACTATTTGCTTTGAAAAAAAAAATTTTATGCAAAGATAATTTGTTATACAAATGAATATCTTGTGTAATGGCGTAACATTGTAGAATGTAAAGTATGTATTGGAAACTAAACATTTTAAAACATTTTGACACAGTGTCTCAATGTTTTCAACTCAAGTAAATGTTTCTCTCAAACATTCATTTCCTGGGAAAGATCCTATAATGTATGGTGGCTTCTCAGCTCCAGGGATTCATTTTAATGAGAAGATTTTAATCATGTTTTTAATTTTTATTGGTTTTAACTGATTCATTTTGGAAGCTGCCTTTTGAGAAAAAGAAAGTGTATTCTTTACATCCCTAATTACAGATAGCTTCAGCATACAATCATATTGGTTTTCCTTAAAAATAACATTCCAAGCTCTGAATCCAATGTAGGCACGAGAAAAAATCACTTCCTGGTAAGGTCAGTCTCTCTTTCTAAGTTCTGCTTTTTCCTGGTTTAATGTGCGTCACCTCCACTTTAAAACAAATTAGCCTTGTCCATGGCGATGTGATTTTCATTTCTTGAATGCACTGCAGCAAGTTAAAAATGCTTTCATAAGGCATAAATATGATTTACAATGTGTTTTCCTGGCACATAAGACCCATGTTAACTAAAACATTAATAAACATGCTGAAGTACTTTTAAGATGGAAAACAAAAACTTTAAATAAAAGATAATTTCAATTTTTTACCATCAGCTCAGTTGCTTAAACAATAAGCTGTGCTTTCAAAAAGAGAGTGTCACAAGTAAGTTAATTCTCTGTAAAGGAAATAATTTCTGGAGAAATGTAAAGGGGTAAATGGGAACACAGAAATAAGAAATTCTATTCTGTAAACCCAGTCAAGCAAACTTTAAAAAAATGGAGGAGGAAGGTCCTGTGGAGCAGAAAGACATTCCAAATATAGAGAAGGAAAGACTCATGGCTTCTTCAAATATAATGATTCTTTTTTACTTCTTTTGTTAGAAATGAAGTATAAATTCCCCTGACTAAAAGCAACTGATATATAACAAGAATAGGCAGGTGTGTGGGGGGTGAGGGGCCACTTTTCTCCCCATAGAACACATCCCTGCAAGTGAGCCCAAATTCTTCCATTTTCCTTTATAGACCTTCTCAAAATGGCAACAAGAAGTAAAATGTGGATTTCTTTATGTTACCCTTTTCAGAATATCTGCAGAAGAAAATAAAGGTATTTGAAGGTGTAGGGGGTTCTGGGGAGCTTGTGGGGATGGGGGCCATCTTATCCTGTTTTCAAGTATTTGAGGGGTGATTTTAGAACTAACACTGCCCTTGAATGTACTTTTTTTTCTTAAAAAAAGGATGTGGAAGGCTTTGGAAGACTGGTGGGAGTGTCAGGGGCCACAAAAGTAAAGCCCAGGGGTCGCACATGACCCTTAGGCCACACTATGTCTACGCCTGATGTAGAAGGTCCATGCCCTAGCCTTGAGTCTCAGGATTTGACCCCTCTCCTCCAGGCCTCAGGATGATAGGATTGATTATAAAGGTATGAAAACTACCTTGCAAAGAAACATTGTTTTAAGTGTGTGGTACTAGGGGTGTCAATTTTGTTTATTTCATTGTCATAGGAAAGAACAAATAACTTCAAACGTTCTCTTCCTGCTGATTGACATGCAAAAGTTTCTGTGTCTTTTGTGCCAAAAGCATATCTTTGCAAACAGAACCATTATTTTATATAAAATACACTTTTTTTTCTGCAATAATGTGGTTTTTGGTGCAACTCCAAGGAATTTTTTTTCTTTTTTTAGCACAAAGAATATTTGTCATGGAGAAATCCTGATGTACAGAAAAATCTTGTCATTTTCTCGATGGTATCTATTCCATGTTAAGGATGAGTATTGTTTATCTTCTGCACCTGGTCTCAGTTGCTATAGCCTATGGAATCCCTCCATTCCTCACCTTACCTTAAATGAGGGGTGGACAAAGTTCAGCCTGTAGACCACATGTGACACCCCCCCGGACCATTTTATGTGATTCCTCAGGTTTTGTGTGGGTTTTTTTTTTCCAACTCTCTACTGTGCTTCAGTTGCCCCCTTTGGTTATTTTAGGCCCAGGGCAGCCTTTTTAATCCAAACAACAAAAGGCATGAGGGCAACATGTTTGTTTGTTTGTTTGTTTGTTTACTTGTAGTAAGGACACAGTGGGACTGGGTTGACTCTTTGCAAAGTCTTCTGGAGGGCCAGCTATGAGATCCTAACCTCTGACATTTGCCCATTCCTGCCTCAAATGGTTGAAATTGAAGTACAGTTTTCTTTCTTTCTTTTTTTTAAGGACTGATGCCCAGATGAATTTTATAACCTTTAGCAAAAAGCCTGGTATAATTTTCCCTTTCCGTGTTCCCTTCAGCTCTGCTCAGGCATTTGATTTCCTCGCCTTTTATTTCTTGATTTCACTATCTTTCTCCATTTCTCCTCCTGTTTCTCCTGCTTCCCAGTAGCTATTTTTAACTACCTCTCTCTTGTCCTTTTACTCCTTCTTCACCCATAGCTACTGCCCACAATTATCCTTTTCTTTTCTTTTCTTTTCTTTTCTTTTCTTTTCTTTTCTTTTCTTTTCTTTTCTTTTCTTTTCCTTTCTTTCAAGCACCTTTCCTTCTTTCTCGCCTCTCCACATCTCTGAGTGGACTTATCTTCTTCTTCCTTTCACAGTCCCCCTCCCTCTCTTTCACCCTCTTTATTCTGTCCCTTCTCTAGTTCTCCTGGCTTCATTTATCTTCTTCTTCCTTCCTATTCTTCTGTTTTGGTTTCTTGCCTTCTTTCTCTTTAGCCCTTGGTTAGCTACATTCATAATTTTCCTCCTTCTTCTAACCTCTCTTTCCCTCCAGCACTTTCTTCCTCTTTGTGTCTATGGGGGAGGGAGGACAAAATCAGAGTATAGTAGATCCTTAGCATTTTGAAGCTGTTACATTTCATTAAGTCAGTCAGGCTTTTTTCTGGATAGACATGCAAAGCCAGAACTGACCCTTAATATCTACTGACCTATTGGTCTGCTGCATGTGAGGAGGGTGGGGGATGGTGGTCACTCCATGGTCAAGAGAGAATTCTGACCTCCACAGCAACCAAAAACATGAGTTGCAATGATGTAAATCCAACTTATCCCATTGCAGTTCAGCAGTGGAATGTTGATCCATTTTTTTTTATATGACCGGCATGTTATGAAGAGTCGTAGTTGATGTGTAATGTATTATGCTTAATGACATCACAATGGGCTGACTCCATCACATCATCAAAGACTATCACCTCTAACATGTCTAGGTTGTTCCTAGGTCCTAGGTTTTGACTCTGAAATTTCAGGTTTCTGATCTGGCAATCCTATCCGAGGCATGATTTTTAAAAGAAGTACATTGAAGTTTAGATGTCATAAATGAGTGTTTGTAGCAGGAAAGAAACAGAGGAGCAGAAGTCAAGGTGAGCTATGCATATTTAAGGGTTACAAGTAAGGAACAAGGTCTAGGCTTAATTCTGATGGGCAGAAATCACTACCAAGCTTAAATTCTGGAGATGTCATTACAGTACAGTTAAAATCTGCCATCCACTCCTGGATTGTAGTTGGCTCAGATCCCACTATTTTTCAGTAGCTGTAGCTCATGGACAGAGCATGCATTTTCCATGCAAATGATCTCAAGTTCAATCTCTAACATCTCTGATCAGCCTTGAGAAAGATGTATGTTTGGAATGTTGGAGAGTTGATGTCAAATTGCATTGACAGCATGGATCTAGATGGACCAGTGGCCTCTCTCAGAATGAGGCAGGTGAATCTCAGTTGCTGGAGGGAAAGGCAGGACATAAAAGAGAGAAGAATTTAGGAAGGCAGGCAGGCAGGAAGGGAAGGGAAGTAAGTAAATATGTATCAGATCCTCCAGATGTTTTTGGCCCATCAGCAGTCACCACAGCCAATGGTGAAAGGTTAGAAGAAGTGAAAGCAATGGCTGCCCGTTCCTGTTAGATACCTATGTCTCTCTGGAACATAAATAGATTGTGGATCTCGTTGTGTGTGTAAGTAGAGGGGGTTGTACAAAATATATGTCTCATCTCTCCTTGCAGGAGACAAAGCAACTTCCCTGTCCCCCTCCAGCTTCCCACACTCACCATCACCACGACAGGCATTTTGCTAGGTAATGATAATAATGATCGTCTTCCTGCATTTCTAGCCATATAACTGACTGCAGGCTGCTAGGAGTAGGAGTGGAGTGCCATTACAGCCCAGAGAATGCCAAAGCAAAAACAGCCTGTAATTAGACTAATTTAGCATCTCCTCTTTATTGAGGCTGCATGCTGTGCATTTACAGAAGTCTACGGGAAATACAGCTCAGTGCTTCAGTATAATACACCTGTCTAAAGTGCATTATATTTGTGCCTCCTCACTTACATTTGCTATAACCTATCATAAATTTTGAGGCCATGATGCATTATTAAATATGATTGGATCAATAGCACAGCTGCTGCAGAACAGTCTGAACATGATACATCATTCCAATAAAACATCAGTACATGAGGTCCTTTTAGTCCTTCAGGTGGATTAAAAAGCTGCATTATATTTAGGACATAATTTTCCTTTATGTATTTCAGCACATGAATCTGTAGTGGTCCTCTACATAGTATAATTGAAGAACATAAAAAATGATCATTTGAATCTGCTGAAGCCATGATTTAATTGCACTTTTGTGATGGCAGTAAAGAGTGGGTTGAGAGGAAAAACGGGTGAGAGGCCATTTTTTGTTTCTTCAGTCCATCCAGGCAATTATGGACCTGGAAGCAGTTTCTGCATCCAGCTTTCTTGTTAGACTGGATACCAAACTATATCCAACCTCCATAACCAGGAAAGTGGTTTTAAAACTATGGCTCATTTAACTGTGGAGGTCCTTAGAAATTTATTAGGGATGCCTCAGTGTGGAGATCACTAATGGGTCAGGGTGGTCAAACTTCCCTCGATGCAGGAGGGAGGGGGCAAAGAAAAGTGGAATAGTTCATGAAGGAAGTACAAAAACATTAAAAGAGGAGACAAAGGGAAGTGGAATGGATTCAAAATGGGAAAGGGCTAATGAAAGGAGATAGAATGGTTAGGCTATGTACAATGATATCCATCTGAAAAAAAAAGTGGAATGGTTATAATTGCAGTCCATCACACTCCATTTTTATCACTAAGATTAGAATAATTGTTAGAACAATACAGTTAAAGTCCTGTTGAAATAATGCTCAGAGTTCCAGTGTCTATTAATCAATCCTTAGTCTCAATGTGGGGGGTAGGTGTTTTGACACGCATAGAATTTTTATCTTTCACTTTGAGGAGAAAGAAAGTGAATACCAAGGTCAAACAAGGAGATCCCTCCCAACTTTTCTGCCCATCTGCAGCTCCTACCTCTCCAACTTTTCTGGGTGTTGGAGGAAGCAAAATGGGGAACAGATTGACATTATTTGTCCTTGACATTAGTGACCATTGACATGAATAGAAGGGATCCTGTTTAAGAAAGAAGAAAAAAGAAAGAAAAATGTGAAAGGGTGAAAGGTGGAAAGGAGTGCAATTTATTTGGATTTTTTTTTTTCAGCTCAAATTCTGGAGCCAATCAGCTAAACAAGAAATGTTGCATTATCCAGCGCATTGTGTAAGATGGACCTTATATGGATACTTATCAAGTGCCTGTTGGAATAGTCTTTATTTGACTGTGTAAAAAAAAGTAGGGAAGCTGCAAGTCTAACTTCTCTGGGGAGTTCCAGAGCCTGGGTGCAGCAATTGAGAAGGTACTCTCCCATGTTCCCATCAGATGTACTCCCTGAGGTTGGTGGGACAGAGAGAAGTGCCAGCAAATCTTAGACCATGGGCTAGCTTGTAGGGTGGAATTTGTTGTTATGTGCCTCCAAGTCATTTATGACTTATGACGACCCCCAGGAAAACCTACCACAGGGTTTTCTGGGGATGTGTGTGTGTGACATGCTCAAGGTCACTCAATGGGTTTCTGTGGCTGACCAGTCTCCAAGGTTGTGGTCCAATGCTCGGACCACTATACCATAACTGGCTCTCAGGGGAGAATACAGCCCTTCAAATAACATAGTCTTGAGCTGTATAGGGTTTAAAGATCATAACCAGCTCTTTGAATTGTACCTAGAAGCAGACTGGCAGCCAGTAGAGCTGTTGCAACAAGGGAGCTGTGTGATCACTGTAGCCAGCCCCATTTAACAACCTCGTTGCAGCTGTCTGGGCCAACAGTAGTTTCTGAACATTCTTCAAAGGCAGCCCCGTGTAGAATACATTACAATAAGTGATCTGGGAAGTAACTAAAGCATGTGTGACCATGGCCAGATCTGACATTTCAAGGAACGGGCACAGCTGGTGCACAAACTTTAATCTAGGTTTCCAGGTTTAGTGTTGAATCCAGTAGCACACTGAAGCTGTGAGCGTGCCTCCTCAGAGGGAGAGTAAACCCATCCAGCACAGGTTGAATGCATACACACATCCCTACATTCCTCTTTTTTAATGTAACCTTACATATACTTAGGTAGGTAGCAGAGATGATAAGAAACCCTGTTAGTGAATTGTGAAGACGTGTATTGGGGTGTGATGTGCATCAGTGCACAGTGAATCTCAGTGCATGATATGCATCATGTGTGATGTGCATCAAACCAATGCACAACAGTGCACAAAGTGCATTAGTGTAAAAGACACACTGGTGTACAGTGTGCTTCAGTGTCCAATGCACATTGTTGTACAATACACTTTGGGTACTTTGCTGGCTTTGCTATGCGGTAATGTAACAGTAGCTCCTCACATGATACGGATGTTACAAAACTGCACAGTTCTAATTCCCACATATGCAAATCTACTCACATAAGACCTCAATAGGCCATAGCCCTCAACTCTGTTTTTGTCCTTATTTCAAAAGCAATGCCAAAGGCACAGTAGATTATAAGTATTCTTTTTGGCTCGCTGTGTTGAAGAAGTACCAGATTTTGCACAACATGCAGAAATGTCAATCTTTTTGGTGTCATAAAACTTAAATTAAGCAGCATTAAACTAATGTAATTACTTTTCTTTCCTGTAAAAAGGCATTCTTCTTTTGCCCTTCTCTAGAAAGTAATTTTCCTTGCAGTTAAATAGACTTGTTCATTACACACACACACACACACACACACACACACACACACACAGATATAACCAACATAAAGTAGCTTTGAGTGTTGGCCTGAGATTCAGAAGACCAGGCTTTGATCCCTCCCGTTGAGCCATGGAGACCCACTGGGTGACCTTGGGCAAGTCACATTGTCTCAGCCTCAGAGGGAGGCAAAGGCAAACCCTCTCTAAACAAATCTTATCAAGAAAACCTGGTGAAAGCTTTGTCTTGGGTTATCTTAAGTTGGAAATGACTTGAAGGCACACAACAACACCAACAACAGCAGCAAAAGGGTTTAAAAGATGGTACTACACTGAAAGAATATTTTGTAACTAGCATTGACATGTTTAAGCATGTTGTCTATATACTTGAAAACAGCAGAGTATTGAAGAGCTTTAAGGAAATCAGAGTTGCCATAAATAGGAAACTGAAAAGTAAAAGAAAGTTGGTTTTTAAATTTCCCCCCTTGGTGGAATTCTTACCCACTGTGCAGGACTGGATAAAACATGTTCTGGACCAAATGAAGAGGTAGTGGAAAGAGACCAATTTTTCTTCCTAAGTGGCCACTGCAGGTGCAGCCCCATACAAAAATGAGCATTCTTTATTTCTCCTAAAATCTGAAATGACTGGACATTCACTGCTCCCGCAACCCGCAATAGCCAATCCACATTAGATCATCCAGTGTGCTGTAGAGAAAAACTACTACTCCTGGAGGTGTCTATCAGCAGCAATTCTAGTTTCTGACCACAAAAATTAGGAATCATGGGATGGAGAGAAAGTCTAGAAGAGGTTCAAGAGCTGGGGAACTGCACTGGACAGTGGACCATATCATTCTCGATTCTGCCTCAATTTATTTCAAATTTAAAAGGCCTCACTGCATTACACACTATAATTTGTTTGTTTGGTCCCCATCCTTCCACTGGGTTACAATCTGACGCCTTAAATATGAGCTTTGCTTGAATGTAAGTCCATCACTAGTCTATACCATAAAAAAGGCAGGCCTGTATGTAAAGCCTCCATATGGAGAATGTGACACTCTTCTGTCCTATTCTGGTTTCTTTTGTATATTTTGAGGTGTAGCTCCCCCATTTTTGACAAGCTGGGGCTGATAGGAGGTACAATCCAAAACATCTGGAAGGCACAAGGTGGTGGGGATATTTCATATTAATTTTATCCTGTTTATAAGTGAGGGACACTTGGTATAGGATATAGGCCCTTTCCACACGGGGAAAAAAAAACGGCTTAGGGCGACTCATCCGGAGGTCGTCCACACCGTGGAGCGCGCTAGAGCGGTTTGAATAGTGGAGGTTCCACACCTCAAACCGCGCTAGCGCGGCCGCAAGGGGTGGCGCGGCGCGTTTTTTAAAAACCACATTTTATGAGGTTTTTACGAAACGCGAGCGCGCTAACCCATTGCAGCGCCCCGTGTGAAACTGCAGGGACGCGCTAGCGCGTCCCTGCAGAGCTGCCCAGGGGCGGGCTTCTGGCTGGCACGCTGCCCTGATTGGCGGAGCGCCGCCGGAAGTCGCTGGCCGCCATTTTGGGCACCGCCGAACACCGCCGAAACTCGCCAGCGTGTGGAGCGGCGAACGCGCACTCCCCGCAGGGACGGAGCAACCCGTTTTCAGGTAAGATCCGTCCCTGCGTGCGCTGCCCCGTTCCCCCATCCCCCATGTGGAAAGGGCCATAGTTTTTCTAACTCTTCTTGTTGGCTACAATTTCTTGCAAGTGGCAGGAGTGGCCCTGCCACTAGGCAGGTCAGGCAGTCATCTTAGGCAGCTGATATTAGGAGAGAGACACAGAATGAAAGAGAAATAGAACCACTTCTTTGCCCACTATGGAAGCCTAGTGTTCCCAGATGCAAACACAATGTCCACTTTGGTCAGCTTTATAATAGGTGGACATCAATTTGTTTTTCACTTCAGCAGCAAAATCTCTAACATAATGCTGTGAGTTTGATGGGGATCAATGGTGGTTCATGGCTTCCATGGTGAATCCACTCACTCAAACTTTCAGTTTGAATTGCAAAGGAGTTGTCTGAGGTGCTGAATATATGATTCAGCACTTTGGATGGCCCTTTTTGAGGCTGAACTAAATTCTTAAGCAGAATAATCACATCACATATATGGAAGACACCAGCTGCTGTTTGTGAGTCTGGTATTGAGAAAACCAGATGTATATCATTGGCTACAATGAGAAATCAATCCTGCCTTGCCACTTAAAGCAACATTGGAAGTAAATGAGTCATACTATGGGACAGAAGTGCTACCACACACAAAGACAGATTGTATCATTGTCCAGCTCCATGCAATCAGATCTTTCAAACTCAGCCAAGAGAAATGTGGAGTTGCCACATCACCAGAGGGACCAGTTTGCAATTGATATAGTTTAGCCTTGACACTACTAGCATAGCTGTGTTTGACGAGGACACAAGAGAGAGACTACGTAGTGGCCTCTCCTAAGTTACGGAATTCCCTCTCATGGAAGGCTTAACTTTCCTTGTCTTTCCATCAGCAGGCAAATATATATATATATATATATGTACATACATACATACATACATATATATAGGCAGGCTCTTAAGTTACAGTAGCAGAGAAGCTTTTCAGTGGAATGTGTTAAGCTTTTATCATTTTTACAATGTTTTAATATGTTTTAAATTATTTTGATGTAGTGCTTTTAATTGTTCAGACTGTTTATTTAATGGTTCTTAAACTTTATATAAAATAGATTTTAGCTGTACTTTGTCTAAGATGCCTTTATTCCATACTGAGAGAAAGGTAGGATATAAAATGAATCAAATGTATTGATAAATAGATTTCATGGTAGTTTATTGAGTGAGTTTACAGAGTCAGGAATTTGGATTAATATGAGTTGCTTAACCCACTGTATTCAATTTTAAAAAGAGAACGATAAAAAATTCAAATTATGCTGAAATTTCCCTGAGGAAAATTTTTGCTAAGGTTTGGAAGGGTTGCAAGAAATGAGAACATGGAAAAGTTACTTTTGGTGGCTAAAAATCCTGCCAGAAAGGCTATACTATTTGCAAGTGAAGAGGAAGGAAACAGTAATATAGCTTCTTTGGCCTTAGAAAGATGTTTGCATTTCTTTAGAAATCTGCCCTTTCATTTCAAGGAGTTTCCTCCAGCAAAACAAGCTGACACAGCTAGACTTATATCCAGCATTTCTTTTCTTCCCTGACACATAAGGGTTAAAAATCTTCCAATAGTGAGGATTCTGGAAGTAGTCTGAGCAAGGTCAATTTTGATGCCTGGGAAGATAATGTAAAAATGTTATTTGGATGGAAAGTTACCCTGACATATGTGTACCGAAATGTGACCTGGCACTTTCCTTATCTGATATATAAAAGTCAAAGTTTGCCTGTTTGTCTGTGTCAGGCGAAGACTTCATATGATTGGCTGCCTAAGAAGATTCTATTGAATCCTGGGGTTTACGGTTTAAGGAGGGGGTTTAGCCACAAAGAGTTCTTGAGACTCAGGCCGGTTGCTATGGAGACAAGGCCTAGCAGCAAGAAGGAGGAGGGCTGTGTATTGCCTCAGGAATCCAACCTCTGCATGTTAATAACTCTGAATACAGACTGGATTTGGGAATATGCAGAAAGTTACAGGTACTGGACAAGACAGTTTGAGAATGAGAGTCAAAGGATCTCAAATCTTTCTAGCAAGTATTACATACGAGAAAATAAAATTCCAGGCAATGCCAGGTATATATGCAGTTAGACTATACACATGCTGAGCTCTGGGTGTGGGACAGAAAAATATTTCTTCAATAATCCTTGATTTACCAGCATGGCCTAATTTTTCCTGGAGTTACTGGGGAAAGTAAGTACTCTTCAGGGGATTTTGAGAATGTTAGTTAGCTGTGGTTTTTTGAGAAAACATGCCTCCATTATCCCACTCAAACATCCAACTACCGATATCAATTTGTCCACTCTCTACTGTTTCCACTTATAGACTATCTTGTTATTTTTTTCTTAATGTTCTGTTAGCCTTCCTCCCCTCTATGAAGTACTGCTTTCTAATTTCACCTTCCTTCTGATGAAATCTGTCTTGAACCTAAATTAGAACAAAGTCAAAAGTTAAAAAGTAATATTTCCCATGTGATGTAGAGGAAGAGTTATGAAACATCTTTTTTTCCGTAAAAAAGTATGGCAAAGCAGCAAGGAAAGTAAATGAAAGTGCTGATAAGTGGGGAGTGGGGAGGCCAGGTGCCCACAGTAATTGAACCCTGCCTGCAATTTACATTATGAATATTGCGTGTAAACTGGGGTGGCACATTTCAGTGGAGTCTTTTAAACTGTTTCTGTTTGAATTGTGAGATGGTCAGGAGGCAAGCGATCCTTTCAAAGCATAGCTCCCAGAATCCTTCAGCTGGAAAGGTCAGGGTTATGATGGCTAGAGGTATTCCAAAATAAAATAAATAACTTCCCCAAGCTCTGTCAAAGACACCATCACAACCTGCTTCTGTATCCATATGAATTGTTCCTTCTTCTGCCTCCCTCTTTCATATCGGGGGACTAATAAACCTGAATGTGAGGGAAGGTGTTTTTCTTAGCACAGTATCTGAATATTCTGGGCTATAACCAACATTGCACAAGTGGACTTTCAGTCCTATGGTGGACTTCAGTTGCCTCTCCTCCCCTGTAGCCCTGTGTAGCCCTAAATCTGCTCTGCAGAATCTCCAAATCCTTATAAAATCATAGAATTATAGAGCTGGAGAAAACCACAAAGGCTGTTGAATCCAACCCCCTGCCATGCAGCAATACACCATCAAAGCATTCTCAACAGATGGCCATCCAATCTTTGTTTAAAAACCTTCTAAGAAGGAGACTCTACCACAGCCTGAGACACCATATTCCATTCTTGAATTGCTCTTAGCTTCAGGAATTTCTTTCTCACATTTAGATGGAATCTGTTTTCCTGAAGTTTCAAGCTATTGCTTTGAAGCAGCAGAAAATAGACTTGCTCCAGTCTTCATACGATATCTCTTCAAATATTTAGACATAGCTATTATGTTGCTCTTAACCTTCTCTTCTCTAGGCTAAACATATCCAGCTCCCTAAGCCACTCCTCACAGGGCATGGTTTCCAGACCTTCTATCTTTTGGAACAGTTTTGGAACTGCAAACTGGGCCAGGGGGCGGGGAGAGATGAAGATGCCAGCTCTTGTCTGTTCAGTTCCTCTTCCACCCCCACCCTGCTCTTCCTCTCTTGGGTTGGCTTTTATTCTCTAACATATTTATTATGAAGCCCTTTAAAAGACACAGAAAAATTCCATTTATAAGATTAAATTTCTGATAGCCATGCTTAGTCCTTGGGACAGAGTAGAATATAAACGCACAAATGAACAAATATACATTACCTTGGAAAGAACCAGTACTTCCATGCTTTAAAAATATAGTTTTTAATATTGAGTTTATGATCACAATGATTTCAGTATAGCTTTTAGTTTGTTGCAAGTCATTCTGTTTACTGAGACATTGGCTCAGCAGTGTAATCTCTTCAACAAAAAGAACACAGTTTTTTCTAGTTCTTTCATTTGACCTAACATTAAACAAGCAAGTATACCATAAGTATGAATGCATTTTAGCTGGGACCTTTGGGATAAGAAAGATGGTTCAATGCATCTGTGGGTGGCATTCATATACAGCCTCTCTTTAAAATGAAAGACTAGAGAAACAGGGACAAAAGAAGCCTGCACTGAGTACAATTTCCCCCACAAATAATGTGAAGCAACAGTTACAAACAGATGGATTGTGCACTAAAGGTTTAGTTTTGTTTTCAAAACACCCATAGGATATGAATTTCTCCACTCAAATTAAACCATTTTAAAATGAATATCTGTTAATTATCATGATATAATTCTTCATTAATTTCGTTCTCAAAATAAGCAATGAGCAATTTTCACAATTTCTTTCCTACTGCAGTATTTTATGACTATTTTCAGTTTAGGATTTATTTGGCCTAAAATTTGCATGTTTTTTTTACAATATTTCCTGTGTGGAAACACTATTTCTTATACAGCAAATTAATTATTCTATGAAAAAAAGTATGAAATTTTGCACAGAATAAGTCTGGAACTACAAATATTTTCAATAGTCCAGGATCCTCCTTGCTAGGTTTTCCTGACACTTGGGAAACTATATTCTGACCTTTTGAAACATATTTTTGGACACTGTTTCCATCCCTAGTTAATCAACATTCTTTTGATCTACCACCTATACTGCTACTATACGATCGCTCTTTTTGATCTACCTCGGGTTATCTCAAAGTTGATATTGGTGTACTCTCAGCCTGTTGTGTTTGGACACCTCAACAACCATGCTGAGGCTACCCTGCCATGATAAACAGCAGTCTGTCCCAAGTGACATCTGGCCCTAGCCATGCTTGAACTCAATGGACCCTCAATTTTTGTGCAGAAACTGGGATAATGCTGATGGTGATCCCAGAGTAGATGAGCTGTTGTGTTGATATGGAGTTTAGACTTCCTAGGACTTAGAATACATGAGTATGAGTAATATCATCTGAAGATGCCAGCCATAGATGCAGGCGAAACGTCAGGAAAAAATACTGATAGAACACAGCCTCAAAACTCGGAAAACCCACAACAACTTATGAGTATGATTGCATCTTAGATACAAAAGATGAACAATCTTTGCACTTTAGTAATCTCCACCCCAAGAACTCATTGAGAAGTCACCTTACAGTTGCTGCACTGCTGAAATTCACCACCCATTAGAGCACAATTTTATTTGGACAACCAAACTAAATGAAACCAAATTCAAGAAACATGTACTTTGTTTTTAAAAAGAATCATGTTTCCAAGAAACTTCTAGGAATCTGACTCTGCTTTGAAACAGGTTTGTGCTCCCTGTACAGCTTGTTTCCATTCATCAGCAATGATAAGGTGCTAGACACTACTAAAAGATGGGGTCCAGTGTGCACCCATGTGTTGTTCTCCATAGCTATAAGAATGACAGGAGACAAACCTCAATATACTAAAAAGTGGTGAAAAGAAAAGAAAAAAGTCTGACACATTTCAGTCCATTGGAAAGACTCAAGGTCTTCTTCAGGGGGCCACAGCTATATACAGATAAGTCCACTTCGGGCATTTAGAAAGAGAAAACGCTCCATGCTGTCCATATTTCTGATCAATTGAGGTTATCACTTATTGAGAGAATTGTGAGCACATCAGCTGAAGGAAGCTGAAATGTCTATTCAGACCCTCGCCTTCAGTGCAGGAAGGGTGGACGTGAAGGGCACGAGGCTGGACTGCTCCTCTCTGACATGTATTCTGTTTCTGAATGAATGAAAAAATATTCTACCTGAGAATGAATGGAGTCTGCATTGCAGTTGGCTTTCAGGCATACTTTACAAGTGTTGAAGTAAATTTCCCATTCTCCTTTCTCTGCTCTGCTTTAGCAGATGACTCATTCAAGTGCCCATGAAGCATAAGGTTATTTAAAGTTATTCTTGACGGCTTTGTCAATAGAGTTTGGAAATTTAGTCTTTGAAAGTCATTTAATGTAATTACTAAGACACATAACTTTTAGAAACGAGACATTAACTCTACATTTATGATATTTAATGGCTTTGGTGTATGGACAGCATGCATGTAAATGGGAAATTTTATAAGCAGTTTTGAAGATTACAATACTTCACGTCCTTTCTTACATGACTTTGGGGAATCAGCAGCAAATCAGTTTGAAAGTATGAGTTATGGATTATAAAAATCCAAGAGCTTGTCCAATAAATAATAGAGCTAAGGCTTTACTTACTGTTCATATTAGTAATGGAAGAATATTCTAAAAAGTTTGACTTGTGGCTATTGGTTATTTTTATTTACATATCTTAAAGGTTTATGCATTTCTTTTCAATTTTGTCTCTGTAAAATTTCATCTGATTGCAGTGGTTAAAGTGGCCTACAAATATAAATTAAAATAGCTTAAAAATAAAAAAAGTAAGAATAGCTTTGAACGTGTAAAGACAGAAAATCATCAAATATTTTTTAAAAGTTAATTTTGTCTGAGTGACTGTTAAGACAGGTTTTGGCTTGTGTCAAAGTTCTTTATGTCTTTTATGCTAGCAGCAATCTTCCATCCTGTTTAAAAAATTTTCTTTAAGTAAAATCCATCAGGTAAAACTGCAGCAAAATCAAAGGACATAAGAATACTTCCCAGGAGGTATGTGTCACTGAATTCAGTGTGAAATACTTCTGAACAGATGTGCATATGATTGTGCTGTATGTTTTTAGCCACTGACAAAAGGTTTACAAAGGCCAGCCATAGAAACTTTAACAACACCAACAAAGAAAACTGAAGTAGAAGTTGCCGCTACTAAAAGAATCAGGCATGCTGCCTTTGCAGATTTAATCAGAAATGGTCTAGTTGTATCTTTTCTTCTGCTTACTCCTACTCCAACATAAGTGACTCCCATAAAATCACATCTGGAGTTAAACAGCACTGTTTCTTTTGAGAATTTTAATCAGTTATTCCATTGATTAAGCATTGCAAAACCAAGGGTAGAAAAGGGCAAGAATTTTATTTCCATTTATTTTTGCTGAGAAATTAATCCAGATACACACATATTTTAGTGTTCAGTATGGAAAGAAGTTGAGTGGGATTGTTTTTGGTTTTTTTTGTTTTTTTTTTTAAGTAGGACAAATGTCTGTCCTGATTTGTCTATCCTGAGTGCTTGATTCTTAAAAATCTGGGTTAGAATGCCTATGTTCATATTAAATTGTACTAGAGCTTTAAGCTGGCAAACATTTTGTTTCCTGCAGGGTACAAGCAGGTACAACATGGTTGCTCGTCATGTTGGGAATAACCCTATCTCTTTAATCTGGTCAATGCAAGCCAGGGAAAATTTTCTTTCTTTTCGTTTTTCAAAGATTTTACCAAAACTCACAAGTTCCTTCATATTTAAAATGTGATGAAGAAACAGAGTTTTGTTTTTTGGTTTGTTTTTCCATCTCTGGGTAAGGGATGGAGAATTTTTCAATTTTTATTCTATTGTAGAAAAAAAGAAAAGAAAAGAAATTCAAACAAGTTAAAAAGTACTGTAAAAAATCAGATCTGTTTGTAATGATCTTGGTCCTTGCATTGGCTCGGGGGGATGTGGCGAGGTGCCAGGTAAAGCTCAAAAGGAGACAGTTGTAAGCTAGAGAACAGCAGTGTGAGCAGGTCCTTTTTGTCTGAGCTGCTTTGACACTGGAGTGGCCAAATCCTTGTCTTTTAGAACACTGCTTTTTATTCAGCTCAGCGTGAAGAGTCCTTTTTTAACATGATGATTACCTGTCCATTAAGAAACCAGTTATACTGAAGAAGGGACTCAATTTTTTAAAATAACAATAATAATAGTAATAATGACAACAATGATAATTTCCCCTTTCATATCCTGCTCTAATTTTTGACCTATTGGTCTCTGTTCAGTAGTTAAGAATATATTACAAGCAATAAATTTCAGTTCAGAACGATTACAATGATTAAACCACTGGATCAGATCAAATAAAGCATTCGTTTACGCTTCCTTCTCCACCTTCTAACTCAACACCTTGATCAACAGGGGAAAAAAAAAAAAAGGACAAGCCAAAAGGATTTGGACTACCTTCTGACATAAAGTTCAAAGGAACAGATTTGGTTTAGTAGGAAATAATTTCATACAAACACAAAAAAGGTGGGGGGAGACAACTTGGATCACTACCTCCTTCACTACAGCATCGCAGCATCTGCTTCTCAAGGAAAACACAGCAGAGAAGTCTCAGTCACAGAGCTGACCTTCAACATCTGATGGTAAAATCAATAATAATAAAGTATTGATGAAGTAATAATAAAGTATTGATAATAAAGTCAAGTCAGGAAAGTGTACAATTGCCTTGAGATACCTTTTGAGGGAAAGCTCTACAAAGTGTGAAAAATTTGGTGATGACTTATATGCCTACTCTCCAATGTTTCATAGGTAAAAACTGGGGAACATTTGACCAAGCAACATCAGAATGTGGTCAAGATGGCAAAATTTATCAGTGAAGGCACACAAACCAAGAGAAGCTACAGCAGCTGGTTTTTGTCTGAGCCTTCTGGGAAGGCCAAGATTCTATGTCCCTTCTCTCCCTCCCGATTCAATTGAATGCAAACTATGGCCAGCTTGTTGGGGTGTTGTAAGTTGTATTATGTCTCCAGGAATTAAAATTGTGCAGTTGTGCAACATTTATATCCAGTAGGGAGATCTGTTACATTACTATGTAGCAGGGGTGGTAAAGTGCTTAAGGCACAGTGGTCCCAGGTGCACAGCAGGCCTAATGTAGAACGGGACAGATGCACATTGTGTTGGTCCCAATAAGTATCAGATACCAATGCTTACCAGACACTCTTGCCAGTGTCCCCAGATACATATCTTTGCAATTTGCAATTTGCAAAGATACATATCTTTGCAATTCAGTAACTGGGTTTCTTAGCACCGCTGCTACATAGCTAGGTGTATTGTTATGTTGTGTAAAAGATCATAATGTGATTCCAATATAGTTTTGCATTTTGAATTCAGTTTGAAGCAATCAAAAGGGAAAGTTGGGAGAGAAGAGGGAAAATGGGATCTTTTAAAAGCATTTGAAAAGGTGGGATGATGGAGAATTAACCAGGACTGTCCCTGCCAAATCAGGACAATTGAAGAGTTTGTAATATGGTAAGTGATAATACAAATAGATACTGGGAATGTTTCCATAGTTACCAAAGTAACTACATAACACCAACACAAATCAATGCCTATTCTAGATGAACAGCTGCAAGACTGGATTTTTTTTTTTATTTACTCCAAGACATTTTAAAATGCTCATGTGTGTCCTACATACTTTGTACTCCTAGAAGACATTACCTTTTCCTCCACCTTTCTGAGTTAATGCAATTTAATTATACACAGACCTTGAATGTCATTTTCTAATCCTTTGTGGTTCATTTGAAAGACTTGTAAAATAAAACTAATTGGTGTGTTCATTAAAATGTCAGAAATATTTTTGAGTTCAATTAGATAGTGCAGCAGTTTCATTCTAAGTGTGCTTCTCATACAATAACTATGTCAGAAGGGTGTAATTAGCAGCCATTTAAATGTACAATTGTCTTACCTTTCCCCACCACTTCATGCATAACTTAATCAAACAGCAAAGTTCTTACAAGCTTATCCATCTGAAAAAAGCAAGGTTGAGACATCATGGAATTTTATTTAAAAACTGAAAAGTTACATTACGGCCAATAGAACTATTGAAGTGAAAAAGTCAAATAACAAATTAACATTAACATTCATATCACTGCAGACTGAAGTAAATCAATTGTCCAGATTAAGGGAAATACTACTACTATTACTCTATTTTGCTTTGGTCAGACCTCAGCTGGAATACTGTGTCCAGTTGTGAGCACCACAGTTCAAGAGGCTGCATTCTGGCATTCCTATAAGGAATGGCTTAGGGAGCTGAGTATATTTAGCTTAAAAAAGAGAAGACCGAGAGGTAGCCGTGACAGCCATTTTTAAAGATCTGAAAGGATTTCATGTAGGAGATGGAATGAGCTTGTTTTTGGTGCTCATGAAACTAGAATATGAACCAGTGAGTATAAAATATAAGAAAAGAAATTCCACCTGAGTATTAGGAAGATCTTTTTAACTGTAAGAGCTGCTCACCGAAGGAATAGACTGTTTGGGAGGGTGGTCTAATCTTCTTTGGTGATTTTTAAACAAAGGTTGGATGGTCATCTTTCTGGAGCACTTTAGTTGTGTGTTCTGGCATGCCAGGGGATTGGACTTGATGGTCCTTGTGGCCACTTTCAACTCTTTTATGATTCCATTAAGAAAAGCCATGGCTGAGACCTGTGAAACTGTGTGACGTCCATAGAATTATGAACAATCTCTCCTGTCTCTTCCTGCAGGATTCCTTTTCTTCCAGCATAACCCACTTCCATGCCTTTTTAGTTGCTGGTGAAACATAGGGAGTGTCAGAGAAGTGTCTGGCTGTGTGTCATTAATCAAAAGAAGAAGGACACTGTCCTCTTCTAGGATCTCTGGAGGACTACCCAGGATGTCTTGGAGGATGCATTTGTTGTTCTGCATCTGGGTACAGGACATAACCAGATGCTTCTCTGACATCCTCCTGTCTACAGTGGCCACTAAATGGCCAGGGAGGGAGTCCTCACGTGAATTTTGCAAGCCTTGTGGTGGTTTTGATCACTGTACAAGCATGTTAGTGAATTTCTTCCTCTGTAAAAAACAAAAAAAGTTGAATACACAGCCATATATCACCAACAGGATGCAAGCCAATATGTGAATGGGGCTATGAATCTGTTGTTTTGAAGAACGTGTTAAGATCAATGGCTTGGGTCCAAGCTCACACACCAATGAGAAGCTTATTGTTTTGAAGGCACCTCCGAAACTGAATGTGCACAATGGGACATAGTTGAGGACAAATACTGAAAAGATGTGTATGCTTTCTGCTGATGCACAATGCTGAATGGAACATGACCATTGCCCTACTTGATTGGTTTGTTTCCTTATTGGTCTATTTATTTATTTATTCATTTATGTGTGTGTATGTATGTGCATGTGTATGTGTATGTATATATATGTGTGTATATAAGTGTGTGTGTGTGTGTGTATATGTGTGTATGTGTACACACACACACACACACACACACATACTGCCTTTCTTCCAATACCAGGACCCAAAGCAACATGATTTAAAATTAAACAAAACAAAACAGGTACAACCAAAAACACACTGGCCAAAATTCACTTGTTTAGTCCCAACTAGAGCAAACTTAGTGAATCAACGAGAGTTACCTTTGCTTTGACATCTAAGTCAACATTTGATTCAGTGGCTTTAATTTATTTGGAAATAAGCAATCGGATTCAGGTCAGTAACATTAAATTTTTTTAAGCAGATTAATGTATTTAAACAAGTAAATTAAAGGTAAATTATAAATACAAGAGAAAAAACTTCAATTGTGTACCTATCTTATTTAACCCCAGCATCTTTCTTCTAGCCAGTGCTTGTGAAGTGAACATCATATACCAGCAGACATTAATATAGAGGTGGAAGTTGTGCACACATCCCAGAAGTTTTAAACTGCAGCTCCCAGGATCCTTCACAATTAGCTATGTAAGCTAGGACTACTGGAAATTGCAATCTGGTAAAATCTGGAGGACCAAAGAGTCCCCACCTCTTTATTAAAATATGGTTATTGTCATGTGAGTTTCTAATTTGTAGCATTCAGGCTAATTACAAAGGAAACATACCTTTTTCACTAAGGAAAGGTTTTTTGGTAAAGCTGGTAGAATTGTTCAGAAATGTTGCATGACCCTAATCTTGAGTTTACATTTGAACGTGTCTAACAAAAGAGTACTAAAGAAATGTTAAGCATTATTAAGCGTTATTAAGAGTTTTATATTCTTTCTAATTTTAATGATTTTTTTCCCTTGAAAATAAAACTATATGCACACACATGCATGTGGGTAAAAATGCACAAATGCTTTCATCAAATATTAAGTGGAGCTATCAGGTAAATTTGTTTGGTCTGTATTTTAAAATGAACCTAAATTCCTACTTCAGAACCAACACATAAAACCAGTTGTCATTATCCTTCCATATTCACATTTGTTGTGAAAAGATTCCTTATGGACCTCCTCCCTTAAGCTATCCAGGATGAACCACTCTTGTCCAAGTTACAAGTTTGATGCCTTCAGTTTGAAACTGGCAAGCCACCTTTAGTCAAAGCAGGTCCTTCTGCTTCATGGTTTCTCTATCCTTCCATTAATCCTTCTACTTGCTTCAAAGTAGGCCCACCCCTCCAAATCAGAGGGGAGGCAAAATTCCTACCTAGCCCTCAAAAGTCTAGTCAAGGCCATCTGTGATAATGGGCTCTTCTCATTATCTGGACAACACACCTGAGGGGCATAATCTCTCCTCCAGGTAAACAAATGGTTAAAGATGTGATAGTTTTAAATTTCATTTATTGGAGGTCAGCATCACTGAGAAGCAACAGAGATCATGAGAGACAATTGACCTGAAGATGAGCAGTTTGAGGATAAGAGTGGGAGCTTTGAGATGTTGCTGAGATGTTATAAAAACATGGTACCATGGGGCACAAGAGAAAGACTATGACTATGAACTGCAATACTTTGGGACTAATGGAAGCATGTGTGTGTGCGCACATGTGTGTAGGGGGGTGCTGCATGTCTTACCATTCTAGGGAAGCTTAGTCAGAGGCTGGACACAGGAATCCAGCTTTCTAGTTTTCTGTGAACATCTGAGACCCAGAAAACCATCAGCTTTGTAAATAGAATAGGAATGTTCAGCTATGTTAGGCCTTATGTTTATTCTAACTTTGACTGACTGTGGCCCTTTTCGCATGGCATTTTCCATGCAAAAGAAGGCCTGGAGCATCACGCAATTGTGAGGTGTGATCTGCATGACGCACTCACAATTGTGCGACGCTCCATGGGCTGGCAGGCACCAATCACACACCTTTTCATTTTTGGCTTTCAGCCGAAAATGGTGTGTGATCGTACATAGCTCCCGGGCCCCGCGCATACTTACCTGGCGTGCAGAGCCTCCGGAGCCACGCCGGTCACACTTACTGCCCCAGTGCAGCCTGGGGAAGTCCCAGGCTGCACTGTGGAAAGAA
Organism: Iguana delicatissima; assembly: GCA_948472985.1. Lineage (NCBI taxonomy): Eukaryota > Metazoa > Chordata > Lepidosauria > Squamata > Iguanidae > Iguana > Iguana delicatissima. The sequence goes on along the minus strand of CAOKZL010001645.1, from coordinate 79,983 downwards.
GAGGTGGGGCTTTTGCGCGAGCAGGCAGCTTGTGCGGAGCTGAAGCAGCAGGGGCATGAGAGCCTCTCACCAGAGGCTGCTTGCGCGATCCCTGCACCCCAGCACCAGAAAAAGGTAAGGTGCAGAAAGGGCCTAAGACTTTGGTTGTAAATACTCCTAAGTAACATCTGAAGGAAGGTCCCTTTATGTACAAGATACCCTTTTGATAACATAAGATTGCTTGCTTAGAATGAGCTTTCTTTTAAAGATCTCCTCTTTTCTATGCTCTCTTCATGTGTCATTGCTGGGTGTGTGTGCACGCATATATATATGTATAGGGTTCTCACCTTCCACAAGAGGGGGATGCAAAGTCTCTACAGAGTCAGAGGTGGGGAAAAGTGCAAGTTAACCCCCTCAGTAGAGGGGGTTATGTAGAGTCATGTAGGTTTAGAGTCATGTAGGTTAAAGTAGTGGTTGGTGGCAGCTAGCTAAACTTCAGAAGTCTCCTCTTTTACTCAACAGCAGGAGACAGGTCCAGAGCCCATTACACCAACAATGACTGTGGCATCTGAACATGCTGGTATGAGACCCATTTTTATGCTGATACAAAACTTTGCATTTAATTTCCCTCATCATGGCCCATACAGATGCTGTAATATGTATTGGGGAGCCTACGTCATAACTAGCTAATGAATAGTAGTAGCTTCATTCTTAACTCCCCATCTCTGATGGAGATGCAAAGCATGGTTGGAGAGGAGGAAGAGGAAGCAAAAATGGAGGAGAAGAAGAGAATCAAGAGAGGAATCTCTTTCTTTTATGAGACCGATGACCCAAGCAACTGTCCTGAGTCACATGATCTGATCACCTGAACACCAAAGGTATTTATGATCATGTAATTAAATGACAGAAAGGCAAATGGTGGAGCTCTGGCATGCAAAAAGAAAGGAAGCCCTATGCTAGCTATGTCCACTTGCTCTAAGAACAAGATGTGGGGGGAGAGAATGCTGGATTTTTTTCCAACAGTAATGCTGCCTGCCTCTTCCATCAGGCTACGCAAAACACCCACAAAGCTACCTGGGCTGGATGCAAGCCACGATTTCCATGCAGATTTCCCCGCCCCCCAAAAAAATTACAGGGTGATACAGATTTTGGAAATGCAACAACAATCATGCATAAAGAGTTCCAGATGTCTGAGTGAGGACAGCAGTTATAAAGTGAAGTATTTTTCAATGACACAGTAACCTCTCTGAGATGTTAATTGATCCTTTCTCATATAAATTGATGCCTTTGGAGATCTTCTTCCCACCCCCTTGTTCTCTCACTTTTACAAAAATGAAATCAACTTAGTTCAGTGTCAGCTTAGCACCCTGAGAGATCTGTTCTGACTTTAATTCTTACAATAAAGTCTTAGGCCATTTCTGCACTATAGTGCAATTATTCCACTTTCAACATCCCATGGAATCCTGGGGTTTGTAGTTTACTGAGACCAAAATGTTCTCTGGCTGAGAATCCTCAGTGCCCCTCCCTAAACTTCAAACCCCTGGATTCCATAGGATGTTGAAAGTGGAATAGTAATGGTGTAGCGTAGAAATGGCCACAGTTTGCTTCTTTAGCTCTTGTTGTCTTTGCTCCTTAATTGAAATTGCTAGCAGCTGTACACGTGCACTCTCCATCAATGGATACAAGGCGGAATGACTCAAGACTTGAAAAAAAAAAAATGAGAACATGGAAGAAAAAACAAGACAAACTGAAATTGACAGATTTCCTTATCCCTAACTGTATATATCCACGTAAGCAGAATAAACTAAAATTGTTCAGAAAAAAAAAATGATAGAGAGAGAGAAACAAACAGAGTATTGTTCTTTAAAAGAGCAGAATGGAGACTGGGTTAACATATTCGTTATTCCAGTTTGCCTAGACACATAATAGAAAGAAAGAAAAACTATCTTAAAGCACTGTTCGTAGGCTCTGTTCGCTTGCAGACTATATATATACGTATCTTCCTTTGCTCATTTAAACTTGCAGAGCAAGCATAAATATAAAAGGCCAGCCATGTAAAACATTCCTCTGTGGAATGCTGTAGCAGAAGACATAAATTTCTATAGGTCATTTAAAATACATATTTGAATGCCACGTTCATATCCCTTTCACCAACTGCTTTCAGCTGTTCTACAAACTGTGAAAGGATTTTGATATGTTTTGTATTCTTGGTTTTCAGCTGCTCCTTCTTCCCACCCTAAAAAAATTGGTTTAAGGACTTAAATGAACCAGTGGTGCTGGGGTTGCCGAAAACTAGAAAGAATCAGGTCATCCCTTCTGGTCTAAGAGGTCATAGGCTGATTTAAGAATTATTATACATATTTTTCCAGACTAAACATTGATGCATTTCCATGCTAAATAGATTATAAAGCTTAAATTTTCCTTGTCAGATTGAAAGGGAACAGGCATCTGAGAAAATTAGATTTAAAAATTATTTGGAGCTACTGAATGTGCTCCCCCCTGCCACAAACTTGAGAATGCTTCTTGGACAAAAAATAATTCACATCCTTTCTGCCCTCCCCACATCTGATCACTTGGAGTGGACATAAAACATAGATATTTTTCAGAACAACAAAGAGATCCTCTGGTATATTTCAGAGAAGAAAATTAAAACACGTAAAAAATGAGGCATGGATGAATCTGTAAAATTTTGGCTTCCCCGGTCCATCATTTTCCAAGCTTAATTTATCTAAATATGTCCTGAATTTGAAAATCTTTCTGATCTTAAGGTTGATCCACTCAGAAATCTAGAGTTGGCACACACAAAAATGTGCATTTTCTAAATATTTCTCATAATACGAACTGTTTTGTATGTAGGATATTACCAGAAAACTCCGGTAGTAAGGACATAAGTTTGCATATTGGTTCAAAGATGAGAAATCAGAGAAGTTTATGTTAACATTGGAATTGAATCGCTTCTCAAATCTCCAGAGGACACTCCAGAGAAGACAGTGATGGGCAAGAGCGGGAAAATAAGAAGACATTCATAGATGGTATCACTTAAATTGTCATGGTTCAATCCCATTCTCATTTGTGGTTTGAAGAGGTACTTAGAATTCTTGCTAAAGACTCACAGTGCTGTAGTGTCCTGGTGCTCTCTTGTACAGAATTCTAAGTACCTCATCAAATTACAAAACCCAGGGTCAGCAGGGTGGAGCGATGGCAACAAAAGTGGTATCAAGCTGCTGTAACTGTGGGTTTCTTTTGTTCCAAATTACTGGAACCAAGAAACCTGTCCTTTGGTTGCATAGGGAGGTTATTTGTGTGAAGTAGCTCCTGATGTGGTCATTTCAGTCTGTGAAACGTTTTTGAGGAAGCAAAACCTTTTACATAGAAATGGCTCAGAATACAGTTGGGTGCTATCTACTTTGCCTTCTAGTTGTGATTATATTCTCTACCCTGCAAAGTTGAACTAAACAACCTAGGAAGAGTTTGTAGAAAGAGTATTTGGAGCAAGTATGTTCAGAAAAATAAACAAAAACCTTTGGCTATTTTTTTTGCTGGGACTCTGAAACAGAGACTAGTGACTAGTACACTTTTTCCCCAGAATGTCCTAGAATACCATTCCATTCATAGGCAGGAATGTTACCCTAAGAAGTGGGAAACATTGGGGTCCCCCTGCAATGCCAGTGTCTCCTTAGAATTTGGGGGAATTACATCTCTAATGCCTGTGAGAGGAGGGTAATGACAGGATCTTTTCACCTTTGTATACCAGTACTAATTGTAAAGAGAATTCCAGTTGAGATTAAACAAAATATTTCATTTGAATTGATAAACATACAAGAAATCAGACTCTCTTAAGAATCATACAAGGCTATCTGAAAATGATGCAAGAAAGGTTGTATATAGAGAGATTAGGTGGAAAGGGTGATAGGTACTATGTCTGAAGAAGGAATCACAGCAGAGGGAGTCAGACAGCACCTGAAGGTATGGCAGAGGAATGGCAGTCTGGGCAGTCTGTGACATAGACCATTTCCACACTACACTGTTATAGTGCTATTATTCCACTTTCAACATCTTTGCAGTTTAGGGAAAGGCCTAAAATTTATTATGTGGCTAAACTGAAAATGTGAAGAGGGGAACGTGCTAACTCAGGCCATTTCTGCACTACACTGTTACAGTGCTATTATTCCACTTTCAACATCCTGTGGAATTCTGGGGTTTGTAGTTTCCCGAGGCCAAAGAATTCTCTGCTGAGAATTGTAAATGTGCCTCTCTAAACTGCAAAACTCCAGGATTCCATAGGATGTTGAAAGGGGAATAATAGCACTATAACAGTGTAGTGCAGAAATGGCGGTAGTATGTGTATGTGCTGCATACTATGTCCAATGTACTCCAAAAGGCTGGGGTCAAAACTAGGGTTTTTAATACCTGTTTTGTGCCCCGAAGGGGTGTGATGAAAAAGCCTCAATGGCTTTCTCACAGGATTGACAAAAGGGATCTGGAATGGTCTGATTGCTTAACTCCAGAGTGACAAAACATTGATGGGACTTGTAACGATGTCTTAATGTTTGGTCAGGTACAGTGCATAGGGAAGATCTCAATAGGATAAGATTGAGGGATGGTCTCTGATTGCTCACTATCTGGGCAGTTTGTCTTTTATTGTTTTTGGGAATGCAAAGAGCCTAAGTGGTAAAAGGATTAGCACAAACCTGTCAGTGTCAGGTTTTCCCACCTAATCCTCTCTGAATTTATGGTCCTGAATATGTCCCAGGTCAGCTTGGCCCCAAAACACATACTTCAAATCAGTGTGCCTTTGATCATGTTCTTCTGGCCATTGATATGTCCAATTTATGAAAATCACACACCATGCAGGGGGGGTGGTAGGGTATGGTAGATGGAAGGTCTTCCTTTCTCCAAATAAAATTCAATGTCTGTGAATAGGATGGAAAATTTCAGCCAGGAGAGTATAGATGTTGATTTTATAAGATTATTGTCATTTCTTCAGAATGTTATGAAATGAATTGGGAAAGGGGATTTTATTGTTGTTGCCATGGAGGCGGTTCAATATCAGCAGCAGCCATCTTGCTGGGGGTGGAAGGGAGAGGTCAGCATAGAGAACTCTGAGCTTTGACAGCTTCAAAAGAAGCACAGTGTTATAGTAGGGGTGATACAGATATGTCTGTATCTGGTCTGTAATCATTTCTGAAATTACCCCTGAAATTGAATTCACTTATTTCAAACACTTGGTCATTTTGCCACTTGTGGATGATGTGGTAAAATGGGAGAGGATGACATTTAGAGCTAGGCTTGGCATCCATCAAGGGTGAAGGAGACATACCTGCCCATTTTACGAAATCTGGAATGTTAAATGAAACACTACAACCTGAAGGCCTCTGGGCATGGTATTATCTATTTTAGGGTGTTTTTTTCTACCAGTGATATGAAGATGGGAGAGCATTCAGTTGGAATCTGAAGGGGTGACACAGGGGTCTGCATACGACACAGTTACCACCTCTGGTTTAGACCCAGCATTTGACTGGAATTAATAGCATAATGACCATCAGCAGCAGCAACAATATCACCACCACTGCTACTAGCGGGAATCCGAGAAGCTGTGGTATGTCTCTCAATTATAGCAAAGTCCAAAAATCACATTGCAGTGATACCTTGCAGGCCATCCAAACCCTGGATATATGAATGAATTAATTAGGTGTCTCCCCCTTTCTTTAATTCAACAACTATGCAAAGCCCATTGGACAGGTGAAGCAATAAGAGAAATGTAGGTCAACACTTATAGGACTGCCTTTCAATTTAACTTTTTTAGAAAAAGAAGCTTTTTCCCCCTCTTGAATTCTAATAAATGTGCCTTTAAATGCTGCATATGGGGTAGGTGCTCTTTTTAAATTTCTCCTGGGTGAGCAGCTACTGTTTCTCATCATGACCCCTGCCTGGTGCAATCAAAATCCAAAATGACTCTGTCCCACTCTTTGATTGAATCCAATCATTCCTGTCAGTGCCTGGGCTTGAACTCTGCATGGCAATCTAAAGGGTCACCTCACTAATTCAGCAAGCCCTTGTCCTAGGTTGGGTAAATATAATTTAATATGATTTGGCCTAAAGTGTGAGTTTTGAAGCTGAAAACTAAGTTCCTGTGGGAGATCGTCAGTTTGTGTTTTGTCCTTGGTAAAGAATTCCATTCTTGCACCCCACTCCCTAACAAGTGCACCCATAACAGGCATGACTGTCATTGTATATGATGTCCTGTGGCACCATATCCACATATGAGGGAGGTATCAGCAAGTTTGGAGCTTGGAGGACAAAATTCTTTTAAAACCTCAGAAAGACTTAATGGGGATTGAACATGTTTAGTTGTTGTAGTAGGCTGACTGACTCCTGGCAGGGGAACGGGGTGGGAATGGCAATGGAATGAAGAACCATTAAGGAGGACACTGAACAGGCTCTCTAATTTGTGCTTATTTGTGCAAGCATCTTTGTAAAGTGCTGCTTTGAAACTCTAGTGAAATGCAAGGATACCTGTTGCTTAGCTTCCCCTTGTATCTTTCTGGGATACCTAACACAGCCTTTTAGGAAACTTCATAGGAATGGGGCCCTGGAAAATGCCACATGAAAAAACACACTGTATGTGGTGGCAAGATTCTCATTAGCATCTGTAAGGACAGTACATATGTCCAGTGTACCAAGCACTTATACACACAGCATGGCAAGAAACACCAGACTTTAACATTTTTTAAATTATAGACTGGACTGCATGATTATAAGTTATAAATGTGTAACCTAAAGATATGCATTTGTAAATAATTCATATTCATGAATTCAATAGTGTTGGGAATATGTAGATATTTTAAAACGTCCCCTGATCCTGCTTTATTAACAGCCAATGGGAGCAATGTGAGTCTTTTCTCCTGTCGATCAGGGTGGAGGAGACTGATGTTTTCACCCCGTGAATGATCTGTGTGAGGAGATCCTGCTTCTGACTGTTGCACCAGAGAATGCTTGTGGAAGGGCCTGGAATTTTTAGTCATCTGCAAACTGACTGACAGGAAAACATCACTCTCAGTGGCTGCTGCTTAGTAAATGTGGATTATGAGGAGAGGTTGGGCCAGAAGACATTACTTACTTAAGTATAATTAACATAAGTAACTGATCTAGAATCTTGGGCATTACTTTTTAAACATTTTTACAAAATGTAAAATAAGAAAGAGTTTATAAAATCTAGTCAAAAAATGCTTCACAAAACTATTTCTCCCTTTAATGAGGAAATGTCCAGCTTCTTATGTATGGTCAGACTTAGGCTTAGTCATGATTAGATTAGTCACATCAAAATTAATGGAGCAAAGTTAAGTCATGGCTATCTTCAGTCCAATTGATTAAGCCTGGATCCAGCCAACTCTCTGAAAAGGAGTCTGAGGAGTAGTGAGGAAAATTTTTACTGCAGATTGAGAGCAGTTGATTATACAAGACAAAATTCACCTTAACACCTGAAGGACATTACAAAGAATCACAGAGATGAAGAAACTAGCTCTAGGGTAATTTGTTCATCTATATCCCATTCTGCAATGAATGAAGGAAGATGTTACTACATATTGGCTGGCATCTTGTTGGCTATCTCCAACTAGTGTAGAATCATTCAGTTAATTGTTTGATTGTATGTCAATACATAAGTAAATCCCATTGATTCTATGGGTCTACTCTAATCAGAGCTAACAAAGAATTTAGGCCTTTGGTTAGTGGGATGAGGCAAAAAATATGGTGAAATGGTAGATATATATCTACCTAAATTAAAGGCTTACCAAGTGGCTATTTGCACAGTGATAAATTACTACTTGATTTGTGGCTGTCCATATTCACTTTTTCCTTTAGTACACAGGAGTGAGCACAATGTTGAAAACCTACCCCTTTATTCCAGTGCTCAAGATCCACTCAGGACTGTGACATGAAATTATAAAAATAGTATGCAATTTAAATCTAACATTTGATATACTCTCTTTTTTGAACCTCTGTCCATTTCATTCTGTCTGTTGATCCTCATTCAGCCATTCTACTGCCTTGTTCACTCTCTGTCCAGAAAGTATCCCAGGAAGCAGGTGCTTGGAATGCAAGAGCTCTTGGGTGATCAAGCCAGTCCAGGTCAGTCACAGGTTATCCAGAAGGATGAAGGGAGAAGCAAGAGAGTGGCCATCAGCCAATCCAGAAGTTGTACAGCAAGTCAGTAGTCCAAATAAATGAAGCCAGAAAGCAGTAAAACAGAGTTGTAAATAGTAGTCAGCCCATTATCCACAGAACACAAATGCCAAAGCATACTGCTAGTCACAAAGACAGATAGCTGTAAGCAACAAATCAGCCAGGGAGTTGCTGGGAGATTTATAGCTTACTGTTTCATGGCTCAAGGTGCATAATTAGTCTGTTTAATAGCTGTTGGGACTGGCATATTTTCTCCTCACCAATCCTTCACTCTGTAAATGATGGTATCATGTATGCCAACTCCTGTTGGGAAGTAGGGCCCCTTCTGCCTCAGTTTCCTGCTTCTTGGGCCATTTCCACAGGGGTTTTTTAACATGGGGCAGAGCATCCTCCAGGGAGGACATCTGCACCTCAGAGCGGACTGAGTTGGACCTACTTAATGTAGATCTGCTCCGGAACGACCTCAAGTGGTTGTCCAGCGTGCTTTTGAAATACCGCTAAAAACAGAAACTGAAAGACTCGTGCCACTGCGAGCCTGCTCCCTTATGCAGATTCACAGGTTCGCATTGGTGTGAGCCTGCGATCTGCCAGGGGTGGACTTTAGGCTGGCGAGCTTCAGTTGTTGGTTGAGACCCTTGACCAACCAGAAGCTGCCATTTTCGTTCCCAGAACAGTGTGGAGCGGTGGCCACGCACTGCTCCAGAAAAGCGTGGACCGGACCGGGGAGCCCAAAAGTCTGGTGAATAGCGTCAAGGGGTGATTCCTTCGCCCCGTGCGGAAATGCCCTTGGTCTTAAAGGGACCACTGGCTCCAGAAGCTATAGATTTTTGGTACTCTTATTCTGTGTCTTAATTTTCTGACTCGAGAAAGCGAGTTATGGCACCCACCCTTTTGTTAATGAACTGACAGGATGCATGCCAGCTTGCTAGTCACAAATGGAGCTCAGTCATAAGCCCATTGGATCATGGGTCATTGGTCACCATTTCTCAATCTAATTTATCTTGCAGGGCTGTTGTGAGAACAAAATAGAGAGCATGACCTCTGCAAAATTATGGAGACTGCTGTGGAAATGATCCTGTTGTGCTGTAGGCTAAAACAACATAGTTTAGGCAACAAACACCAAGATGGTGAAGAAAGATGAAAGCAGGAACTATTGTCAGAGCGGTGCTGCAAGACTTTTTAAAAAGCTGGCCGAAGCAGTAGGAAGAACATTTGGGCTCCTCTTTAGGTACCAAAATATCTTGGGTCAGCACAAGGTGCAAAAGTGAGTCATTTGGCAAAGTCAACAATAAAATCATAAGGTAAGTGATATTAAACTACCACTTTCTCGTGGTAGTGAAATCTACAAACTGTTTGTTCTTCACAAGACTTCAGTAAATGCTGGACACAGCCACTGAAGCACAGCTTTCACATCCCATCACACACAGACCTTTCTTCTGAAGTCCGAGTGAGTGTTGACCTTGCTTAGATCTGGATCACAGGAGGTAGAGCTATAGCTGCAAACTTTTAAAGAAAAGAAAGCAAGGGCAAAGTGGTGGCAGGGAAAAGCAAGCATATATGGGATTTGCAAGTTATTCAGACAAAGTGTATAAAGTCACTTTCTCCCTACATATGGTAGGTGTTCATATATCATTTTACATCTTTTTATAGCCTTGAGATGTGCTCATTCTCTTTCATTTTAAACTCAAATATGCTGTTGCTATGGTGATGCCTGTATCATGCAAATCTAATATCTCCACTAAGAAGAATGCACTTAACTCATTGAAGCTTGTGGACCTACAAAGTTCACTGTGCAGTTTATTGCATCATGAAGCACTAAGCTCTTCATAAAGGGCTCAGAATGACTTGTACAAATTCCTTGGAACCAGTAACTTGATTACCTCTGGAAGATTGACTGAAATTCTACCCCACTGAATCTGAGCCAAACTGTAATTAAATGTGGGTGGGGTGAAGTGGAAAGGTCTTCAGCATTTAGGAAAAGTCTGGTATTTGTTAGATCAGAATGATTTCATTTTGCTTTGTTTCTAAATGAATTAATTGAAGCTGGCAAATTTATTCATACTTTTGATGGAAATAACAACAATTCAAATGTGGGAGAAATCCAGACTGGCAGATTTTCTCATCCAAGTCGAAGGCTTTGAATGTTTAACTCTATGGAGACAGGGTTTCAAACTCTGTGTATTCAACCATGTTAGTGCTGGATTAGAGTCGCTACTTCTTTTATCATCTTTACCTCTTATTTGGATGGCAAATAAAATACAGTTCCCACTATGCAGGGAGTTGGGAGTTCTGTCCAAAAAAGGAACTTTTCCAGACTTTGAACATTGAGGAAGGACAAGAATTCTGATAATTTTATTTTTCTTCTTAAAAGCATATCCCCAAATTGCCAATTTCTTCATGAATGACAAATGAAAGAATGTGAGATGTAAAACATTTGAAGGAGCAAGAATGAGAACTCATCCGTGCAGGCAGAGGGTTTTGAATGTTTAGCTTTTAAAAGTCTGAGGTTCTTCCTTTGTGGATTTAGTCATGCAGTTGTCGGCATCTTTTTTTTCTCTCAGGCTTCTCAACGTATGCATCTAAAAGGTAGCTAGGTACAACATAGTCCCATAAATGCTGTGCCTAACAAAACTGGCCATTGCAGTTGGCTGAGTCTGAGGGCCTTTCCGCACTGCACTGTTGTAGTGCTATTATTCCACTTTCAACATCCTGTGAAATTCTTGGGTTTGTAGTTTCCTGAGGCCAAAGAGGTCTCTGGTTGAGAATTCTAAATGCCCCTCCCTAAACTGCAAACCCTAAAATTCCATAGGATGTTGAAAATGGAATAATAGCACTATGATAGCCCTTACTGCATTTGTTTTTAGAAAAGGCATATCTTTTTTTTTTTCATAAACAGGATGAAAAGAAGTTGAGATTTTAACAAACTGAATATGTAAGGAAGTGTAACCTGACAGATTCATCCATTGCTAGGAATAATTTGTTCTTATTTTCTCTTCACCTGTACTTTTCTTCTTAAACCATACAAATAGAAATAAAATAATATATATAAAGAAAATTTGCTGAACATCCTGAATTCCCCCCCCCCTTTGGGAACTGATCTTTAAAGAAAACAGTGTTCTAAAAATGGTACAACATGAATCACTGAGCAGAAGTTGTATGTGACCTGAAGGAAGCAGAAGGGCATTGTGTGTCTGTCAGCAATGATATGTGAACCCCTGGCCTATCGATGAATCATACATCTACATTTGGATCACAGTCATTTTTCAGTTATTCTCCACCCAGAAACACCAAACAGTTGGGACCTAACACAGAATAAATAGTTGCCTTTTTCCCCCCTTACACTATTTCTACCTCTTCCACAAAGAAGTAAAATATTTTTAGAATACTTATTCTTTGAATTGGAAAGAAACTGTATGAAGTCCACATCTGGCACTGCTTCATAACACTTAAGCCCTTTCTGCACCTTACCTTTTTTCGGCACTGGGGTGCGGGGATTGTGCGAGCAGCCTCCAGTGAGAGGCTCTCGCATAACCACTGTTTTAGCTCCACATAAGCTGCCTGCTCCCGAGCAGGTAGCGCAAGAGTCCCACCTCTTCCTTCCACAGCACAGCCTGGGAGTTTCCCAGGCTGTGCTGGGGCAGGAAGCGTGACTACCGTGGCTCCGGAGGCTCCGCACGCACGACAAGTGCGCATGGGGCCCTGGCGCAATGCACAATTGCGCACCATTTTCGGCTGAAAGCCAAAAATGAAAAAGTGCACGAGCAGCACCTGCCAGGACCTAGAGTATTGCGTGATTGTGAGTGCCTCATGTGGATTGCTCCTCACAATTGCAGGACTCTCCAGACACCCTTTAGCATGGCAAATGCCATGGGAAAAGGGTCTTAGTCACACTTTCAGAAGATACCTTATTAAGTTTTCAGTCAGTATCCAGTAAAGAACTTAGATTCCTGCCTGATACCAATCAGGCCATTTTGACAGAGTGTTGCAGTCCCATGATGGGGACACAATGGTAGTGGTCCATAGGTTGTGCTTTCACATGTTGTTGCAATCCCACAACCAGCATGTCTCCACATATTGCAATCATGGAATATTTGCTTAATGGAAGAAATCCGTTTAGTGCCTGTAATTGTGCAATGTTCTTATCACCTCCAGCCATGCAGAAGGAGCAGAACATGGGCATGCACTTCTTTCACGAGAGCTGCATGGGAAAGAGGCTGGTTGCACTATGGAAGACAGGTGCGTGTCGCTTGCACTTCCTTCCACAGGGGGCTGGTGGGGTGCGGAGGAGGAGCATTTCTGTTGTGCTTCCATCCTGGCAAAGGTGCTGCCGGGATCACGATGAGACTTCGTCGGGAACTGGTGAGGGGTGGAAATGGCCTCAAAAGTGGTTAGAAGGGGTGGGGAGATCCATATCTCTGATCCTCATTTCACCTACCAACACGATATATGTTGCTGACCATTATGGGTTGCTGATGACCACAGCTTGTTTTTTTTGTTTTTTCAAAAAAGAACAAAACAAAAATACAATTAGCTACTGTTTTCAGTATTTTCAGTAACTGAAGTATCAGTTCACCCTTATTTCCCAGGCATATAAACAAGGGGTTGAGATTGGGCCTTAAATCAGGTTGGGATGGAGTCATACACAGAGAAACAGTCACAGGCATACACAGGAGTGTGCTGTCAGTTTGGCTGCAACCATAATATGATTGGATGACAAAGGTTTATTGAAACATCAGGATTTTTAATACAGGTTCCAAAGGGAGAGAAAATGTGCACAAGTTGCTTATCATAAAAAAAGGAGAACAGATCATTCTAACATTCCTTCTGCAAACAAACACATGCTCTCAGTGAGTTATCTTATTGACTTATGACACAGTTCTTGCAAGAAGAAAGAATGGCTTGCTTAGAATTGCTTAGGAAATCAGAAACAAAACACGAAATCCTTGGAAAGTTTTTTATCTCCATAAAATAAAGATAAATATTTATTTATTTTATTTATATCTCACTCTTCTCTCAGAACTGAGATGAATGTACTTTCCAACATATTTATAACGTTAGCACATTAATCTGTCATATGTTTATAAAGTTTTCAATAAAAAGACAAAGGGCAACATCCTATTAATTACATACATGTATCAGTTGCACTGCACACTCAGAGAGATTTTTTTTTTAGCAATGTGCTTTGATTGCATCCCCTGTATCCAATTGTGGCTTTTTATATATGGGAAAATTGTGCATGTGGAAATGTTGGATTCTCGTTGTCTGTAAGTCATTGTACATTGTACAATTGTATGCGAGTTGTCAGCCACACACATCAATCATTATACACACAGGTTGTGCTACATTCACATTTAGGATAGTGCTTGGGTAACATAATTTTCCTGGCAGATATTTATTCTACACTGAAGCAATGTAGGATCTCAGCCATCAAATTATACATGTCAAAATACAAATGAAATTTTACTGTTAAACAAGTTAAAACAATCCAAAAACAGTACACTAATAAAAAATGAGCAGAAAAATATTCAAAATGCCAATACGTCAGTTTTACAACATCCGATCATAACAGACAGAAAGCTGCTGAAGACACATCTGAATAGAAAGGTCCTTGCCTACCTTCTCTCTGTTGGGAGGGAGTTCCATAATCTGGGAGCAGCCACTAAGAAGGTACTCTTTTCTATCTGCATCAGATGTTTCTCTGAAGATGATGGCAGAAAGAGGAAACCTTCTCCTGCAGACCTCAAACCTAGGAAGATTTGCTTGGCTAAATGTGGCCTTTCCTTGGATCTAGGTTGTATATATTATATTATAAGATATATAATATATATTATACTATTCATAATTGTAATCAGGATGTCAAAATGTTCCCAGGAATGCAGCTGTAGCCAGTAAAGTATTTGTAACAGGGGAGTTTTATTCCCTATAACCTCTGATACAGTGAAAGATAAATGGGTTTCACTGTACTCTTGCTGGATCAGAGGCCTTGGAACATTACAGCTGTGGCTAAACTTCACAACCTATAATGAAGGCAATGGATAGATATCCATTGGATCTTTGCAGTTCTTGTAGATGGGGCAGTTAAGGGGAATCAAGTATATTTACAATATATATTGTGAGTTGCAATACATTTAGGTAAGCATGTCTGGAGAGAACATTTACTCTAAAATGTATGTGAGAATGAAAGGGGCACTTTCTATCATATATAGTGGACATGCCAAAAAACTAAGAAATATTGGAAGCAAATACGATTGCAGATTGAAAAAATTTTGAGTCTTCACTTTCGCATGTTACCACAAATGTATTTACTGGATATGCCAAAAGATGAATTAGAAATGGAATATGGAGAAATTTTATTTTATATGATAGCTTCGTCAAGAATTAATTATGCCAAAACTTGGGAAGAAAACCAGAAATACTGAATGTAGAAGACTAGAAATAAAACTGTTTGAAATGTCATCAATGTATAAACTGACAATGTTATTAAGAGGGATCCCCCTTGGTACCTTTGTTAAGAAATGGGATTCAGTTATACAATATTTTAGAAGCAAATGGGGAGGTTTAATGATAGTGACCTTTGTTGATTGAAAAAGGAGATATGGTCAAATTTTATTTTGATTATCTTAATTTATACAATACACAAATGTACTTATATAAATACTAAGGTTAAATCTTAAAGCTAGAATTGAGGTAAAGTAATAAGTAGAATTATATTTAAGTTTGTATTAGTGGAATCCTGATATGCTTAAAGGGAGGAAATAAATCCACATCTATTTAGGTAATATATTATTGTAAGGACAATCTAGTCAGGGAGCTAAGTGAAGATGTGGAAGACTGGGAATGAATGTTAGAGAGTATGTATGCATATTAAGTGTGTATGTCTATGTTGTACTATTTATTTATTGTATTATTTTTGTTTACATTGTATTATTTATATGTTCCTTATAAAAATTAATTAAAAAATAAAGTGTATGTGAAGTTTGGCTGGTATAATTTTTAAGATATGTAAACTAACACAAAAATGGGATAAGGACTTATGGATGAACATATGCAAATTGTCACTAACAGGAAATGGATTGAATTCTTCAGCTTGGTCTCCAGAATGAAGTGGCCCTCTCTCTGCTTAATAGAAAGGCACTTGATATCTGAAGGCGAACCACTCCCTGTACCAGCATGCATATGCTGTTAATTTTGAGGGTAAGCTCCATCTTCTTGTCTCACCATTAGGTGGAAAACTGGGTGGTGATGTGAGACAGGGCCTTATCTATGGTGATGTTCTGATTTTGGAATATCCTTTCCCCAAAGGAATGGTACTGCTGACTTCATTGACATTTCAGTGCATAGTAGATGTGCCATGTAATCAAGCTTTATGAATCGATAGTTGATGCTGCATTGAATCTCTCTGCTTATTGCTTACAGAGGGTTTACTGAATTTATTGGCTATTTATTTATTGTATTTTATTTGGCGGCTGGTTTAACCTTGGGATTAAAAACAAAAACTGAAACGAAAAGTGAAACATAAGATAAACTGAGATAAAATAATCATAGTTCTGATCCTGTTCACTGCTTTGGAATATGGATTTCCCACAAGAGAGGAATGAAAATGATTGTTGTTTTCACATACTTCCACAATGTATAATGTTTCTAAAGTAAATGGTACTTTGGAGTAGTCTCAACTTACCAATAGTGAATCGAAAATGCCAACACCTTACTGCACAAAATAAGCCCAGGTGCAGTGCCAAGTGTCATTATTCTGTTTTTTTTTGTGGCAAGTATTTATATTAGATTCGATGTGTGGGAGCTCCACCCTTTGAGCACATGAATGATGGCAATATTTCATGCAGATATAGTTAATATAAACCCCTTCCTCCAGTAGAAATGGTCTCCCCAAGCAATCTCTTTGTTTTCATTAAATCCACACTCTCCTCATTCCCTGCTCCCTTTCACTTGTAACAGAAATTGCTGCATCTGATGCCCATTAATTGTAGATGCAAAATGATTGGGGGAATAGAAAGAGATGGCTCTGATCATTTTGTTCACACATAACCTATGTACAAAGAAAACTGTTCATTTATTCTCCGTGTTTTCCCATTATGCATCAGGTGCAGCACCTGGAACCACACTGAAGTCATTTATCATGGTGTGTAATTGCTTTTGCAGTGCGTCTGACTAAAACAGTTCATTAGTCTGGTGTATGGAAAACAAGATCCTGAAAAAAGAGAGAGGTGATTTTAATATAACTAAATGTTATAGATTTACTCTTTTGATTATGAGAGATAAGATGGAAATGGTATTGGGCTGTTATCTGGGCTGTAAACAGCATGATACCCTGCTTAAACAAATGGAAGCATAAATTATCATGGGGCTAACTGCAATCCAATGCAGGAAAGTGTTTAACCAGAGAATACTCTTAGAGTGTGCACATACAAAGAGAGAGAGGGAGAGAGAGTACTAGAGAAATGGAACTCATCAATATTCTGTATAAAAACTACATCCTTTTCCATCTTCTATTGTCTACTGAATGAATTTATACAACTTCTGAAGTAAAAGTAGGACCAATGGCCAAAAGCCCAGATAAGTTGCTGCAGCTGCTCACCATACTAACCATTTATTGGCTGGTGGAGAATGGTAGTGGTCAGTCAGTCAATTGTGAGTAATTAATTAATTACAGAAGGAAGCAACTAACCAAGCAACCAAGCAACCATACAAATTAAAAAGAAGAAGCAGTTGTTCTTGGTTCATCATGATCTGAGCAACTGCCAGGTTTTGCAAACTGTGTGCAGCCAGCCCCTTTGCAGCTGGGCATATCAGATACCTGGGCATGACTGGCAGTTTTGTAGAAGGTACTACAACTGTCCTGCCATAACTTTGCTAGAGGAATGTGATAATGTGACATTGGAGATAATGCCTAGAGAGTTGGCTGTGCCTATCTTGGTAGACGAGGCTGCCAGAGGACTTGAAAAAATTTGAAATGGCTTTCAATAGAAATGTTTTCAAACCCAGTTTCCCAGGATCTAATATTTTGAAGCTGAAATTTTCTTGGGGCCATATGACCTATCAAAAAGGCCTCTTTAGTCAGAACCAGAAGTCACTGGGAGACCACTTTGAGCTTTCAAAAGTGATTTCTCATTTAATATGAAACAGCCCATGGGGCTCCTTTTATGTATTTGAGAGATTAATGGTTGCTACTGGAGGAAAGGGGGTGGGGGTAAGGACTAGGTGAGTCAGGGGATGCTGAGGGTTGCAAAAAGGCTAGACTTGAGGCCTGCATATGGCCCAGGGCAGCTTTATTCTCACTCCTGTTCCCAAGGATTGACTAATTGATTAAAATATTTGTATCCTGCCCTCAGGATGTTGTACAGGCAAAAATGATATAAACAATTCCAAGTTAAGAAAAAAAATCAAGCAGAATAAAATCATATTGAACAAGACCAAGATTAAATCAGTTTGAAAGGCTAAAATGGTTAGAACCATATACATATTATTTGAAAAGCAAAAATAGTTAAGAACAGATGTCCTACTTTTGACTGAGGACCTTTCCACACTACACTGTTATATTGATATTAGTCCACTTTCAAGATCCTGTGGAATTCTGGGGTTTATAGTTACTGAAATGTCTGGCTAGAATTCTAAATGTCCCTCCCTAAACTGCAAATCCTAGGATTCCACAGGATGTTGAAAGTGGTATAATAGTACTATAACAGTGTAGTGTAGAAAGGCCCTAAGATCCTGAGGGACAGAGAACTTTGATCCTCCTGGCATAACAGAGTTATGCCAGGAGATCTCCCATTCCCATTTATCTCCCATTCACGCATCAATATTTGTATTCCTCAAACATGAAGCATTAGGACACATGCATTGCTTTTGAACAATGTTAATTTGCAATCCAGAGACTGAAGTGAACTGAGAACATTTTGATGTCCCTCCCCACAAGGGTTCTGATCCATTGATATTAGATCCCATTGATATTATTGTTGTTTCTGTTGATGATGATGATGATGATGATGTGTGCCTTCAGGTGACTTATGATAACCCTAAGACAAACCTATTACAGGGGAGAGAGAATGGCAAGATTTATTCAGAGGGAGTTTGCCATAACATTGCTATGAAGTTGAGAGAAAAGGGCTTGCCCAAGGTCGCCCGGGGGTTTCTATGGCTGAGTGGGGATATGAATCCTGATCTCCCAGAGACCTTGTCCACCATTCAAACCACTATACCCCAGCGCTATCAACCACAGAGGCTCTCTCCCATTCATATACATTAGGGCAAGAGGAAATAAAGAAAAATAAATAAATGTACATTGTCTCACACAAAGTTTTGATTCTGTGGCCATTTGCAGGTTTATATTTCACTGAGCCTGAGATATGGCATAGATTGTGAAAAACATGAGTAGAGGTGTCCTAAGTGAAAGTAAAATTTTGGCATGGCATGGGAAATTCATTTTGAAAAGGGTAACATGTTTAGCTGCGTTTTAATTGAGATATGTTTAGTAGATCAGCAAATGATGAGCAGAGATGGAAAGAATATTCAATTGTACACTTCCCAGTCAAAAAACTGGTTTCCTGACAGGAAAGAAACCCTGCCAAGAAGAATAATAAAGCCACAAGACTTGGGCTCAGTTTTGTCCTTGTATTTTAATGGCTTGAGGCAACCTTTGGTAATCATTGTTCAGAGAAATACATGTTTATTTGTTTGTTTTGTGCAAAAACTATTTTCTGTGCAGAAAATATGTACCAATCTTCTTGTGCAATTCATGAATTTGAAAATTTCTGTGTGTGTGTTTGTGTATGAATACATACACATATGTAGATGATTAAAAAAAGCAAACCAACACTTCTCTGAAGTTTGTCCCAGATCCTACTTATTTCAGTTCTGAATATCACATCCTGTCTGATTTGTCCTTGGCTGGTATTGAAATGTCTTCTCCTTGTGAACACATTTTGCTTATTCTATACTTTTCAGTTCTGTTTGTTAATCACTTCAAAATCTGTCTGTCTGTCTGTCTGTCTGTCTGTCTGTCTATCTATCTATCTATCTATCTATCTATCTATCTATCTATCATCTGTCTGTTTATCTATCTATTTGTGAATGTGGGTGTGTGTCTAGTCTATTGAAATATGACTTAGAAGGGAAATTACATTAATGAAAATTAAATGCAATAAAGAAAAATAACACACAGGACTTGATTTTGAACTTTTTTTCAAAATATACTTATTTTTCACATTGTGTCACCCAGGGGCAAAGTTGACACTGGGGGAAAATCACCACAACCCATCTTTGCTGCTAATGGGCTTTTCAACCGTGCGTGATAGCATTCATTTGTCATTTGATTATTTCTTAACACTTCATGACCCTGAAATCTAACATTCTTTCCTAGACTGAGAAAATCTAGCCAGGAGACTCTTCTGCAGCTTCCTCATTTAGAGGCTAGGTGGCAGTAGAATTGTAATAAACCCACAAGCATTGGCAAGCCAACCTTAAAAATAAGGAGGGGGGAGAGGGGAGAGAAACCAATGCTGTATACGCTAGAGATTTGTAATAATGACAGGTAAAATACCAGAAAGTGAACCTTGGAAAAGTGCAAAAATTACTGGCATTTGATTGCATGTGTAGAAAATTATAGGTAGCTCAAGCCTATAATGTGCTATATATCCCTGGTTTGCATACGGCACATCTTTGTAGTTATTAATAGTAGTCAATACATTCCCTTACAGTTAGTGCTGCTAAATAGGCTGAGCATTTAGAGTAGTCTTATAATGATAAGAACGAGTTTGTTCACTTTCCTTCTGCTATTCTTTATCAAACACCTATCACTTAGCAGCACACAATGATGATGAAGCCTGGGAATGGATCATAAATACCATGGCAGCCCAGCAATTGCTAAGTATCAGCTCCCCAGAAAGGTACAAAATCTTGTTTTGCTTTTCCCCCCACTACTGTCACAAAGAGACAGGCAGGCACATTTTTCATCTGAAATAGAGTTCTACAATCACTGGGTAAATTGTGCATTCATTAAGGCTGATTGTGAGAAAAAAGGAAGTGATAACACTCTGGTTTTGATTCTTGTAAGTCCTTATCAAAGTTAGATCTTCCTGTTCACCTTGACCTGGTCAAGGAAGGGCACCAGTGAACTGGGTTTCTGTCATTCTCATTTACTTTGCTGGAACATGTAAAAATTGTTGCAGTTGTGTGGTCTTGGGATTCTGGGAGCTATACTTCAAAAATGTGAATGTCAGGATCTACCTTATAAGTTTGCCTAATATTCTGGGTTGGGCATAACATTCTGGGCACCTTGGAATCCTGCAAACAGACTAAATCAGTTACTCTGATTTTATTAGGGGGCAGATTGTTGTGGGGGAGAGGCTTCAACTCATCACTAATTAATAACCCTATAATAAGTCTACTCAGAGGTTAGTAGCACTGGATTTATAGAGTTTATTCCAAATAAGAAGTTATAAGATTGTAGTCTTAGGACTGAAGAATACAGAATGTCAAATGGCTTGCATGATGGATTATGGCCATTTCTGCACGAGTTAAATAAAATGGTGCAGTGCGTCCTCCATGGAAGACGTCTGCACCTAGGAGCGGACTGGGTCTGGACTACTTAGTGTAGATCTGCACCTCAGTCTGCTCTGGAGCGACCTCAAGCAGTCCTCCAGCGTGTTTTTGAAAAACTTGATTTTTCAGGTTTTTCAAAAAGACAGTGCGCGCCATTGCATGCCTGCTCTCCCATGCAGATTCACAGGCTTGCACCAATGCCAGCCTGTGATCTGCGGAGGGTGGGTTTTAGGCTGGCAAGCTTAAGCAGTTGGTCGAGATCCACGACCAACCAGAAGCCGCCAGTTTGGACGCTGGAGCAGTGCGGAGCGATGACCACGCACTGCTCCAGAGCAGCCTGGACTGGACCGCAGAGCCAGAAGATCCGGTAAGTAGCGGCACGGGGCAATTCCCTCGCCCCATGCAGAAATGGCCTATGTGTGTATGCGAGGTACATGACTATTACAAAATTTTCACCCATGGTGTAGTGAAGGAGGGAAAAGTTCCCATTAGATTCAACCTGACTGTTCTTGCTGCACCAAGTAGCACACTCTATGGCCTTTTCTGCACTACACTGTTATAGTGCTATTCTTCCACTTTCAACATCCTATAGAATCCTGGGGCTTGCAGTTATGGAGGGGCATTTAGAATTCTCAGCCAAAAAGCTCTTTGGCCTCAGTATACTACATACCCCAGAATTCCACAGGATGTTGAAAGTGGAAGAATAGCACTATAACAGTGTAGTGAGGAAAGGCCTTATGTCTGTTTTTGTGTACCCATGTGTATGTGTTGTGCTAAGGAAGGAGGAGTTAAAACTTCTGCTAGAGAGTAGAAGGTTCATTCTGATTTAAAACAGATCTCCCACCACTCAAGCTTACATTTTGGTTCTGCTTTAAAATAGGACACAGACACCTGACCTTGTGTCATCTTATCTTAAGGAACCAACAACAAAACCAACAAAACTGATGTATATAAATATTTTTAAGCTGTATCCCACGAAAAGGGGGAAGCATTTTATGTCTATAGGAATTTTGTAAATAATGTATGCAGTATCGTAACGTATTAATTTTTTATGTTTGATGCATAAGTATGCAGGAAGGATGTAGACTATATATATATATATATGTCCTGTCTTTTTAGTTTGTGTAAGTATTGTGTGAGTATGTGGTTGTTTTTTGGTTTATAGAATCATAGAAATGTAGAGTTGGAAGAGACCACAAGGGCCATCCAGTCCAACCCCCTGCCATGCAGGAAAACCCTCAAAGCACTCCTGACAAGTGGCCATCCAGCCTCTGCTTAAAAATCTCCAAAGAAGGAGACTCTGTGGCAGCACATTCCACTGCCGGACAGCCCTGACTGTCAGGAAATTCCTCCTGAGGTTCAGGCGGAATCTCCCCTCCTGCAGCTTGCATCCATTGCTCCTTGTCCTGGTCTCAAGAGCAGGAGAAAACAAGCCCACTCCCTCCTCGACATGACACCCCTTCAAATATTTAAACATGGCTATCATGTCCCTTCTCAACCTTCTCTTCTGCAGACTAAACATACCCAGCTCTCTAAGTCTGTCCTCATAGGGCATGGCTTCCAGGTCCCTCACCATTTTGGTTGCCCCCCTCTGGACCTGCTCCAGCTTATCCATATCCTTCTTGAATTGGGGTGCCCAGAACTGGACACAGTATTCAAGATGAGGTCTAACCAATGCAGAATAAAGTGGTACCAATACCTCCCTCGATCTAGACACCATACTCCTATTGATGCAACCAAGAATTGCGTTGGCTTTCTTGGCTGCCGCATCACACTGCTGACTCATGTTCAGCTTGTGGTCTATGAAGACTCCTAGATCCCTTTCACACGTACTGTTAGCCAGCCACGTGTCCCCCATCCTATATTTCTGCATACCATTTTTTCTGCCTAAGTGTAGGACCTTACATTTCTCTCTGTTGAAATTCATTTTGTTAGCCTTGGCCCAGCTCTCCAATCTGTCCAGGTCCTTTTGAATTTTGATCCTGTCATCAGGCGTATTAGCAACCCCTCCCAATTTGGTGTCATCTGCAAATTTGATCAGCGTGCCCTCTATTCCTTCATCCAAGTCATTAATGAAGATATTGAACAGCACCGGGCCCAGGACAGAACCCTGTGGCACCCCGCTAGTCACTTCTCTCCAGGATGAGAATCTGCCGTTGGTGACCACCCTTTGGGTACGGTCAGTCAACCAGTTACAAATCCACTTGACAGTAGCCCTGTCCAGTCCACATCTTACTAGCTTCTTTGCAAGAATGTCATGGGGAACTTTGTCAAAGGCCTTACTGAAATCAAGATATACTATGTCCACAGCATTCCCTTCATCTATCAAGCAAGTAACTCTATCATAAAAAGAGATAAGATTAGTCTGGCATGACCTATTTTTGAGAAATCCATGTTGACTTTTCGTAATTACGGCATTGTTTTCTAAGTAATTAGAAACTGACTGTTTGATGATCCGCTCCAGGATCTTTCCAGGTACTGATGTCAGGCTGACTGGGCGATAATTATTTGGGTCCTCTTTTTTTCCCTTCTTGAAGATGGGGACAACATTTGCCCTCCTCCAGTCTGCCGGAACTTCTCCGGTCCGCCAAGAGTTTTCAAAGATTATAGCAAGAGGTTCCGCAATGACCTCTGCTAGTTCTTTTAAAATCCTAGGATGCAATTCATCTGGCCCTGGAGACTTGAATTCATCCAGTGTGGCCAGGTATTCCTGTACTACCTCTCTATCTATTCTGTGCTGCATTTCCCCCACTTCCTCACCTGCTCCCCAACCGCCAGGTTGCGTGTTTTTATCCTTTTGGGAAAAAACTGAGGTGAAGAAGGTGTTGAGGAGTTCTGCCTTTTTTCTTCCTCCTGTTATTAATTCACCATCTTCCTTGAGCAGTGACCCTATCGTCTCCTTCTTTTTCCTTTTGCTGCGGACGTATTTAAAAAAGCCCTTTTTATTGTTTTTAATGTCTCTGGCCAGCCTAAGTTCGTTCTGTGCTTTAGCCTTTCTGACCTTCTCCCTACATCTCCTGGCTACTTGCTTATAATCTTCTTTGGTGATTTCCCCCTTCTTCCATTTCCTGTACATGTTTTTCTTAATACTTAGCTCAGCTGAGAGCTCTTTAGTCAACCATTCTGGTTTGTTCAGATGCCTTCCATTTTTCCTCCTTAATGGCACAGTTTTAGCCTGTGCCTTCAGTACCTCCCTTTTAAAGAACTCCCATGCATCCTGAACTCCTTTCTCATTGACTATTCTTGACCACGGGATTTCAGCCAGCAGCTCCTTCAGTTTACAGAAGTCTGCTTTTTTAAAATCTAAGACGAATGCCTGGCTACACTTGCCTTCTCTTCCCCACTGAATGCCAAATTCTAATAGGGCATGGTCACTCTCTCCTAAAGATCCAACCAGTTCTACGTCATTAACAAGGTCTTCCCTGTTGGTCAGGATCAGATCCAGAATATTTGATCCCCTTGTGGCCTCTTCCACCTTCTGGACCATGAAATTATCTGCAAGACAAGCAAGAAACTTGCTGGACCTCGCCGCCTTTGCAGAGTTTGATTGCCAACATATATCCGGGTAGTTGAACTCTCCCATTATTACTGTAATGGAATGTAATGTTGTCTTCTTTAATGTTCAATAAAAATGTTTTTTAAAAAAAACAACAAAACAACGCTGTAGAGAATGTATTTGACATACGGGTGGAAGATAAATCTATCTTTTTCTTATTTAATGTGAACTTAGCAGGTTTTACACTTCAAAGACTACAATGGAGTTCTTTATTGAAAAATCATAAAGAATATATATGTATATTAGAAAAAAACCGCCTGCAATAATCTATGTATTAGTGAGAACAACTTCCAGAAATGCATTATTAAAAGCAGCTAAAAATCAATGCATTAAGCAAACTTGTGCCCAAAATATTTTTTTTTATATATACTACATAAGAATGAGTAAGACTTTTCATGGAAACTTTAAAATAATGATTTTAAAGTTAGGATGAATGAAATCTAACATTTGAAAAATACTCAACTTTTCAGACTATCTTTAGCACTGAGGAAATATGGCAAAAATCTATATCCTCCCAGTATCTTGCAGATGAAAGTACCAGTATCATTTTCTACATGGGTAGTATCAAATAGCCCATGATAATCTTTGGCTATTCAGAGTGAATAAACTGTAGCTATAGCATATTTGTTCAGGATGGACATCTTACGTCCTTTCAGATATTGTAAGACCGCAACTCCTATCAGCTCCTGTCAGCACAGTGAGCACTGATGGGATATTCCATCCAAATGCATGTGAAGGACCACAAAGTTCTTATCCCTGCGCTGGAAATGTAAACCTTTATTATTTCATTCTTGGATGCTAGAACAAAAAGTTTCTAGTGAAATTTCCATGGAGTTTGAGAAAGACTTCTCTCCAATAAGTGAGCTTGTAAGAGATCTAGCCTTTTTTTGTTAACATTTTGCATTTTAAGACCCTTTTCGTTACAAAACCTCTTTGGGGGTTTTGTGCAACATAAGGATATTATTTTAATTTATTTCTACCAAAATATTCCCAATGGAAACCATCTTGTGAAAGTTGACCACTTTCCCAATTGATTGTCACGATCCCATTTTCATCAAGGACAGCTAAATTTGCTAACATTCTTTAAAAACCTGCTCTGCACTAGATCCTAACACAGTGCCTACTTCTATCAACACTTAGGTAGCATTAAATCAAGTAGGCAAGAGTTGAAACTATCCGTATGTTCATATATGTTAACATCAAGATAGATTCATTTTCCACTGCAAGATTTGATTTCTAATCACTGGTGTCAGTAATCCCAAGCTTGAGGAGTGGCATTCTTATGCATATTAGTGACCTTGTAAAAAGATGTTTCCCAAAGACATCAGAAACAGATACTGTGGGTTAAATCAGGAGTGTACAAGGAAATTGGGACAGATGGAATTTACAGAAGGATTGTGTACATCATATAAATGAACATTGCTGACCTCCTCTCTCTCTCTCTCTCTCTTTCTCTCTCTCTTTTAAAAGTCTCAAATCCCATTTTCCTATTGGTCTTTTTATTGTACTGACCTCCTCTCTCTTGCAGGGCGTTTCTGTTTCCTTTTTCTTTGATTCCATCTCCCTTGTCTGATTTCTTTCTTATCTTTTTTCTTGACCTCCCACCCCTTTTCTTCCTTGTGTGCCCTCTCCCTTTTTATGAGTGTTTTTTTTTAAATCATTGTTATCCTGTGATCATGGCTTTCTCTTTTTCACAACACATAAGAGGAGAGTTGGCCACCTGAGCCTGCCCTAATTTTTCTTATCTTTCTTCCTCCTTTCCCAGGATCATAAACTTCTCTTCAGTTTTAGCTTATGAAGGAAAGATAAACATGTTCTTCATTTTTAAATGAAGCTCAGTTTTCAAGAGGTTGGTATATGTCAGCATAACAATCATTGGAATACAAGAATGTGCTTGGATTTAAGAACCTTTTGTACTCTAGTGTTATAGTGCTATTATTGCATTTTCAATATCCTGTGGCATCCTGGGGTTTGCAGTTTTGAGAAGGGCTTTTAGAATTCTTAGCCAGAGAGCTATTTAGCCTCAGTAAACTACAAATTCCAGAATTCCAAAGGAGGTTGGAAGTGGAATAATAATAGCACTATAACAGGATAGTGTGGAAAGGCCCTCAGCTCTCCAATTCACAAGTTGAATGATACTTTCAGTTCAATGTGTGAGTCATACTTTAGGGACTTGATTTGCCATAGTGTTGGCTATATCCAGAACATCCTGCCTCAAATTTTTACTCCAGGAAAACACTAACAACAAATGATGACTTAGGGTGGGGGGAAACTATGCAGGTGAAGACATGTAGAGATGTAGGGAGTAGAATTACACCCCAGCAAGGCTGGTCCAATATGATGTAGTGGTCTGAGAGTTGGAATGGTTTGAATCCTCACTCAGCCATGGAAACCCACTAAATGACATTCTCACAGGGAATAAATCTTGCCAGCAAATCCCTATGACAAGCTTGGCATAAACCAGAATCTCCCTCAAGGTGCAGAACACCAACAAAGGCTAGTCCGAGACATGTTGTCACCTGATACAATAGACAAGATGGCACCTCCATTCTATTTCATCCAGAAAAACTGACTGGACTAGTAGTTCCATCTTACTTCAACATTGGCAATGGGGCAGTATCCAGAAATACACCTCAGGGTAATTTAGGTGGACTAGGACAAGTAGTGTAGCAAATGTGGTACAGTTAATTAAGTACAGTTGAACAAGACAAGATATAGATGGCTCTTGCTTGTTTGAAGTAAAATAATTTCTCATGTTCTTGAATTCAAAAGTTACTTTCATGAGTGTTTGACTTTGAAGCTTCTGTTTTCCTCATATTCCCTAGAGTACCATGTTATCTATACACACAGGCAGTCAGAAAACACCTGCCCAAATGGCAAGACAATGTGATGAATATAACTGCAGGGATGGATGCTGTATTCTACCTTTCTTTTCCTGATGTTTCTTTCATCACAGGTTTAACAAACTGTATAAGAATAGGCCTCTGTTTTCTGATGATCTTGAGATAATTTTTTTTTAAGTGACTTTGGCATGTGGTATTATGGATGCTCACATAATAAATTCTTAATCTGATTAAGGAAGTATCAAAGAGTTCTAGAATACTCTACACGACTAATTAATACACTGCTGGGAAATTAATTAAAAAGTGGTGAGCTCCAATGAGGGATAACACTCATCCTTCACACATTAGCTGCTATATAAATTAATAGGGGAAGGTGTATGCTGGGAAAAATATAGAAGTGACTCATTTTCATGTGACTTTTTGAAGGAAAACAAAAAGTGGCAAAGAGCAAAGGTGGAACATGTCCATCTGTCAGACACTGTATTACAGTGTGAACTCTCAAACCTTGAAAAGTCTCTTCCAAAGTAACTTTTTACTCCACGGAAAGACTTTACTAATTTTTTAATTGAAATTATCACATGTAAGTATTTCAGGTTCATATTCAGGAAGTATGTAAATAAAAAGGCTGGGCAAAGACATTTTGTTGACACAAAGGGTAAGATGCTGTTATTCTTCCCTGTACTGACCAGAATGAAGTTGAATCTTACTTCAGTACTGGAAAAGCTAGTTTAAGTCACTGAGGGAACACAGAACTGGCTTTATGGCAAATTGTTCTGTGTTTGGATGCTGTCTTTAACTCTCTTCAACATCTGCCACTGGAGATGATCACCTCATTCTCCTTAATCTTTTTAACACTGATCCTGTCACCTACAGCAGGTCCCTACTACACTAGTAAATATCTCTGTGAAGACTGTTTTGCTTCTTAAAAGCAGAATAAGGTAACATCATCACTTCTCTATGTGCCTGAGAAGGAAAGTAACAGCTATCCCATATTTCCTTGCATTCATTCATTCATTCATTTTATTTATTTTTATTTGATTTATATATCTGTTTATCCCAAAATGGGACTCAAAACTACTTAGAATATAAGCTAAATGAAAGTTTCTAAAACAACATGTGGCACAAAGTTTTAAAAACAATCAATGCAAGTAAAACATTACTTTTGATAGAGATGGGCCAACCGAATCCTCAAATCCTTGCCAAGGATTCGAGATTCACAGATCCAAATCACCAAGGCAAAATAGGCAAAAGGAATCTTTTGAATCCGGAAGTGCCCACTGTACCTCCATTCCCCCCCAACTCACATTCCAATTCTCCATGCAAGAGCACTATGCAGGGCATACCAGCACTTGCTATGGTCCCCAGGATCAGGCCCGCAGGGGTGAGTAGGGTTGGGGACGGCCAGATTCCTGCATACCTTGGGGCCTGAGTTTGTGTGAGTGTCTGGGATCAGGCCTGCCAGGGTGAGTAGGTCCAGTGATGGCCACGTTCCTGCAAGCCCTGGGGTCTGAGCTGGCACGGGTGACCGGGTTCAGGCCTGCAGGGGCTAGTAGGGCTGGCAATGGCCGTGTTCCTGCAAACCTTTTTTACCCTGACTTCTGAGAGTTCCCTGGGGGACACCTTGATTTGGTCCAACAATGCAAAGGCTGGGGGAATTAGCGGAGCACTGGCTATATCAGAACGACAGGCAGGGTAACCCAGCAAGACTTTCAACCCAATTTTTACGGGGTCAGACCAAGCAAAAATCAGCCATTGTTAAAAGGTAAGCTAAAAATGTGTTTTTATTGGGGGGATTCACTCATACATGCACACAAGATACACACAGTCAAGCATTCACACGAGAGCTAACTGAAGGAGAAGGGGAGGAAAAAATTATCATAGAGAGGCGTACGGTTTTTGGGGATACATAGTTACCATTCCAGAAGAATAGTAAAGAGCTTGAAATGTGACTTAGACTTCTGTCTAAGGGCAGACAGATCAGAATTCACAGCAACGTAGTGTAGTCTTGCATTTCATCTGACTGCCACTGACTTCTCAAAACCAAGAGTTTATATACTCTCTTTTCCTTCCTGAAGGGGTGTGTGTTGATTGCTCTCCTAGCCTAGTGAACAATGGGAGTTGCAACACAGACAATGGGGTCTGGAATGGACTGATTGGTTTCAATGTCTTGGTTGATAGGGGGTTTCTGGGCTATCTGCAGTAGGATATGCACACAGTAAGGGTCCTGGGCACCTAATTGTTTTCTGATGTTGGCAGTTGATAGGATTAGTTCAGAGCCATTAAGTCAGGCTTTCTTGGCTAATTTCAGAGAACTTTTGACTCGGCCATGCTGAGGTCACTCTGTCCTATTCCCAGCCAGAGTCCCTTTCTTCCACATGGTCTTGCCAGCCATAAGTATAATTTACATTTTATGTCAACACATCTGTCCATTAATATATGTTGCCAATTAGACCATATCAAAATGTGGGGGTATACAGCCTGATAACACCTTGGGGCCTGAGCTCGTGCAAATGCCCGGGATCAGGCTTGTAGGGCTGAGTAGGGCTGGTGATGGTAGTGTTTCTGTAAGTCCTGTGGCCTGAGCTCACACAAGCACCCAGGATCAGGCCTTCAGGGGTAAGTAGGACCTGCAATGGCCATATTCCTGCATGCCCCAGGACCTAAGCTTGCTGCGACAGGGGTGTGAAAAGAGGGCCATCACCCCTTCTTTGCACCCCCACCACCACTGCTGGTGCGGGCACTTCGGATGCAGACTGCAAGGACCTGCAGAGTGGACGATCTATTTTTAAACCCTTTTTAAAACAAGATTCGAAAGATTTGAGATTCATGAGATTTGTGGATTTCCAGAACCTTCCAGGGATTTGGATCCGGATTCAGATTTGGAAAAGTGTGGATTTTTCCCATCCCTAACTTTTGAGAAATTAATTTAAAACAATTTTAAAAAATCATATTAGAAATAGCACACCCATTACACATCCTTCTTCCCAACCAGTTTAAAGCCTGAAGGCCTGTATAGTTAGCAAGGTCTTCACTTGCTGGTGAAAAATGAGGAGAGAAGGTGTCAATTAAATCTCCTATAGAAGGAATTTCATAACCTAGGAGCAGCCACTGGGCAGGGTCTCTCCCATATCTTCACCAGACAAACCTGGGAGTGTCATAGGATGGAGACAAAGCTTCTGTTACCATGCCATACACCTCCACTCCATAATATGGTTTAATTGACAGCTCTCAATTGGCATGAAAAATAAATTACATCCTGCTATGGTTGAGAAACCTGCTTGCAAAGAGGAAACGACTGCACATGCACATTGGAAAACTAATTCAGATCAGGACTTCAAGGCATGGCCAGGTCATAGTCAGGAGCTCTGGTGATAAGGGACTTGCAAATGCCCCTCAATGACACCACTTTTAGAAACAATAGTGCCCAAATCTGCTGCCATGAATGACTGATAGTCTTTGACCCTCTTCCTTTTCCACTGAAACCTCCCTTTTGTCCCCTTACCTGTCCTGACATTAAGGAACTATCATGATTCCCATCACCCCCTTGTCACCTGACACCAAAGCCATTAGCTCATTCCAAACCTCATTGTCTACTCTGCCAGAGAGCCATTAACACCTTCCACCTCAGGGTGAACAAAAAGATTTAAACCCTGGCTCAGAGCCAGATAGCTTATAGTGCTCTGGTTAGAGGCTGTCACTCTGCTGCTCTTATTCCCATTTTGGTACTACCCTCAGATCCTAGTCTGAGCCACATCACTTCATCTGTCCTCTCTTGATAGGTAAATATCACCCACTTTGCCCTGACTTCTCATTATCCAATTTTTCCTCCCTTTCTTTCAGGTAGTCTTGTGAGATTGTGAGACTGCTTGGACCTTGTGTGTGTGTGTGTGTGTGTGTATGGTTGAATAAAACAAATATTCTTTGAATGTCTGACTGATGTCTCTGCATTAGTACCGGTGTACATAGATATAAAAGATTGTGCTAGGTTACCCCCCTCTTGCAGGCCTACTCTTTGAGCTTACATTCCCCACTGTTTCACGAAGGCACTAGCATTATGGATGGACCTTGGAGTCACCCATGATTTGGAGTAACACTTCCCCTAAAGATTGTAAAACTCAAACAAGCTTATATGGGGAGATATGGCCCTTCAGACAGCCTGGACCTAAGCTGTATAGGGCTTGGCAGATCATAAACATTAAAGGAGCAGGTAGCCAACTATTCTATGTTTAAGAAGACAGCAGCAGTCATACCTCTGCTTACAGTAATACTCTGCTTTCTAATCTCACTGATTTTTTGAAACATCTCTAAAGAAACTAATGCTATAAATGCTATAAAGCATTTCCATGAAAAATAATGTGTAAGACTTCCTATGAAGCATAAATGGTTGAAGGAAAGGAGTATAACAGCAACAGAAAAAAAAAATAGAGTTTCTCCAGATACCCAGGAAGAAAACATCAGTGCAAAATGGGCCTTGTCTGAAAGCTGTGTACAGGATTTCTGTGTTTTAAATCTTATAAGTAGAAGACTGGAAAGGACCATTCACCACTGTGACTGTACAGACCTTATAATTGGGTAGAGTAAAACAGTTCAGTCAGGTGACTGATATGGGCTCTGACCACATCCCCTCCTGCCATCTTAAAATGTTTTTGAGAACTTTTGGAAGCAATGAAAGCAACAAAGCAGCCTTGTGTGAACTACACTTCTGAATTTAAGGCTGCAAGCCTGGAAACAGGTGTCAGTGCACTTGGCAGGCAGCTGAAAGGGGTGGTAGTAGTAGCAATAGTCTTGGTTCTGTGGTCCAGTTTGGCTGCTCTTCTAATTCTCAAGATAAAGTGGAGTCTAGAGACAGGTAAGCCTGTTGACCTGAGTTTGTCAATTTGGCTAGCCTGTTTGCACAATTTCCCCCATTCATTGTTTAGGGATTCTTTCCCACAGTAAATCAGTTTCAACGTCTCCCACAGATACTCTCAGGAGTGAAAAGGCAAACAAATGCAGTAGAGTCTTGGTTATCCAACCTAAACGGGCGGGCGGAGGGTTGGATAACTGAAATGTCAGATTAGCTGGAGGCCCGTAGCAGCCGCCATTTTGAGGGCATATCTGGGGGCGTGTATGGGGGCGTCTGGGGGCACAGAAATGCCTACAGCCACGCCCCCAGGCAGCCGCGACATCGGTTAATCCAGAAGGTTGGATAACCGCATGTCGGATAACCGGGAGTCTACTGTGCCAGCCATGTCCCTCAGGAGTGTGTATCTGTTGGTTTTCCTCTTTTCTGCTTGCCTCTTCTATGGCCAGATTTATTTATTTAGATTTGTCCCATTTTGCTCTCAATGCAACCAAGGTGTGGCTCTCATCCTCTAAACTTTTTTTACACAAAATCCTTGGGAGGTAGGCTATTCTGAGAGTGTCTGCCCCAAAGGCCTGAATACAGTTGTAAATCCCACTGAATAAATGAAAACTGAGTAAGTTAATACTTCTGTATGTTTCATTTATTCAATGGATCTATTCTACAAAAATATATTCACCCACTTAGCTTAATGCCTGTGGGTGGGCATCCCAAATCTCCCAGGATTACAGCAACCAAACACCACCCTGGCACTTCAGTGTGTTTTCAGAAGCAAGTCTGAGACAAGGCATGACAGGTAGTCCATCATATCCTCTCTCCATGTCTTTTTTCCTCCTTCCCTCTTCTCCTCTGCTTTTGATTCCACTGTAGCCTTCTCCTTTCTAGAAGCAGCAGAAGCCCAAGTCCTCCTATTCTCTGAGATAAGAGAAGAAGGGAGAGGTCTCTGAGGACCAGAGTTGGAAAAAATATTCAAAAACTCAGTGTGGACAAATGAACAGAGGGTTCTCAAGTATTGGAACATCCAAATGAGGAAAATCCCCCTGTGTTGGCTTTTTTTTCTCCTTAGTTTTCAAAAAAACCCTCTTCCTCCCCAAAAGCCCAGAATCACGTTTTTCCTACCCACCCTCCAACTATGGCAATGTAGCAGCTAGAGGTAGTGGAGATAGCTGATAGTGGGCCAAGTTCTGATAGCTGGCACATTACAATGCAGGGAGCTCCTTGAACTTCTGAGGCACTCTGGATATTCTACAGCATGGTGCCATCATTGTGTACTATTGGCTATCAGAACATAGCTGGTGATAATGTTTGATTCCACTTGCCTCTTTCACACACTGTATGTCAGAGGCCCTGGAAAAAGTTGAGTCTAGGGTGGAAAGACTTTCTCCCTCTTGAGAGAATGTCCTTTTAAAACCACAGAGATTTTGAAGACATCCCTGCAATGGGGAAAAAATTATTTGTCCTCTCCTGCAAGAACAAATAATTTAAATACAAACATCCCTCTTGAGGGAAACACTACCAGCCACAAGAAATATCTCAGAACTGGCCAAAAATGAATGCCCACCTCTATGGGAGCCTTTGTTAGAGCTAGGAATTGTGGGTAGGGTACTCAAGGAGAACACAAGTCCTCTTGCCTCTGTTCCCAAGTCTCCATGGTGATGGGAAAAGGTGCTTCAAAACAGTTAACCTTTTGTAAGTTGATATAGGTAGATACTGGCAGTTACACACACACTTCATGCTGGGGTTACCAGAAGGTTCTTACTTCTGCTAAAATCCTTATAGAGGACTCTCTGCTGTGCTTTGGTTGTCTTAGACTTCACTGATTTCTTTTAAAGGCTAGTTTCTTCTTAAAGCAGATTTCTTTTTCTTCAGGAAATAACTGCTAATAAAAGAAACATATTTTAAAACACACACACACACACACACACACACACACACCAAGAACTCATAGGCTCACAGAAGTTCACAGCAATTAAGCCACAATAATTAAAAACATGATAAAAAGAGAAGCAGAGGGAAAGGATTTTAAACCCTCATGCTGAACTGCAACATCAAACAGAGCATGAGAGAATAAGTGCATTTTAAAGGATAGTGTATGGCTTATAGGCAAAAGATAAAGCCAATTATTCTAGAAGAGGGAGAGCCACACATGCTTATACATCCATAATTGTTATTCATCGGACATATTCAACATTGCAGGATGTGCTGCTGGGGAAAAAAATCTCTTGCTAATTGCTATCCATGGTACACCTTTAAAAAAGAAAATTACGCAGGCTGCAAGCTTTTAGAGGGATAGAGTTCAATTGACCAAACAGTGGGATCCATTTTGTGCTGATCTCTTTGGGGATGCAAAATAGGTTTGGACTCCTGAGAGTCTTTGCTTCCATTATAGAACTCCTACTAGGAGCAATATTTAGGAAAGGCAGGGAAGAAAGTCACTCCTCGCTTCAAATCACTTCCAATTATACTTATTCATTTATATAATGCAGGAGCAGCTGCATCTCTAGTTATTATGAGGTCTATATTAAAAGAAAAAGGAACCACTTGAGAGGCTGTTAAAACACTATCATACTGGGTTTACTTCCAGCCCCCCCCCAAGACTGATTTCTACCCTTGAAAAGGAGCAGGAAATTCCCCAGTGTTCATTAATTCTCACACTGTCACCACCCACTGAATTTGGAATTAACTGAACAGTACAGTGGGACCCTGCTCAGTTGATTGATAATCTCTATGTTTAACGACCTTTCCCTTCCCTCACCTCCCCCTTCTGAATGAGAGAAGTCCTATCTAAGCATGTGCCGAAGAATGGTGTGGGAATGGAAAGGAAACAGAGGTTCTACAGAAAAGCATTTATTTTACTGTATGCAAGTAAACAAGACAATAATACACATGAGAGGCTCCCCTCTCTCAGGTACCCTTAAGTTACAAGTAGTTATAAAAACAGATACATTCTTAAGGTCAGCCTACCTCCAAAATATTCTAGCTACTCACACTGGGGTTCACAGGCTTACATGGTCTAAGAGTGAGGCCAGGAGGCAAGGCCTACTACTGGCACAGATTTCATTTCCAGGAGGTTTCTTTGTTGTCTCTCTGCCACATGTTCTCTCAAGGATTTTTATAACTTCTCCATTGAAGCATCTCAAAGATGCTCACCTTTTTCCTCTTGATCGGGCAATTCTCTCCCTGTGACCTGTGTGGCTGACCCGCAATAAAAAGTGTAACCTAACCCCAACAGCCCATTAACCCTTGGTTTACCTGAAGAGGGAAGTATCCCCCTTCAGCCAAGTCTAGATAATGGGAAGCCCCATTATCACAAGCACATTTGGTTATTTTCAGTTTTATCCCACAGTCAGCCTTTAAACTAGGGATGGATAAATGTGGCAGGTCTAAGGGCAAAATCTTGCCCCTGGAAAACCCTTGAGGCAATATGGACAACCCCAAGTGCCAACAAAGTCAACCAATACGGAACAGAAATGGCAAGAAGCCCCCTTCTGGTATTGAAACCACATGTTGCCCAGCCTTCCTTAAAACCTTGCTGTAGGAGTTAACACTCCATACTGAAATGTCCTCTTCCCTTTTAAAGAATTTTTTTTAAAAATGAAATAGTCTCTCAGCTATCACTGTTTTATCCAGAGACGATGCTTGTAAGTTCAGACAGCGATGTACTGGAGATGAGACCACAGGTTCAAAGTACTGAGACATTTTGACTATTCCTAGTGAGCTAAACTGCAGCTTTTACAGATCCTGAGGACTGGCAATGGACTGTTCTCATAGCTCTAAATATTTTGGGAGGCTTGGTCTTGTATAGCCCGCTTTATAAAACACCTGTTTGTAGAAGAGATTAGGACTGCTAGAACTGATTTGTGTATACAGCTCAGCACAAATATCCGGAGCTGGACTCTCTTTGTGCACAAGACCGTGGGGTCTGTTATGATGAGTTATGGGAAAGGACTTGGCAATCCTAATTAACAACGGTGTTGATGATGATTTCTTCTCTGTGTTTCTTTATGCTCCAAGCAACCTCCAAGTGAAGAACAACTGTACACTTCTGGGAAGTTAGGTACTCTCAGAAAAATGGTCTCTGATGAAAAAATTCAGATTATGGCTGAGATCCTGTGTTGAATCGTAGATCATTAAGTTTCTCCAGGCTTATGTAGCTATGCATTTTCTTGCCTACACATGTAATTGACCCCCCTGGTTTCTGAATGGGCACTCCACCATGACAATGTTTGACCAAATACCCAAACATGCAGGGAAAAGAAGAAATTCTTGAGAGTCAAGAAACCCTGACACAGAGAAGCCTCTAAAGCCTCCCAGCCCTAATGAAAAGCCCCATCCCTATCTCAGTGGATCACAAAAGGGAGCAGAGTTCTGATAGCTAACACATGATGGTGCAGATGTCCTTCATGAGCTCCTAGGCATCCTCCAAAGATTCCAGAAGATGACATCATTGTGGTGCATCCAGATATCAGAACAGAAGCCAGATGCATTCTGGACTGCCTGTCCTTTCCGTAGCAAATACATGGTCATATTGGGAAAGGTAGCCAAGGATTGTCTACATATGTGCTTACAGCTGGATGTATCCTTAACTGATCCCACTCCTCTAGCTGCTACACAACTTTGCTGGTAGGGTGAGGTGGATATGTTAGCCAAGGATGATCCAGGTACCAGAATATAGCCAGATATATGTTCAAAAGAACAGCCATTCCTGTTCTTTTGATATAACTATATATCCTTAACTGCTACCTTCCCTATCCTGACCACTGGTCATGGTGGGAAAGGAAGAGGTGGCTATGTTCTGGCTGTGTTCTGAGAGTCAGGACAGGATGATGCAGGCATCCTCCAGAAGTTCCTAGGGTTCCTCCCGAAGTTCTGGAGGATGGTATTTTAATTGTGTGTCTGGCTATCAGAACATGCCAAGATATCCCTGGTTGCCCCTCTTCACCAGCCATTTCACGGCTGTATCACTGGAAGGGTGGGAGGAAATGGTGAGTCTTTTGTGAGGAAGACTTGCTCCCCACTCTGAGAACATTTTTGAAAGAGATACATCCCTACCCTGTGGCCACACATATGTCCAGGAGGATGTCTTTTTCCCCCCTACAGACAGGAAGGACTGCTCTATGGATGTTTTCTATCCCTTATCCTTCCTCTCCTTCCTTGCGCAACAAATAGCTATGGGGAGAACATCCATCCAGGAAACCAGTAGGTTTGGAGTGGGAGTTGTAGAGGATGTAGGTGATGAATTCTGCCACTGGAACAACAACACCCCATTTAAAAACGAGCTACATGTGTGCATGTCACTAGCAGCATGGCAGCCAATGTGTGCATGTGGTCCCACAAAGACACTGAGTAATATCCTGAATAGATCTCTCCAGATATGGAGGGGGAAAACTTAGGCCATTTCCTCACCTTACCGACATCTCATCACGGTCCTGGCAGCACCTTTGCCAGGTAGGGAGCATGAAAGGAATACACCCCTCCACACCTGGCCAGCTCCCTGTGGAAGGGAGCATGAGCGACATGCTCCTTCATTCTGCAGCACAGTCAGCCTCTTTGCCATGTGCTGTGCTGGGGAAGGAAGTGTGTGATTGTGCTTCCGCTCCTTTCATGTGGCCAGGGGTGACAGGAGTGTTGCACAATCGTGGGCACTTAATGGATTTTTTTCTGTGAAGTGAGTATCTTCCTATCACAACGACTGGGGACAGGTTGGCCGCAGAACCACAGCGATGTCATCAGTCATCATTGCGGGATTGTGATGCCATGTGGAAATGGCCATAATGTATAAATTATATATGAGGGATTCTAAGAAACATAATTCTAGTCCTTATGGTTGTAGACAAAAATGATTTATTTCTGGGGACTGGTAGGAACATCATGGCAACCATGATTGGATTGGTAACAAGATCACCATTAGATCAAAAATATCCAAGCTGCTGCTGTGGACAGTAGTTTAAACAAGTCATCCTTCCATGACAATTATATATATATATATATAGAGAGAGAGAGAGAGAGAGAGAGAGAGAGTAATCTGATAAACTCAGCAGATTAAACTGCTACTAAGATACAGGAATAGGGAGTAAACTGTCAAAATATTGACACTTGAAGGTCTAAATGAATGGTAATAGAGAATGAGAAAAAATTCAGAGTCATAATTTGGATTTAGTCACTTTAAATGGAAAAATCTTTTCTTATGAGTCTATGGCAGTGGTTCTCAACCTTCCTAATGTCATGACCCCTTGATACAGTTCCTCATGTTGTAGTGACCTCCAACCATAAAATTATTTTCGTTGCTACTTTATAACTGTAACTGTAACTTTAACTTTATAACTGTAACTGTAACTATAACTTTATAACTGTAATTTTGCTACTGTTATAGCCATAGTTACTGTAACTGTAACTTTATAACTTTATAACTTTATAACTTTTTAACTGTAATTTTGCTACTGTTATAGTTAATGTAACTGTAACTGTAACTTTATAACTGTAATTTTGCTACTGTTATGAATCATAATGTAAATATCTGATATTTCTTTTCTTAACGTGCTTCCCTCCATGCTCCATTGTCATGGGATGGTTTGCTAATGAAAAAAATATATTACTATAGCTGCATTAATACTAAAGATTAATCTAACAACATAGTTTCTTGTCAGCTGCACAATTCTCAATTCTATTTATGGTGCTAGGAAAACTCATTGTATCACCTCAAAAACTATTTCTGATAGACATTATGTGAGAAACCCTTTTGCAATACAAGTTGCACCAATATGGCTTGTTCTACTGAACTAAATGTGTACAGAACAAACTTAAGAGATTTCTTTGGCAGGAAGTTTAAGTCTTCCAGCATCATGAATTTTGATATATAAGCAAGGCTCTTTTTCTCTCTCACTATCCTGCCACCCTGATTTAAGCCATGCTAATTTCTGCTCCGCTGCATTTTAAAAAGTTTTACCTGCTCTGAAGATTACCAGCTCCCACCTCCCTGCCCCTGAAAATCAGGAAAATTTCACTTTTATTTTCTCTCCTGTCTTCCCTCAACACTTATTATTGTTGGGCCTTCCCTCCTTCCACCTGAAAGCCATGTGCAGAGTGCTGCAGTTTCATCCCGGGAGCATAATCTCACACATTCAGTTCAGGATGACAACACTTTCTGAACTGTACAAAGAGACAGGCAAAGCTCACAAATTTGGCACCAAAAAAAAAAAAGTTCCTTTCCAAATAGAAATGTAAAAGGGGCATGTAACATCATCCCCATTCAGAAACAAGATGTGACAGGAGTGCAGCACTAAAAGAATAAGCAGCACAATTCACAAGGCCTTCCTCACCTCTGTCCCTCAGCCACCAGAAACCAGAAGCATTGAGTATGTTGTGCGTTACCAGGTGATAATACACACATATACACACACCAGTACTACCAATCCATTGGAACATGTGGAGAAAGAGCAAAGTAAGGCAAGTCTTAGGGACATAGTGCACCCTGTTTTTGTTGCACGTTCTTAACTTTCTTTTTCCTCTGAGGAGAAACACCTTCTGAATACTAACTTCTTCAGTGTGTCCACCTACCCCAAGACATCCTCCTTGTGGTCTTAGTCTAATGATTAATATTCACAGAATCATAGAATTGGAAGAGACCACAGGGGCCATCCAGTCCAACCCCCTGCCATGCAGTCCAGCCCTCTGCCATTCCTTGCTTAAAACTTTGCTTGGAAACGGAAGAACTTGCTTCTGGCAGTAAACATGGAGGGAGGGGGAAAAACATTTAGGGGT
Source organism: Iguana delicatissima (assembly GCA_948472985.1). Lineage (NCBI taxonomy): Eukaryota > Metazoa > Chordata > Lepidosauria > Squamata > Iguanidae > Iguana > Iguana delicatissima. Next base: position 40,262 of record CAOKZL010001645.1, on the reverse strand, counting down.
GTTTTAAAGACCCCCAATGATTTGAGGTTTGGTAACCAGAGTCGTGCCTTTTTTTACAAAGCTGAAATCCCACTCTCTCTTCGCGAGGAAGTTACATCCCATTGAGCTCAGGGAGACTTCACTTCCAAGTAAACACGGTTAGGTCGATGACCGCCAAGACTGCCCCTCCATTTCTCTTCCTCCCTCACCCCTGTTCCTGCCTGGGTGCTGCCCACCCTCACCCACAGAGCCCCCCACGGAGAATACACCTCAGCACCCTCTCATTAGTCACCCTACGGCCACCCCGTCACCTCAGAGGCTCCCTCGGTCTCTTGCCAGCAGCCTCCCCTTTGCCCCACAGCCTCCTCCTCAACACTCGGGCCACTTTTACCTCACAATGCATTTCTCGCCTACGTGGCTGCCCCCATCCCTCCACTCCTGCTGTCCCCACCAACCCCTCTCCTCATCAGCTCCCCTTCCTTCCCCCTAACCCCGCCTGGGCCCCATTACCTCGGGCAGGCACCCTGGCTCCCGGCGGGGCTTACGGGTGCCCGTGTCCGGGGGGGCTCCCTCTGCCTTGGCTGTGGGCACCCAACTCGGGCAGGCTCGGTCCATGGAGATGCAGTGGGGCAGGCAGTGGCAGCGGTGGCTGGAAGTGTGCGGTGGCAGCAGCTGTGGAGGTGGCGCCACCACCATTCATAGCAAGTAGGTTGAAAAATCCAGAGCGAGAACAGGAGCAGGTCCGGGGGGCTTCCGTGGGCGGCGAGGGGCCCCCAGTGGGGTGCAGCGGCGGCGAAGACAGCAAGAAAGCGAGCAAAGGGGGTGGCATGGGTCCGCCGGAAGGAGCTGCTGATCAGCTGCCGCCTGCAGCCCTGCCCGCCGCCTCCCCGCCAACCTGGGCATGGCGGTGGGGCTCTGGTGGGCACTCCTTGGCACCCCCGGCAGCCCCTTGGTGGTGGTGGTGGGACTTGGCGGGGTCCCGGTCCCGCAGGCGAGCGGAGTCAGGGAAGGGGCGGGAGTCTGGCTGCTGCTGCTGGTGCACCGTGCAGGCCTGTGGATTAGCAGCCACTGGCATTTGGCCTCTCACTGGGGCTGGAGGTGGCTCTGCCCAGCCAAGCCTCGCCTTGCCAGCTGCACTACAGAGCCCCAGAGGCAGAGTGGGGGGATTGATGATTAAAGCCCTCCCCTCCCAGCAGAGGAGTTGGAGCAGGCAGCGAAATATGGAGAAGTGCGGCAGCAGTGGAAGAAAGAGAGAGGGGGAGGGGGAGGAAATTTCCTTAAGAGGAGGAGGAGCAACAGCACCACCAGAGCAAAGTATGCCACGGGTGGGTGGAAGAAACCGGCTAGGGAGAGAGGGGAGCTCAGTGAGAGAAAGGGACGGCCCAAGCGGCGGCAGCAGCGAGGGGGAGCGATGATCCCCGTGAAAGGGTCATTCGACCCCCAGGTGGGTCGTGACCCCCAGGTTGAGAACCGCTGGTCTATGGAGACAGACATTCTGTTAAACAGGTGCATACAACTAAAAGAATTATTCTTCTGATACACTCCACAATGAAAAAAATCAAAAGTGTCTGATGGTGCTTATCATATGCAACTCAACTTGGAGCAGTGAATTTAGGGATGTAGGAGTGGTGAAGGAAGACATTCTCCATTAAATTTTCTCCCATGTTGTGTGTATGTGTGTGTGTGTGTGTCTTAACCCTCATTTTTACTATCTCAAATATATTACAGTTTGTACCTTTTGCTAAATTTTTACTGAAACAGACATGGAAGGAAATGATGTTACTTGACTACACTGACCAAATTTGTTCAAATCTTCCTAGCAGGTAAAAGACAATGTTGCACCTACCAAACATTTTTCATGATGACCCTGTCATCATGTGGCTGGTGTGAGAGGAAAACGATATCCCCTTGTAAATAAATTCTACCACCAACAAAATTTTCCTTCATTTCCTAAACTTCTGGAATTGCAATGGTTGAGACATAGAAAATTGTTTATACCTAGAATTCTTATGTTTAAGAATCTTATGTTTATGTTTATGAGCCCTGGTGGCGCAGTGGTTAAATGCCAGTACTGCAACTACAAGGTTGTGAGTTCGATCCTGCCAGGCTCCAAGGTTGACTCAGCCTTCCATCCTTTCCCAGGTCGGTAAAATGAGTACCCAGCTTGTTGGGGGCAATTAGCTAAAATACATTGTAAACCGCTTAGATAACACTAGTTGATAGGCGGTATAGAAATAAATGCTATTGCTATATATTGCTATTTATTGTACTTGCATTCCCTTAGTAACTTCAGCTGCTGCTTTCCTTTAGATACCTAAACTGTGGTCCTTTCTGCAGCATCCTCCCATCCTGCAGTAGGGATGGGAGAAGGACAGGACCACAACAATGGTTCTGCAAGATGCTGTTGCAGTCCTGTCTTTCTCCTGTCCCCAGGCAGCGCAATCATGGATTAAATCATTAATGGGTTTTCCCCATCAATGACATGTGATTGTGCCACCATCCCACACTTACCTGTCCTGCAGAAGCAGCAGAAGTGCAATGGTAGTACTTCCTGCCCCAGTGCAGTGTGGGAAAGTACCTGACTGTGCTGTGGAAGAAAGAGGTGTGGCCATCTCACTCCCTTCCACAAGGAGCCAGCTAGTGTGGAGGGGAGCACTCCTGTTGCACTCCCCCTCCTAGAACTCTTCTGTTTGCTGTGCTTGCATTTCTTTGGTAACTTTGGTTGCCGCTTTCCTTTAGATACCTAAACTGTGGTTTTGAAATTTTAAGTTACTGCAATGTTAGAAATTTGGGGCCTAAAGAAAAATTCCACTGGGGGCTAGAATGCTTAGGGGGGCAATGCCCTCTTTTGGACCTCACCCCTTAGCTACAGTCTTGCTGACTAAATAAGTAGGTGATAACCATAATTCACACAAGCTTGCTTGGATACCCAGAAATTCAAACCCTGACATTCAAAGCGCTTAATTCACCTGGGCCTTGGATGGATATGTTAGTCAGTGTCACTTTTTTCACATCTACTCTTTTTCTCTCAAATTCAATCCATCCCTAATATGAGGAATTGGGGAAAAATGACCTAGTTCTTATCAAAAACAGACTGAAATGAAACTTTCCCTCATCCATATGTAGCCGGTGCACTAAGAAAGTCTAAACTGCTTGTTACATCAAGGTTTCCTTGTCAGTCCAAATGTATGTGAATCACTTTCTTTTCAAAGGGACAGATGTGGAATGGAATGGAAGAAAAGAAATCTATATGGCGTTGTTATGACTAGGGTTGAGAAATGACAGCATGCTGGAAGTGCTTTAGAAGTGTATCATGGTTAATGCTTATATTACCCAAATGATTTGTGACTACCACGTTTGATTATTGTGTCCTCTGAAGCACCACCCTCCAGAAAACAGATGAAAGTGTTGCTGACTTCACGTATGGTTAATTAACAATCAGGTAAGTTTTCATCTGGGTGGTATAATAGAATTTGACAGGTAAGAAGAATGGATTTCAAAAGGAAATGAGAAGGGGCTTTGGCTTGGATTAATAGACAACTTAAAATCATCTGTATGAATACAATATATGCAACACAATGTAGAATGAAATAGAATGTAAAATGAAAAAAATTGATGATATGGAAAACATATACATATGCACATTTGTCAAAACAATGAGCTATAGGAATATATGGACATCACTCCCTCATTCCTTTTGCTTTCCTATCTTTTCCTTTCTCACACATAAGCAATTCCTCCAGTCTTTCTGAAAAACCTTTGTGTCTATATTTCTCTGGATATATCTCCTAAGCAGAAGCCTAAAAAAACTGCATTAACATCTTACTTTATTAGGAATTAGAGGAATTTGAGCATCTTGCTTTTGATAGCATTAAAAAAAATTGGGGGGGAGGGGATGCAGTGGTTTGAGTGTTAGACTATGACTCTGGAGATCAGGGTTTGACTCTGTTCTCCACTATGGAAACCTATTTGGTGACCTTGGGCAAATCTCACTTTCTCAGCCCCAGACAAAGGCCAAGGCAACCCCTACTTTGAAGAAGTCTCACCAAGAATACTTCATGATAGCTTCATTTTTGGGACGCCATGAGATGGAAACCACTTGAAGGAAGACAACAAACATTTTTTTAAAAGGATTTTCTAATGTCTAATACAAGTGGGAATCTCTAAACTGATTTGGAAATTTCACTTTGAGTGACATCTGTAATTCAGCTCAAGCAAAGATAAAGGACATTTGACAGTGGTGAGAGGCTGTGGAAGTTTTAGACCAAAACATCTGGAGAGTCAAATCTTTATCATTATAATGCTTTGTCTAGGAGTAAATCCCACTGAGCTCAATAGAATCCCCTTGCTACACTGCGTTGTCTGTCACACTTTTTCTGTGATTAGCCCGTGGGCCTTGAGGGAAGGCAGACACAATCTGCTGGCTTTCAATGTCCTCTTTCTCCAATGCCTGACTTCCTATGCTTATAACCTATTTCCTTCTCTACCTTGTGTGATAATGGGGCTTTCCACTGCCACCATGTGACACTGTAGGTTTATTTCCAGTCTCTTAGTGGACTTCCACCTTTGCAAAACTGGAAATTTCCTCCTAGTGTTTTACTAGGGTTCTTGCCAGCCTTCCAAAGCTGACTTCCACGCATGGAACGACTGGCAATCTCCCCAACTCTCTCAAGTATGCTGCCACCACCCCCCTGAATTAAGAATTACTTAGACAGAACAGGAGGGACTCTGCCTAATCTCTAAGCATAAGGAACTTCCACCTCTCCTTTCCTCTGAGTGAGAGGTCCTATGTAGCGTGTGCCAACCCTGGCGTGGAAATGGAGAGAAACGGAGGTTTATAAAAGTGTTTTAATCAAGGCATGCAAATAAACAATATCACACTTGGGAGACCCCCTCTCCCAGGTACACTTAGTTACAAGAATTTACAAAACAGATATAACAGCACAGATACATTCTTAAGATCAGTCAATTCCCAAAATAACAACATTAGCCCTACGCGACTAACTACTTATTTCTAGTTACTCACAATTAGGTTATAGGCGTAGATGGTCTAAAGGAGGAGGGGGGGTCCAGGAGACAGGGCGTGCTGCCAGCTCCACTGGCCCTGCTCTCCTCTCTCTCTCTGTGTCTCTCTCTCATCTCAGAAGTTTTATTTTCCTCCTTGGAAGGATCTGGAAGCCTCTCCAAGATGCCCGCCTCTTTCCTTTTTGGTTGGTCAATTCTCACCTTGTGACCTGTGATGCTGACCCTTTCTTTTTGGTTGGTCAACTCTCACCCTGTGACCCTTGATGTAATCCTAACATCTCATTAACCCTTGGTTTACCTGAAGAGGGAAGTATCTCCCTTTGATAAGCCTAGATAATGGAAAGCCCCATTATCACACCTTGGCAGCATTATACTGTTGTAGTGCAACAGCACATTTCCAGTCACAGAGATTTCCATAAGCATGCATAGGATGGCAGTTTGGTTAAGAATTAATATCATGTGATCAGTAATGATTCAGTATAATTTTTTTTAAAAAAAACTCTCTTCTTTCTTTCTTTCTTTCTTTCTTTCTTTCTTTCTTTCTTTCTTTCATAACATTTTGACAGATTGAACTTCCTTCCCATCCCGGAACCCTTGCAGCCCTTGGAACTATCTGGAAACTAGCCCTCTGCAGGCATCTTTTTGATTTGCATGACAGCCTTTAGTGGGAAAGTAAAATTGACTGTTCTATATCTTCTGGATTCCTCTGTTCTGTCAGTAAATATCTGGTGCTGGATTCTGTCTGAATCCATTTTGCTACCAAACTATGGCCCTTTCCACAAACCCTGCCAACCTGCCATACAGACAGGAGAAGGGCGAGATCACAACAACAATGGTTCTGCGTGACATCATCAAGGTCCTATCCTTCTCCCATCCCCAGGTGGCACAATCATGGAGTAAATCATTGACAGGTTTTCCGTCTCAATGACCTGCAATTGCCCCACCATTGCAGACTTACCTGTCATGCAGAAGTCCATGAAGTGCAATGGCTACACTTCCTGCCTCAGTGCAGCCTGGAAAGGTACCCGGCTGCACTGCAGAAGGAAGAGGTGGGACTGTCGTACTTCCTTCATTGCAGAAACAGCTGATGCAGAAGGGAATGCTCCCGTCACACTCTCCTTCCAATGAGGCCAATGCTGCGATTCCCACCAGACGCCACCATAAAAAGGTAGGATGTAGTTCTTGTAACTGTGTCCTTCCTAACTCCCTATAGTTGCAAAAGAATAGAGTAAATGAAATGAAAACTAATGAGAACTTCAAGTAGTGCGTAATACTTGGTTATGTTGATGTGAGTATGATTTTCCTAAATGAGCTATTAATAAAACATTGACAAGCTGGAACCTTACGAAAATCTATATAGTACCCTAAAATTACACTATATAGATCAAGAAGAGCTTCATATGTTGTGGATGTAGAATATAATTCTATGCATTCGTGGGGGGCGGGGGAGAGTGGGGCAACTTTTTCCAGCAAGGGTTGTAGTTGCATCAAGATTTCATTAAAGAAATCTTGTCAGTAGCATCACATGTCTGTTCAAGGCAAATCATCACAGTTTTCCTGAAAGAGATCCCATATAATACATGAGGCATGCAAGAACCTCATGAAAGAAAGTTAATATACTTTCTACAAGAAATGGATATAACCACACCATTTTAAAATCCTCGGCATGCTTCTGTCTTTATCTAAATAGTAAGTTCACTTACTCTTCCCAAGGGTAATGTTCTTACCTCCTTACTGACAAAAAGCCCTTATTTCTTAATATCTTAGTGATAAGCAGACATGAAGCAAGATAGATAAAGGGGAAATTTCTATCTGTTGAATATCTGTCTGTCATATAAAACTGTTAAAGGCACAGATTTTTCTGTCACGGAAAAATTGCAATCTTACTTCCATACTGTACTGTTCTTCATTTAACTGTCAGCATGTAGATATATTGGGTTGGATTCAAAAGTTCTTGTCTACCAAAAAAATCAGCTTAGCTCCTTTCACAGGAGGAATTGCCTTCCCTTGTATGAAAGGAACTTTTCTATCCAACTCATCGCTTTCTTCTGGCTTCAATCCTACGCACAGCTTACAAAAGGGTGGTTATGATTTCAACTGCTTTCATGAAGTAGGAAATGTCAACCTCCCCAATAAATGCCTAATTTCCATGTGATTATTCTTCCCTCTATGATTTCTTCTATGTGCTAATCTATCACAAAAACCAATAAACCCAAAAGCCTCATTATCACCTTGTTCACCTGCCAGAGCAAAGAAATTCTGTCAATTACACTGGCAGTCTGGTAAATCACATCAGTGCTGTTGCTCTGAAAAATAATCCCATGGATGTATTCACCTGCTTCCTCCCCCTCTCCACTAAACATTGGATAAAGGAACTAGAGATGGAGGAGAAATGTGCTCAGTTGTTATTTCCAATTTGCATTGCTTAATTTTGCGGTTTGAATTCATGTGTAAACCAAATCTCTGTTATCCTTTGAAATTTGCAGTTCTGTGTAGTTCTGTAATAAAGAAGGAAACAGAAATATTTATATAGGGACAAAATCACACAAAAATGTATACCCTGGGAGAATTATGGTAAAATGCAATATATGACGGGGAAATGTACTTATTAGACACAATAATATATAGAACTGAGCAACTGAGAGAAATGGATAATGGCATATTTGTGGCAGTTCCATATTGCAGAAATAGTTCTGGTGTATTTTATATGAAAAAAAACCAAAGCAATCTGAAACTGTTTCTCTTCACCAATAGTGAGGTTGCCAAAAGAAATAGCAGGAATCATTTCAGGCAGTATAAAAATATTTCAGAAAACTTAGTTTGTGAGCAGTGAATTCAGTGCTTCTTACTCATTGTTTTGTCTGAACCAGGAACGTTCAGTAATTGATTTATCTAAAACATTCATTTCTGCTAAGGATTATTGCACATATTAGACTAGAACAAGAAAAGAAATCTACAACTAATCTTCATTCACTATTTAGGCACATATGCTAAAGAGCATAGAGAGATTTTCACTAACATCTGCATTTCTGGCATGACATTGAGTATGCTGGCTGGCATCCTTTTAGCAACATATGGGGTTGTGGGTTTAACATGCATGTAAGCTCATTTTTGATGGGACACTGAGGGTTTTCTCTTGCCTATATACTTCATTCAAAACCTTCCATACCCAGAAGCTATCAAGCCCTAGGAGGGGCTTGTCCTACTCCTTCTTGTCAGAGGGAAGAGAAGAGATGCTAGAGGTAATTCAAAGCATGAAGACCTGGTTTCTTTGAACCCTTGGGGGAAAGGAAAAGCAGGTCCATTCCAGAGAATGCACTCTCATTTCTTTTTCCACAACTGAGGTGAGATTAGCTACTACTCCATAGTCAGAATTGCCTGCCCATTCCCTTCCTTCCTTCCATCGTAGTAAGTGACAGCAGCTAAAAGGGCTTGATAGCTGCCGGATAGTGTGAAGACATGGAACTGTATATACAGAACTAAGTACACATGCAGGAGCTCAGCCATTGTTTCTTTTCTCTATAATTAGAGAGATTAAAATGAAGTTGAACAAACAACAAGAAAGTTAGAAGCCTTACGTTTTGTCAGCTTTTTCATGATAAAACCAGACGAGAAAAAAAAAAGAATGTTGGTTTGCATACTAGTGCATTTAAGGTCTATAACTATTTTGAAGCAAACTTATGTGTATATGTCCTAAGTTGGATTGAGAATTGTACATGAGACTCCCTAGTACTGCTGCTAGTTGAGCAAGCAATAACAAACTGGTGTTACTCAGCAAAAGGGAAATCTGCCCAGTTTGTTTTCCATCGCATTCATATTTTTGATCGTCTGGTGTTTTGCAGCTCAAATATGAAGCTTGTCAGTGTTTGCAGATTCTTCAAAGGCAGACTAAGTCCTTCAAAGGTAAACTAAACTAAAATCCACTCCAACTTACACTGGCCAGAATTAATAGGTACAGATATTCCCATGGTTCAGTCTTCCCACCACAAAGGTATGGGGGGAGGGAAGCGGGGGACGGACGACTGTTGTTCAGCACTTTTGTGTATGAATACAAAGGAATTCAAAGGTACACTTCTGAGATTCTCATCTGGCTACTCCAACCAATGAATCAACTATGAAATGGTGAAATTAATACTTATGCATTTCCCATTGATTTGGTAGCTGGGGCTACCATGTGGATTCACTTCAAAGCCCTGGACCTAAGTGGAGAGATTTGCCATTTTTTAAAAATTTCTCTCCCAGTTGATTTTTATTTTAAATTCTTTCCATGCCAAATACATAGAATTTGGAGTGTTTTAGCAAATTCATATAAAAAAGAAAATGGAATGACTAGGGCTCATATGCAGAAGGTTAGGAATGGAGATTAGATGAGCACTTTCAGATAAACTGCTTTACTAATCTTCTGTTCGAACAAGAGTGGGGAACCTCTGTCATCCTGAGGGACACAGAAAAATTGACAGTAGTTCTCAAGGGGCCAATTCCATGGTTGGCTAAGGCGAAAATGTAATACTAAAATTATAGTAGTTCTTCTATAACTGTGTGACCAGTATATGCGATTTCAGTTATCCATGATGAGATGTGGTCTGAAAATATATACTTTGAGTTTAATAGTAATAAAATAGAAATCAAAGTAATAAAACAAAATAAAGTGAAATACAATACAATAGATACAGTATTACATGGAAAAGGGCAGGGATGGTAAAACAAGCAAATGGCATCCCAATTGTTCATGATATTGCCCTCTCTTACATTTATCTATGCTGTCTCATATTTTCTTGTTTTATATAGTACTACACATGCTTTAACACTACCTAGTCTCTTAGTTGGTTACTCTTTGTGATCTGATCTCAGTACAGTGCCCTTCTGCAAATGTTTGTGCTTGCACAGTAAAGTCTTTGTCCTTGTACAGTCCCTTGTAAAGTCCTGCTTGAGTCCTTCTATTGTTCGTAATGGACCCAAAGCACAAGAGCGGTGATGCTGATAATCCTGAAAAGCCTAAGAAAACCTTTCATTCATCTCACTTTTTTTTTTTTAAAAAAAATAGCATTTGGGTATTATTCATGTTTTTTGCTATCTACAGTAAGTACCAGAATGTATCTCCCACGGGGATCTACTATATCAATATATTTTGAGACTTATAGTATGAGTAGCAAAGCCTTAGATTCCAACCTTTTAGAATAAAAAAAAAACTTAGCAGCTTGGAAACTGTGAAATAATAGTGCAGTAGGAAAGTGGGCCCAGGAAGATAGATTTGGACCTTAGGTACAGTGGAATCAATCTCAAGGTTTCACACCTTTGTGTTGGTGGAAGGGGACAGTTGAAATGTGGTAAATTTCTCGTTCTGTTGTATAAATGGGTGCATAAATTCATACATTTGGTTAGAAACTCTGGCTAAGATCTTGTGGGATAGATCTCAGCCAGAGTCTCCACCCAAGTTTAAGAATTTATGGGCCCATATATATGACAGGATGAGAAACTTGATTGCCAGCATTTCAATGGACACCTTTGACTGGTGTGGAACCTTGAGATTAATTCCAGTGTATCTAAGGCCCTTTTTGCATTGCATTTGCCATGAGAAAGGGTCCCTCGAGTGTCATGCAAAATGTGAGGAGCGGTCCATATGATGCACTCACAATCACGTGATGCTCTAGTGTCTGACAAGCGCTGCTTGCGCACTTTCCCATTTTCAGCTTTGAGCTGAATATGGTGTGTGATTGCACATCACTCTGGGGCCCCACGTGCACTTGCCGTGTGTGTGGAGCTCTGGAACCATGGTGCTCACACTTTCTGCCCCAGCGCAGCCTGGGAAACTCCCAGACTGCACTGCAGAAGGAAGAGGCGGGGCTCCTGCGCAAGCGGGAGGCAGCTGCGGAGCTGAAGGAACCAGGATGCAAGAGCCTCTCGCTGGAGGCTGCTTGCACGATCCCCGCACCCCAGCTCCGTGAAAAGGTGCATTGAGGAAAGGGCCTAAGGTCCAAATACATCCTTTGGTATAATTACACCAGAGCAGGAGGCAGTGGTGTGGTGGCAGAAGTAAAGTAACTCCTTGCAATGGCAGCAGAAAAAGTTGTCTCCATCAGGACTTAAGTTTCTCTGTTGGTCTTGAGCAGCTTGGGAGCCAAACAGTCAGGTTTATCTTCTGAAGGACACCCCTCTTGCTACTAATTCTCTGCTGTAACTACGAGCTGGTTGAAAAAGTACTTGCCCCAGCACAACTTGTCCTTCTGCCATTAAAGTCACCCACAGGATTGCAGCTCATGAATAATATTAAGCAGCTTCTATAGATTCGTATATGTATATTAGGAACAAATGCATGAATCATGAGCATTCTCCAGTTCAGTCTTAGTCAAATGTTAGTTTCATGCACTTCCAGTATGCATGCTATTATGAATCCCAGCCTGGCGTGAGGGGGCAGTCTTACTGTGTTCAGATTTTAAATCTTAAGGCTCCTTCCATTCCTATAGAAATTTTGGAGATAATACTGGATTTTCTGATCTATGTAGCTCTCAGAGAGGACTCAACACATTTTGAACTCTAAGAAAAAGGACAAGACATCAAGGGTGTAGCTACAGGAGGGAAGCATTGCCCCTCCAATTATGAATTCCACTCCCATTGAAATTTCTCTTTTGTCCCTAAATTTCTAGTACACTTAGGATTCTTATATTAGCTTTATTTACATTGCTTTGGTATTTTTGCCTGTCCCTTTTCTCTAAATTGTATTTTTAGATACTCAACTGAAGTTTTAAATTAATGCAATATTAGAAGTTTGGGGAAATAAGAAGAAATAAACAATTATTTGGACTGGGCAGAATTCTTATTTGAGGCAATACACTAATTTTGCCACCTTTCCGTAGCTACATTCCTGACCCAATATACCCTCTTTTTCTCATTCAAAGGCTGACTGGACGAGTACTAGGACTGCATTAGTGGTGATAGGACAACATCCTCCATTAGAGTTGAAGGCAGCAACCTATTTTAGAGGACACAGGGCAGCCTACGTCCCATGGAAAGCCCTGCCCAACCATTTTGTACCACTACTATTCCCTAGCAGCTATCACCTGAGGCAGCTGCAGAGTTGTAGCCATTTCCGCACTAGACTGTTATAGCGCTATGATTCCACTTGCAACATCCTATGGAATCCTGGGGTTTGTAGTTTCGGGAGGGGCCGGCTGGCCCCTCCTGAAACTGCAAACCCCAGGATTCCATAGGATGTTGCAAGTGGAATCATAGTGCTATAACAGTCTAGTGCGGAAATGGCCACAGTGCTGTTATTCCACTTTCAACAGCCAATGGAATCCTGGGGTTTGTAGTTTAGGGAGGGGCCTTTAGAATTCTCAGTCAGAGAGCTCTTTGACCTTAGTAAATAACAAACCCCAGAATTTCACAGGATGTTGAAAATGGAATAATAGCACTATAGCAGGGTACTGAGGAAATGACCACGGTCTTATGGCAGAGTTTGCCTTGGTAGCTCTTAAAAGTATATTACCATTATGCAGATCCAGGCCTAGCAAATCTTCTGTCAGAAATTTCTCCCTGCCAGGCTGCAGCCAACAAGGGAGAACAGAGGTCAGGAACACTTGAGGAGTCCGAATATACCAAACACCAGGAAAACACAAGCCGAGCCAGGTCAAGGTCCAGTCCAAAGGTTCAGGAGGCAGAGATCCATCTGGAGGGTTTCAGGGAGCAAGAGACACAAAGGTTGTGAGGGCTTGCTAATAATTTGTTGCAAGCAAGGAGCAGCCACGCCGGCAGACTTAAATAGCCCCTGTGAGCAGGTGCTGCTCTTTATTGTTTCCTCAGCCTAGTCCAAGCAGCCTCCCTCTCCACAGCCCGTTTCAGCCTTCTGCGGGATTGAGGGCTGATGGTCACAGCTGGCTGCAACTCCTCAGCATCACTGCTGGTTCCCTCTCCATCATGAGATGGCTGGGGCAACTCAGTCTCTGTTTGAACTTCCAGTGCGGGGGATGTTTGCAGGTTGACTTGCTCAGTCACTGGTTCGGCCCCCTGCACAATCAGTTGCTCCTCAATCACAGCATCATCATCTATCACATCTTCTTTCCTCTTTTGGCCCTATGGATTATCACCTGTTTATAGTCCTGCCCTGTTTCCTTAATAGAAGTCTAACTTCTAGAAATTAAGTGGATGGAGCTTTTCCTGGCAAGGACATAAGAAATGAGGAAAACTCAACAAATTCTTTCCTTTATGATGCACTTTTTTACTATTATTTTTGAGATCAATTCTGTTTAACCTTTGAAAGTGTTGCCAGTTTTTCAATCCAGCTCCTACCTGCATTTTTACTGGGGGCTTGTAGTGCAATCATTCTCAGATCATAATATTTTGTTTTCTCTATAGTGATAAAAAACCAGAAACAAACCCTGAACCTGCTATAGTTGTCACATTTTAAGATGCTGTGAAAGGTACAACTAGAAGCTGATGGGGAAGGTGGTAATCTGACCTTCTTGCTTTCTACAGCATCTTGTCATTGAACCTTAACCATCCTGGGAGCCACTAAGTCCTGCTTTAGCATTTCTTGATTCTAATGGGCTCTAAGGGAACCTAGCACTCAGCTTTATTGTACTTGAACTCTGAACCCTCTTTAATGGCAAGCCATTTGAGCAGCTGTTTGCAAACAGCTCTTTCCAGTTTATACGTTGAAGTTTTCATCTTGCTAACATGCTGTGTGTTAATTTTAACTACCCTCCTGAGCCACAACATTAATATGATGTAAAATAAAATAAATGTGCTAGAATTTATTTTACTGTAGTGAATCCAGGCTTGTCTCATGCAGGAAAATAAAATAAGATTAGATGGGAGCCACTTAGGGATGGAAAAGATTTTTGTGAAAACAATCACCCCTGTCCCCCTGTCCATTCTTCCCCACAATTAAATACATTCTGTGGTGTTTAAATAGAACATTTATTTGCATAGCGCCCTGCAGCTCTAGAAAAAGTTAAGGATCTTCACTTTTCATATTTTGATAATATTGTTCACCCAACTAGTTTCAGGACAGCACTGCATAGGATCAGTTCCTTTAGAATGGGATGGGAATCAGGTAAACTTCAGAAGTTGTACTGCAAATCCTAGCATTCTTCAACACTGGTTATGCTGACTAGGGCTGGTGGAAACTGCAGTCCAATAACATAATTGGGCCACATAATTCTCACCCTTACTTTAGAATTGTTTTGTTCTTTTGTTTTCTTTGGTGATGTTTTCATGATATCAATTTATTCTACTAATATACAGCCTCAGGAGGGAGGAGCAAAGAAGCTCTCAGACAGTTTTGTAGGCTTTGAATTTGTATAGTTTGAGAAGCATGAGAAATACTTTAAAAGCATTTTAAGTATATTTCTAAGGCCTAGAAAGTAGTTAATTCTCATGTTTGTTACAGTTATTAAAACAAAAAAGTAAGCATGTGATTCATGATTAAAGCAAAATCTACAGTTTTATAATTCCTTTATTCTAACTGTAAAATGTCACAGATCTGGACTGAGAAAGTTAGATGGGTCCAGGGCAAATTTTATATGTTGTGCATGCACCTAAGACTTGTGTTTGCAGAACAAAATCTTCATGAAAATTTCACATAAAGGCCCTCTATAAAAATCATAAGAACTCACCCAACAAGGAGAATATTTTTCTCTTTCTTTTTTAATTTTCATTCTCACACATGAAAATAAACTAAACTTTATATCCCTAATGGCACTGTAGTAATGATCACTCCTTTTAACAGCTAATTCAGGAACTGAGTGCTGGTAGAAACTGAACTAAAAACACACAAACAGAGGCACAAACACAGTGAAACATCATTATGTTCAGACAAACCTCATTGTTTTTGGAAGTCTGCAAAAAATACAACAGCAGGGATGGGAAAACAGGATTATGTTCCATAACTATGAAATGAGGAGAGTCACTTGAAAAAGAATAAAGAAAAAGAAAGTTGGTTTAGGGTAGAATGGGATATTCTGGAAGGTGGTGTGGATGGCTGGAAACCTTTGGAACAACATTTCTGTTAGGAGGAATATACTGCAACATTCTTTTTCTGCTACTGCTTACTACTACTGCTAGTGCTTGATATAACACTGTACCATTCACATAACATGTTTTGATATGCTTTATTGTTTATGATATTGGCCATTTCTGCACGGGGTATTTGAAATGGTGCAGTCCGTCCTCCACGGAGGACGTCTGCACCTGGGAGCAGACTGGGTATGGACTATTTAATGTTGATCCGCGCCTCAGCCTGCTCCGGAACCACCCCTAGTGGTCGTCCAGCATGGTTTTGAAAAACCTGTTTCTTTCAGTTTTTCAAAAGCATGGCGCATGCCAGTGCGAGCCTGCTCCCTTTTGCATATTTGCAGGCTTGCACCAATGCAAGCCTGTGATCTGCCGGGGGCGGGCTTTAGGCTGGTGAGCTTCAGTTGTTGGTCGAGACCCTCGACCAACCAGAAGCCGCCATTTTCAACGCCGGAGCAGTGCGGAGCGATGAGCACACCCTGCTCCGGAGCAGCCTGAACCGGACCGGGGAGCCATAAGACCTGGTAAGTAGTGGCACAGGGCGATTCCCTCGCTCTGAATGGAAATGGCCATTGTTTATAACAATATGATATGATATCACTGAAGTTTTTAAAACAGAAAGCAGCATGAAAATGCTTTAAATTTTCATCTAAACTAAATTAAAATGGATAAACACAAGTTTATATTCAACTTGAGTTTAGCAGTACAACTGAGACTTTCTCTCCTCCCCCTGACAGCCCTTAAATGCTGAAAACTTCCAGGGGGATTGTCTTATTCTCTGAAGCACTGGGGGGCTATTACCATTGCTATTCCTGTGCTGTGTGTCTTCAAGTCTGATTTACATTAAGGTAAACCTACTTTTGTTTTTCTTAGCAAGATTATTCAGAGGGGCTTGCTATTACCTTCCTTTGAGGTTGAAAGAGTAGAACTTTCCCAACATCACCCAATGGGTTTCCAATGACTGAGCAAGGATTAAAACCCTAGTTTCCCAGAGTCCTAATCCAACACTGAAAGCACTACACCCACACTGGTTATTTCCTTTGGCTCTTCAAACACGCACACATAAGCACCACACACATACACACTGTAATAGGTAATGCTGCCACTGTTTAGTATGATGCACTTTTCTATTAGTTTGCTTTGAGGAACAAAATGAGTAATTCTATTTGAAGCAATACATTTTTTGTTGAATTGCAATAAATTCATTTACAATCATATAAGGGGCTCTTTTCTGTGTTCCACTCATACTGCTCTCTTTCCATTAGCCTGAACTATTATGATGAGTTCTTGCAGATGTGCATTTGCTCAGCTTGATAAAAAGGAAAAAAAAACAGCAAGGGTACATGTCTTGACAAATTATGATTAAATAAGCAAAAAACAGCTAGTAAATGTTTTACAATGAAAGAAAGAAAAACCTTTGTTTTTCAAGTAGTTTCATTTTAGCTGAACCCTAATACAGATTTTGTTATTTACCAAATGGTCTCTTACCAAGAGGTACAGAAATAACAAGACAACCATGCTGGTTAATGAAGAGACAACAAATAAAAAACCCACACTTATCCTTTTATTAGGATAAGTGAACATACCACCACATTTCCTATTCGCTAGAATTCTTCATCAAGTTAGATGATACAAAACCAAACCAAAACAGAGCATATGGGAAGAATCAATAAAGTACCAAAATTAGGTCAGTTGTGTGGCCATGACAGGAGTCTGAAATTTAGCCTATTTCCATACTGGACAGTTATAGCACTATGATTCCACTTTCAACATCCTATGGAATCCTAGGGTTTGCAGTTTTGGGAGGGGCCAGCTTGCCCCAAAGATGGAATATTGAAGGTTGGTTGATAATTGTCTAGTAGAGTCAAGTTCAGAGTGGTATTTATTTATTTATTTTAATAATGGTCTAACTCCAACCTCTTTTGAGCAGCACGGAATCCTGCCTTGCTGCAGCAAGACATTCACCACTCCACTCACCCACTCACCCAGTCCTCCCTTTGACTGCTTTTATGAGTCGAGAAGGGCAAGGATTTGCTATACCTGTGGTGGCTTTCACCTCTCCAAACATTCTGTTCACATGCACAGGCTGCACAAAAAGATATTGAAACATATTCCCCAACAAAGGAGGAGCTTGCATGAAGATCACATCCATCGGGCCTATGTCAACTACAGCACCGAGTCAGAGCAGATCTGAGAGATTTTATCTGCAGAGTATATTTCAAATTCCTCACAATGGGTTTTTGGGTGGTCTGTGTTTGTTCTAGTGGGGAAGAGCACAGAACAAGGCCCTTCACCACTCAGGACAGCTCTGTTGGTTGATTTTGTGTAGATGCAATGATAGCAGAGAAATATGATTTCTTTGATGCCACCATCATCATGGAATAGGCCTTCTCATGGTCTCCAGCCTGCGTTTGGTTGGATTTGCTCTGAGTTTTATGCCATTGACATTCTGGTCTTCATCCCAGTTGTCCCATCATTACCTGCTCCCTAGTAAACCAAGAAGTTTGCTTATTTCCACTCTGTGGTAGAGAATACTAAGGGGCAATAATGTCTACAGCTCTAGTCATTTCCCCATTCCAGATGTTAACTAGGGTTTCTACAGGTTCACTTTCTATGGCAAAAAGAACCTCCCCAAGAGACACCAGGAATCTATCCAGATTCTTAAGGCCTCTGGAACAGATCACCTTAAGGATCCTGGGAATTATTGTAAAAAATACAACATGTTCTTTTTAAAAAAATCTTTTTAAGGAAGACTTCAGAGAAAATAAAGATAGATATTTGGTGGTTGGAGACATAATAGCAAACAAAGCAAACAGCCAACAGCAAAATAACAGCTTAGATTAACTGTAGAAAGCAAACCAACCTCTTCAACCAGTTCTAGCTGGATCACTAAGGAAATCACACCTGCCCATCATAGAAAAGGGCTTATTACTGCTGTTCAAATCTGTCTGAAATGATGATCCCTACTACTTTCTGTGTTCCTCTGCTGCTTAAAAATTTTCCTTGAGAAACACATTCTCAGATCAAAAGTTTTCCACCAAAAGGTAATTGTACATGGGTTCACCCCATAAGGTTCATTCCATAAATGGCATTAAATATCCTCCACTTGGGAAAAGGCACAAGTAGGGATGGTAAACTTTCAGAGGATGCTAGTAATTGAGATATAAAACTTTAGTATTAGTGAATAATAGCAGTAAATTAAAGAGTGTCCAAAAAAGGATGGGTGACCACAGCATCCACCATTATTTCCTAGGGAGAGATAAGATGGAAAGTTAATTAAAATCAAAATTACCCAGTGGCTAGAGTTACTATATAAATAAAAAATAGCAACTATAGAAGTAAAAGAAAACAGCATAGGTGGGCTGAAGAAATTTGGTTCTAGCAGTTCTCTAAAGCCCTCCAGATGTACTGGAACTCTACTACCAGAATTCCTGGCCCTTGACCATTCTAGCTCAGGCTCCTGGCTATTGAAATATAAAACACATGGAGAACTAAACCTTGAGCAATTCTAGTCTAAAATTCAACAAGGCTCAGGATATGTCATTAAAGCTGGAGACTAATTTTTCACACAAGGTTTCAAAACATCCAGTTGAAGCCAAATTGTTTTATTCTACCAAGCGGATGGAGTCCAACTTCAGATTGCACCAAACCATTTTCCTCTGTGGGCAAATTGGCCCCAGTCAGCTCAGTACAAGTATACCCCACTTACCAAATTTGATGCATTGCTGGACAACAGAATATATGGACTCAGAAGCAAAAATTACACAAAAACAATACAGAAAAGTTCCTCATCACACACACACACACGAGAAATTCAACATGTTCAAGAATTTCAGGAAACTTTTAATCAAATCTAACAATATGCATGAGTACAATGAAACAACTTGGTCAGGGCAGCCTTGAAAAGAAAAACACTTTGAGTCCTCTGCAGACCACTTGAAGTCTTCTCCAAAATGCAGTGTTAGCTGACTTGTCTTTTGTATCCTGCAGTATCTTGCTGTAGCAATCTAAAGCTTTGATCACATTTCCCCAAGGCTTCTTTTGGAGGACTCAGGCTGTGAGTGACTAAAAACATGAATACAAAAGGTTAACACCTGCTATGGTGTGTGTGTGTTTGTGTGTGTTGGAAATCCTTTGCAGCCATTTCCTTTTTGTGTCTTCTGTCTAGAGGTACAGCTAATTGTCTCCACACTGTAAAAAAAATGTTATTTCTAGTAAGCCATATAGGCATGAGATCCCATATGATCTTGGAAGCTAAGTAGTGTGAGTTCTGGTTAGCACCTGGATGAGAGACAAATAATGTATACCAGGTGCTAGAGGCTATATTTCAGAGGAAGGAACTGGCAAAACTACTTCTAAGTATTTCTTCCTAAGAAAACCTTCTGAAATTCATGGGGTCAAAATAAGGTGGCAGGTGAGTTGAAGACACATATATACACACATGCTGACCTTTGTTAGCAGCTTAAAGACATAGGCTGGTATTCAGTATTGCAGTTATGGATTCGTAATGTGGAGTTACAAATCTGTTAACTGATCAGTCTTGTATAAGATCATGAAGTCTTACTGTTAACTTGTGTAAATATCACTCCAGCTGATCTTAACAGTCAGCTGTTGGATTGGGTGAAGGAAGTTGGTTCAGCTACTAATAGGCATGTAGGAGAATAATGCTTCCATCCCCTCTCACCAGACAGCAAGGCTGAGACTATGAGGAAGAGAACCCCTGCCACAAGCCCTGACCATAGCTTTCTTTGCTGGCAGAGTGCATGTGGAAATGCCCCAGTTGCCTGCTAAATGGACAGCCTTCATCTGATCTGATCTGGTAGCTGGTTCTTAAGGTGGACTGGTGTAGGATTCCTGCATTACTCTCTTGCTTCATCTGTTATTGGCTTATAACTACAGCTTTGAACCTTTTGGGTGAGATCCCTTGGGTTGGCACTGCTGGGAGACTTTTCTCGTTCATTGAGTAGGAAGAAAATCACTTCTATCCATGTGTGCCCCAAAGCCTTAGTAACAATGAGATTTGCTAGCAGATGATTTGTTAATAGGGTTATACATGGATGGTATTCTCCAGCCCACATTAAAAACTAACCATTGTATTGTTCAATCAAGTGATAAGAATTCAATGCACTCCTACCATACTATTCAAAAAAAATTAAATAATACCACCATTGACAACAACAACTCCAAAGAAGTAGAGGAGATTTTAGATGCTACTTGACATTCCTACTGAGTAACTATCAGTATGTGTAGTTCTATAAGAGTCAAGCAGCACCTAAAAACTACAAAAGCAACATCTAAAAGTATAGATATAAAAGCGTTGTAATCTAATAACTACACAAATATTCACCTGGGGAGGGGCAGCAGGGAGAACCATCTTCAAGAACAAAGGAAGCTATTGTTATCCTGATTTCTGGGGTCCCATGAGGGACACCTAAATGATTTCCAAATTATACAAGTTGGGGAAATTAGTCAAAAAGCACAAGTTAGCAATGCGAGAGGCAGGGTAACGTAGTGAGATCTTGAACCCAATGTCTATGGGGTCAGACCGAGTCAGGGAGCAAACAGATGTGAAATAATAATTAGTGTTTTATTAAAATACAGTCAAACACGTGCATGCAACAAACTCACACATAACTATAGAAATAAAAGTTGGAGTGGGATAGAGGGATTTTAAGAGGAGGTTTGATATGGGAAATACTGCACCTGTCCTGAAGCCCAGGTAGTCTGAAGATAGAGTTCGTGGGTATGAAGGTTCTCAGTATGTGGGACTGAAGGGAAGGCTCACCAAGCAACGCGGCAGCAAGGCGGTCCAGCAATTTGAGCAATCCAAAGAAGTGCTCAAAGTCAGGGGTTTTTATAGGGGAAACTGCAGCCATAGGCTAGTCCATTCTTGGGGAAAACAATGAGTTTTGGGCTGGAGAAAAAGCCTTCGAAAGGTCAGAATTTAGCATGATTGATTTAAGTCCGAATTGTCAATAGGGTAGCTAGTATGCAAACGCGGAGTGCTTGACAATTGAGTATTCGGCTCATCAAGCTGCCTGCTCGGGGCAGGGCGTTCTTTGTAAGTAGCATGCATACATGATAGGGTACTTGCCGTGAGGTCTCCTGAAGCAGCAGTTTGGCTATTTCTGGCCTGCCTGTATTGTTGTTGAATATTCCAGCAATTAGCGACCAAGCCTGTTTGCATGCTTGTCCAGGGGCCTCGCAAGCATGTGGAAAGGAATGGGTAAGGAAGACCAAATTATTGATATCAAAATGATATCTGGTGCCCCCCAAATCTGGCTAGAAACTGCGTTAACACTATGATATCCTGTGAGAGGTCATTTGTCAGTCTAGGGCCATTTCCACATGGGGGTAAAACCCCGCGGTGCAATGACCGGACATGGAGGTTGTCTTCACCATGGGGTGTGCTAGGGCAGACAAAAAAAGGGAGGTTCTAAACCTCACACTGCCCTCGCTCAGCCACGTGAGTGGCGCTCCATGTTTTATAAAAACCACCTTTCAAGTGGTTTTTATAAAACCTCTTGTGCGCCACTCTATTGCGGTGCCTTGTGCAGATCTGCAGGGACGCGGTAGTGCATCCCTGCAGAGCTGGCTGGGGGTGGGCTTCTGGCTGGCGTGCTGCCTCGATTGTCGGAGCACCACTGGAAGCCACTGGCCACCACTTTGGGCACCGCCGGGCGCCGCCAAGCACTACCAAGCCATGCAGAGCGGCGAATTCGCACTGCTTCCCGCGGGGACAGAGCCTCCCGCTTCATGGTAAGCTCCGTCCCCGCGTGCACCACCCCGTTTCCCCACGTGTCCACCCCCCCGGTGTGGAAAGGGCCTAGATGGCTTTCCCTGTTTTTTGAAGACAGTCTTCTCCTAACTCCAGAATTATCTGTTTGTGTAGATTGTTGGTGAAATAAAACAAACAAGGGAGCATGCACACATGCTTTGGATTCCATGCTGGGAGAAAGGTGAGATATGAGTAAAATAAATAAATAAAATAATAAAAATAAAAATTCTTGGTGAGTTGGTAAAGCTATTCCTAGATCAGGACACTTCAGATTTCAAAAGGATGTGGATTAAGTGATGTAAGGTTTTCCCGTGTGTGTGTGTGTGTGTGTGTGGGGGGGGGGGATCCTAACATTATGTACATGAAAGTAGGCATACAAAGATAAGCTGATTTAGAGTATTGATGTTTTCTTTTTATGCACATTTTTTTTAAAAAATAAATGCAATTAAGTATTCAACCACACAGTTCCTTCAGTTTAAATTGGTACAGTCCAGGGACAGTTTATCTCCTCTCTGGCTTCTTCTGTGAGTGAGGCCCTGGTCTGTCATAGGTTGGGGAGTCACTGATGATTTATCATTGGTAAGCAAAACCTTGAGGACTAAATGATCTACAACACAAACATTTCATTTCCCATTAGGAGCCACTCTGAGAAAACGAGGCAGCCTAAGGATAATCTTGGGAAGACTACTCAGCTCTTCCATGAAGATAAGAAGATGAATGGACTCTAACAGTGTTAGTTTTAACACACATTTGTCAATATGAAGGGGGTGTATGTGGTGATACCTTGTAAATTATGTCCTTGATGAAAATGGTTTCTCTTTTTTAAGGATAGTACCTCTAAAAATGCCAAGTAAGGAGTTCTACAGGCATAGCATACTTTGTGTGCAATTGTCCAGAGGGAATGTTATCTGTTTTACAGCTGCAGCCTCACTTGTTAGACTGAAGTCTGATTTGTGTATTCCCAGAGGTGAATCTTGAAGGTGTCCAATTAAAAAAACAAATGCATTCATTTTAATTGTGCCATGCCATTATGCCAGTATTATTATGATAGTGAGGATACTTTGTCTGAAGTGCCATTTTGAACTTTTTTTTGTTTGAAAAGACACCAAATATTTTTTTTTTTGCCAATGGCTATAATCAGGTGGTTTTGGAAAGGGAGAATAGAATGTCCATTACAGAGTTATTAGAGCTTGGAAAGTTAGTAATAAAAAGGAATGAGTTACAATTTCATGTCAAAAGCTAAGTTATTGACAACTATAGTTATCAACTTTAAAAGTAACTTCTTCCTTTCCAGTTTCCAGTAACTTCAAAAATATATCTGCTGTCTGGCTACACAAAATACAAACATGTCTTTTTATCCATTTTGAATCTCCTATCATTCAGTTTCAGCCCAAATTATGACAAAGAGAGAAAAGTATCTCCCTATCTGCTGTCTCCACACCTTGCATAATTTTATACTTTGTTGTCATATTTTCCTTTACTCATGTTTTTGCAAGCTAATATCCTTCATCACAGGGAAAATCACTCCAGTACCTTATGTTGGTGGATCTTTTATGCACCTTTTCCAGAGGTACAATATCATCTTCTGGCACAGTGATATCAACCAAAAACAGCATTCTACATGTGGTCATGCCATGGACTGTTTTCCATGCTATTAAGTTATGGTCTCCTCAAAAGTATGCATATTCTTGACTTATAAAGCTCCCTCTATGCCTGTTTCATTGGAATAGGTTATACTTTCCATTAGTACAATTCCAGTCATGAAACTAATCTCATCAGGTATCAATGATACCTGTTAAGTTTTATTTGTTTTCTGTGTGAAGAGTTCATGTGCATCTTGTTTATTTCTGTGCTCTATTCATTAGTGTTAAGACATCTAGGACTTTCTCTTCAGCTTATTCCTTCTTATTATTTCCCTCTCATTTTTGGGTTCATGAACTACTGACTCAATTTCCATGGTATCATTGAGGGTACTACTGGTATCATTAAGGTTCCTATTACTTGATGTCTCTGTGCCCTCTGGAATATTGTTTCCCTCCGTCATGTAACTTGGCTTCAAGCCCTCTTGATCAGGTTGTTACCTCACTGGTAAACCCTGTCCCAGGGTCTACAATTTTGATATTAAAATAAGATTCAATGTACTTGAGAGGTCACCCGGATGGGCATGTAGGCAGCAACGGTCGAATGATCGAAAATGTGGTCAGACCAGTAAAATCCCCAGTCACATAGCCCCAGGAGACTCAACCTGGGCAAACCCACAGTAAAGAAAGGGTCCTCAGCCACTGAAGAGCCAACTTGAGGGGATTAGCATCTTTTCCCCAGGTTAAGCACTGATAGCAATAAAATTGTATCAGACAAGGACCATATACAGAAAGTCACACCATAACTCAATGCAGCTGAAGATCCTGAGACTTTGGCAACACCTTGTAATCTCATCACTCAAAGGAAGTTACCATTGTGGAGCTTCTTTCTCGTTGCAACACCCATTGTTATCCCCAGGAAAGGATTAGCCCTCCAGGTACTTTCCCCCCTACAAATAGTCCCAGTTTTTGAGAGTTTCTTTGGACCACTCCTGGTCATCCCGGCTGACTGTTTCTCTGTCCATTGAGTAATCCCCTCAGACCTCTCTGTGCTGAGCTCCACTTCTTCACTGTTTTTCCTGGACCAAGGACTTCAAGAAAAGTTGCAGAATTACCCCAGCTACAATCCCTTCAATATTCCCCCTATCCAATTTCCTCTCTTTTGCTTCTTAATAGGTCTTACATGAGTGTGTGAGTGATTGAGTTGGTGCTTGAGACTTTCATTCAGTAAAATCATTTTATTGGACATCTTTGTTTGGTTTTTGGCTTGGCCTGACCCTGTAAAAACTGGGTAAAAAGACCGCCACTAGGTTAGCCTGCCTCTCGCATTGCTATTATTCGTACTCTGGCTAGTTTCCATTTCCCATGATGTGGAGCACATTGAGGTGTCCCCCAAGGGACCCAGAAATTAGGGTAACAAGGTTTGTGTGACTTTCAGCAAATATGTTTTTACCAATTGCTGTGTGGTGTAACCCTTCTCTTGCCAGAAGTTCTTCTTCATGAAAGTGTCAATCATAATCAAAGAAAGCGATTTTTCCTGATGGCACTATGTGCAGAGCAAGTTATTTACTTTGGGTATTCTGCTGCCTCTCCCTGTGCCACATCCTTCAGTAGGTAGGAGCAATGAAAAAAAATGCTGGTCTCCTATAGTCTTCTAGTTTTCTCCCTTGAGCCTGATAGGCAATATATTGAAGGCTATATCTTGCAGTATTGTTTGTTTCAACATGTATCAGAGGGAAAGAGCAATAGATTTGACACTTTTAATTTTTCCTTTCAACTTCTTTTTTACCAGATCCCTTGTTTTAGAAAAGTTTCTTCATTGAAAGTGAGCTAGAATTGGAATTCCCTGGCCCCTTGCCATTAAAATAAAAATTACATTTGATGGCACTGTGGTCACAGTTTCCAGTTGGCTCCACCATTTTGCACTTGGTTTCAGACAGTACCATTTAAGATAAAATTCATAATCTCTTCTTGTCTGGTTTGTTGTATCTCTAGCAGTTCTATGATACAGTCATGTGGGCTATGTAGACTTTTAGCTTAATTTAGTTTTTTTTTAAATTACTGGAGCACGCATTCATCCATTCAGTATAAGGATGGTTAAAATCACCCATTATAATATTATCTCCTTAGGATGCCTTCTTGATTACATTATCTGTCTCAAAATTCCCCTGGTTACCAGGATATATTAGTGATACTGTTACCAGTTTGGGGTATTTTTCACATTTTTAAGAAGGAAAAAATGGGAGGGAGGGAGAGAAAGATGATATACAAGTGGAGATAGACATTTTGCTTTTAATATTTGCATAGCAAAAGGAATTTCTCACTCTACATGACAAAATTATAATGGCAAATGACTTCTTCACATGTATGGCCAATTAAGATGCAGCAATGATGTGTTTTAGTTAAGTGAATTGAGACATTAGAACTGGTTACAGTGGGACTTCTCTCACATTCAGCAAAATAAGAAGGCCTTCTACCTTATGAGAAGAAATGTTAAAACCGGGGGAAATTTGTCACATGGTTTTGGGGTAAGGCAGACTCATGTTCATTTTTTTGTCAGAGAAGACAGTATGGAGGTGGTGGGAGAAAGAATTTTCTAGAGCTCAGCTCAGATAGATGAGCTTCTGGAACAGAAGAACAGTTGATTAGGGGAAAGATGGGGGGTGGGAAGAAGAATGGAAAAATGAAAAACAGTAAATCTTGGAAGGGAATGCAATGGACTTGTGAGCTCTGGATCAGCAATTTCCACTAACAACAGATCGTCATGTCCTATACATAAAATAGTGGCGCTGAAGCATCCACACACACACTGCACCTATTTAGTAAGAGAGGATGCAATCATTCCCTTTTTTTGCATCCATGGTGGATCCTTGAATCAAACCCCCACAGATCCAGAGGGCCCACTGTAAGTGTGGGAGGGAATGATTTGTTTGTTTAGCAGAAGACTAAGGCCCTCATGCAGCCAGGAAAGTGTTTGGAGTTTCTCTGAGGGATGGGAGTATATTGTGACTATACACACAATCATTATATAATACTTTTATATCCTTTCAGAAAGGCCTTAATGACAGAAAAGCAGGTACATACATGGGCTTCTGTGAAAAGAAAGTGGAGCCATTCCAAGGAAGGTGAGTACAGTCTCTTTGGTAATTGCCCTCACTATGTTGATTATATCCTGGACTGATTTCTACGGCATATTATTTTTAATCTATTAATAATGTCATTTGGTATGACCTGCAATAAGCCACCTTGCAGTTTGTTAGTGTATTACTTACACACTGCTAGGCTTTTGGATAATTAAGTGAAAAGTTTTCTTCAACTCCCCCAATCATTTGTCTCCCTTCTTCTCTGTCCAACCATTCCATTCTTCTTTTTACTCCCCTCTTTTTGCTTCTTCTTGCCCACTTTTCATTATACAGTTAAGGTAAGGTGCATTAAAAGAAGAGTGGGCTTGTTAAATACCTGATCATCAAAACTGGAGAAGTCACAGATTGTATGTGGGATGCCAAGCTCTACCCAGTATGCAAACCTCATCTTATACCACTGGTTTTTGCAGACTACACTTCATGATAGGGAACTGGGAAGGAGAAAAAGGAAGGAGTGATTCAATTTTGCACAATAATATTCAGTACATGTTGAGAAACTCTGAAGAAAGATCAGATTAAGAATTCTGCACTGTTGAATCATCAACTGAGCTTCGCAGTTATCCACTTACTGCTGTAAATCAGTGTCCTCTAACTGAAATAAAACAATGTGTATTAACCTTTCATAAAGAAGGAATTTTAAGAGTCAGTGAAATGTTTGTGTTGATGAGGTAGAAGGAAAAGAGGGATGCAGATGAGTGACCAACTAAATTGAAGAGGTTGCAAGATGAAAGCCCATGCTTTGGGACAGGCTTCCCCAACCTGACAGTTCTCAGATGTGCAGTACTCCAGCCACTCCATGGTAATAATCATGCTGTGGGCTTTGTTGTCCATGTGGTGGAAAATTACAGGTTGAAGGCAGGCAATTTTAAAAGGACAAGAAGAGACTTTTTGGAGAAATTGGTAACAAAATGTGCTCCCTTAAGTCCAATAGTGATAACCTCCATATCATTCACAGTAAATCCTATGGCCTGGTTCTAACCTAATACTTAGTAAATTAATTAAATGACAGCTCATAAAATTAAACAATCTCAGTTATTGGTGTTCATGCTACTGAATTTTTTTTTTCAGTTTTTAACATTTAACATTATTGAATTAATTTTCAAAACTAACATCCCGTCCTCTGAGTTGGTCACACTCAGCAGATGAAAGGGAGAAGGTCAGACATGTAATGGAATACCATATGTTGAGATTCATTGTGTCCAAAAAATTCATGAATATACGGAGGTCTCTTACAGTAAGTCACACCGTATTAAGTCACTTAGACCTATAATTTGTACTTCAGCTTGTAGTGGTTCAGAAGGGTAGAGGTAGAGGGCTTTGCTGGCTCTGCTAACTGCGGTCAAAAGTCTCTGTTCTGTTCTCCACTTAAGGATTGTACCAGTGACAGATACTCTGGCAATGAGCTATGTCACCTTACAAAAGATGTGAAGTAATCCAGGATGCAAACCTGAAATAGAAGGAAGCAACTGTATATGGTGCCCCAGCATTCCTAAGCGCGTAATTTCTCTTTTAATATCTGAAAATTGCTAAGTAAAGATATGAAAATGATAATGAATGAACTACTGGCATGTGTGCCAGAATTTTTTGTTTTATTTTTAGAAATCATATATCCCTATAATCTCTGAAATCATATATCCCTGTACACTGTACGTATATTCCTGTACAGAAATCACTGTACTTTTTTTTTTTAAAAAAAAAAAACTCTCTTACTGATTGTGATTATTAGGCAATCTGGGATAAAGAAGAAAATGCTGCATTAAAGCAATCACCTCAACATTTTAGGGGAAGGGTCTATTTGCACATTATGGCTAGCATCCTTTTAGTTGTGATATTATAAACTGGACTTACAACCTTGTGCCTGTTTCTTATCCACATTTACATTTTGTAGTACTGTTGCCATAATTCTAGATGTCCCCAAAACCCACCTTAAAATTGAGACAGATGAAGTTCTGTAGTGCTAGGGGGTGGACCACTGAAGGATGATGTGTCAAGTCCTCTTCCACCAGTGAGCTGCAGTATGCCAAAGAGTTGCAATAGGACCCTGCAAGAATTCCTACTTCTACTTGATATAGAGGTTCACTAGTGGGGAGGGTCTGGACACATCATTCTACAGTGCCCACAGGTGTGCCTTGCTGGATTTTAAGGTAGATTTCAATGGTTACATCAGGAGGTGGAGTGTAGCCACAACATTGTGGTTTTGTGTCTGCTGACAGATCTTGGCTTTTATTTTTTCTTTAGTGGTGTATCTAAACATAGGAAGGGCAAATGGAATACATTGCTGTTTGTCTCTGACTTCTGTGCTGTGACATATTTAAATTAAAATTTGGAATTACAAGTAGAAAATAAAGCATACAATTACAACTGTCACCCATTTTTTGTATAAGAAGGGTGATTAAAATGATCAAATTTTTCCTAAACAAATTGATTCTACAGCACTTGTAGGAATCAGTTTGAACAATGACATTATAACAAGTAAAAGAAGGGAGACATTAATTCCGAAGAAAAACTTGCATCAATACAAACAGTGGAGTAGAGAGTAATTAAATTGTACTCGCAAAAGGTTAATGCTGTCATTTTCCTTGTCTTAAATTTTTAATTTAGATAATTGTATGGAATTTTGTGATACAACAAATCCATTTATCTCTCCTAATCTTCCCACGCTTTTATTATAGAACTGTATACTAATGGATTTTGCACATCTAGGTGCTAAAATGCCTCCAATATACCAAACTGTCAGGCAGAAAATATAGGGTATAATATGTATAGTAGATGCTGGCAAATGAGAGCCCTGAACCCTGGATGAGCAAACTGCTTTGTGTAGAGCATGTGTACCTCCTGGATTAATTTGGTTCAAGTAGGGAAAGCCAAATGGGAGAGAAGAAGGGCAGGAGAAAGAGAAGAAAGAGCAGTTGGCAACTGAAATTGTAGTTTTCAGAAAGGAGAGGAAGCCCCTGGAAGCAAGCAATTTAATATTCTAGCAAGAATTATGTCTCTCTCTCCAGAGACAGAATGCTGGTGTTGGGTGAGATGAATGATGGATGGAAAAGGAACATGAGAGAGAGGGAAAGTGACTGAGAGGGAAAGAGAGAGGACACACACACAGAGAGAGAATATAGTGCCAGAAATAGAGAGATGTCAGTGGACTATAGCTGAAAGAAAAGTTGGGGATGGAGCTACACTTTTGATTTCAGCCATATTCATATTAGTTTATGACCCTTGTAACTAGGCAATAGATATTGAGGAAAACTTAGTGCACCACATTACTCTGACAAGTGAAGACTAAGCTGACTGTGAAAAGCAGGTAGACACAGTAACCAAACACTTAGGCCCTTTTCACATGCCTTTTGTCATGCAAAAGGGCCTCCAGAGCATTATGCAATTGTGAGGACCGGTCCACGTGACGTCCTCACAATCACGCGACACTGTCGGGGCCAGCAGGCGTTGATCGCACAATATATCATTTTTGGCTTCTTGTTGAAAATGATGCCTGACGACGCATTGCTCCAGGGCCCCACACACACTTACCATCCGTGTAGAGCCTCCAGAGATGCAGCCCTCACACTTCCTCCCCAGCATAGCCTGGGAAAGTACCTGGCTGTGCTGCAAAAGTAAGAGTCGGAGCCCTCATGCTGCCTGCTGGCCAGCAGGCAGCTGCTGCACAGCAGGAGCAGAGGCGATGTGAGTGCCTCTCAAAAGAGGCTGCTCGCATGATCCCTGTGTGCCCATGCCGGAAGCAGATAAGCTGCGGAAAGGGCCATAGTCATGCTTCATTTCAAGTATGTCTGAGACGGGAAGGCAGAAAACCTGGGGAGACAATGTTGGGGCAATACAGCAAATGTTGTTGGTGGGAAATGGATGGAAGGAAGTCAGGAAATCAGGAAGGAAGTCAATAAGGGAGTGGGATGGTGAGGACACCTGACACAGGAGGAAGAATGGAGCTTGAGGAAATAAAGGATGTGGAGAGAAAAATCTGGAAAGAAAGAAGGCAGGGAAATGATATCTCATAACCTTCATAATCTGCAGTTTTAGCATTTTCTATGGAGTATCTTATTTCCAAGCCCTGGCTATCAGCAAAAAAGATGGCACTATGAAAAAGAGTGGTCTGACTTTGTATGGTGGCCAGGCATTGAGCTGCAAAGAAAGCACAAATTGAAAAGACCAGGCATCCGAAAAATCCTAGGTGCAGAACCTGATGCCAGTTGAGGACTTTATCACCGTCTGTTCATTGAGATGAATCCCACTAATCAATAATCTGACAGACTTCACTTTCAGGTCTGGAAGTTTCTCAAGAATCATAAGTACCTCCCAGCTATCTGAGAAAGACAACATATTTGGCGAGATATAAACAAAGCAGGAACCAAGTAAAATATTTCAGGTACCATTGCTCCCCTAAGCATCTGTTCTCTTCAAGAGAAAGGGAGCAAGTGAGTGTGTATGGGAACGGGATGAGTGGTGGGGGAATCTGTCTGAGTGCTAGTGTGTGTGTGTGTACACACACATACATACATATGTTACCCTGATTTCTGGGTGTCCCGGGGGGGACACCTCAATGTGCTCAAAATATGGGGAATTAGGAATTAGCTCAGAACACTGGCTGGCAATGTGAAAGATAGGGTAACTTAGCAGGATCTTGGAACCCTATATATATGGGGTCGGGCCACACCAAGAACTAGGCAAGTTGTTCAATTTAAAGATTTTATTGAACTTTCCTTAATTAAGCGAACAACAACACACATACTCATGCACTTATCCAAGAACTATGGAAGCAAAAAGTAAGGAAAATTGATAGGGGTTTTGAGAGGATTTCTGGGGTGATATTCCACCTGATCCTGCAGTCCAGGAATAGAGATATACAGAGCGATGCTGGGGTTCATAGTAGCTCAGCACGTGGAGGCTGAGGGGAGGCTCGCCAGACAGAGCGGCAGCAGTTCGGGATGCAAGGCATGAGCGTTCCCACAAGAAGCTCAAGCTTGGGGTTTTTATAGGGAAGATTGTACCTGGAGGCTAACCTTCTCCCAAGGAGAACAATAGGAGTTGGAGTGGAGACAAAGCCTTCGAAAGGTCAAAATCAGAATTGATGGGCTTTAGCCAGCCCTGCCAATTGTTAGAACTGTATGTAAATGAGGGAGCGTTTAGAGGCTGTATAGACGGACGTGCTAATTCCGTCAAGCCGCCGGTTCGGGACTGAAGCCCCTTTCTTTGGCTTAATGATCGGCCGTGTCTGGAGGGCACTACTGACTGTGCGACAAAAGTTGTTTACTGGCCTAGACCTAGCTTGCATAATTAAGGCCATGCAGCCATGTCTGCCTACACAGGCTCTCCGTGACCCTTTCAGACATGTGGAGTTCATCTTATGGAGTGCCACGTGGAAATATTAACCAATATGAAATTGTAGACCTTGGGCTCAGGCTAGACAATCGCAGTAACAGATACATATATATACACACATATTTGCATTTATATGCCGCCTTTCTCCCAAGATGGGACCCAAGGCAGCTGCCAACAGGTAAAAACATTGAAAGCTTATAAACAATTAAAATGTTTAACAACATATAAAATTGTGTAGCAACATAAAAAGGTCTCCAGCTCACCCACTGAAGGAATGCTTAAAAAGAAATGTCTTTATCTGCCTATGAAAGGAAAGCAGGGAGTGGACCAGCCTAGCCTTCCATGGAGGAGTGTTCCACAGGGTGTGAGCAGCCACTGAGAAAGCTCTCTCCCATGTCCTTACTATGTGAGCCTGGAATGGTGGCGAGACCAAGAGATAACCTTCACTTACAAATCTTTGGGCTCTAGCAAGTTCATATAGGGAGATCTGGTTTTTCAATAGTCTGGCCTAAGTCTTATAGGTCATAACCAGCACTTTGAATTACACCCAGAAATGAATAGATAGCCAGTGAAGCTGTTTTAATAAGGGAGTTATGTTCTCCCTGAACTGGCCCAGGTCAGCATTCTAGCTGCCACGTTTTGAACCTGCTAGAGTTTCTGAATAGTTTCCAGAGGCAGCCCCATGTAGAGTGCATTACAATAGTCCAACTGAGATGTAATCAAAGCATGTGTCACTGAAGCCAGATCTGACATCTCAAGGAATGGGCATAGCTGGTGCACAAGTTTTAACTGTGCAAATGCACTCCAGGCCACTGATGAAACCATCCAGGCTCAGAGTTGAGTTCAGGAGAACACTAAGGCTGTGACCCTGAGATTTCAGGGGGAGTGTAACCCAATCCAGCACAGGTAAAGTTCCTAGGATACCAAGAAATCCAGATTCAAACCCTGCTCAGCCATGGAAATCCACTGGCTGATCCTGGGAAAGTCATACTCTCTTAATTTTAGAGGTCAGCTATAGCAAACCTTCTCTGAATAAGTCTCACCAAGAATACCCTATGACTGAGTTCCCATATGCTAGAGTTAGCTTAAAGGAACATAGAGTAAGCTTATAGGAACAGAGAGCTGAACTCTCTGATCAGGGCTATTATTCCACTTTCAACATATTGTGGAATTCTGGAGTTTGTAGTTTACTGAGGCCAAAGAGCTCTCTGGCTGAGAATTCTAAAGGCTCCTCCCTAAATTGCAAACCTCAGGATTCCAGAGGATGTTGAAAATGAAATAATACCACTATAACAGTGTAGTGCAGAAATGACCCAGAGATGGACAGAGGGTTCAGCTGAGCCTGTAGACAGTTTCAAAGAAAAGTTTGCAGCTCTTGAAGGTACATCTGTTTTACTGATGAAATAGGTATGGTTCCCCACTCTAGACTGAGGGATTGAAGGCCTTTGCCTCTTGTCAGTTAACCTGGTTTCTGTCTGGGGACATCTTTATCAACTTCTAATCTCCCTGAGTGCCCAATCTTTGATGGTGATTAAATAGGACAGGGCTTAGTTAACATTAGCATTCCTCCAAAGCATACTTAATCTCAGAGCTCTTTTGTTTTTGAGTAGGTTAGTGTTTAGTGTTTTAGTTAGTGTTCAGTGTTTTAGTTTAGTATACTGGTATTCTTTCTTAGTTTTATTGCAAATTAGATTGTTTGTATTGAAATAATATACATTTTCTTTTCTACAAAAAGCACTATGACATCTTCAAATCCCCCTTTTAAAAAACCCTCAAATTTCTTTTGTAAATGTTAGTCACTTTCAAAAATCGAGCTAGACATTCATTCTCTATCACCGTCCCCCACAACTGAGTATCACAAGCAGGCAGCTTTACATTTTCCTCCTGTTTCATTGTGACAAACTTGTAAGATAGCTCAATAACAATTCTTCCTTCTTTCAGCTTAATAATCTTATATAAGAATTTAATTGGTTCTGAATATACTCTGTTACATCCATGGCCTTCTTGTTATTCATATTGACATAGACTGAAAGTTACTTTCAAAGCCAGATGCAAATGAAGGAGGAAATGAATTTCCAGCATTTTATTTTTGAAATTCACATTGTAATGGTACAGCTGTGAGGAATATGTGATAACTGTAAGGAATGAAAAGCAGATTTTTTAAACCAGGTGGCTCCTGGGAAAATAGGATTTTCAACCCTGGAAATTGATACTTAGGAGGAAGAGACAATAATTACTGGGAAATGATATTTATTTTTCCTAGAGGATTTAGAATAAAATACAAATTTATAAAGCATTGCTACCCCATTTTGATCTTGCTACATACTTACACTACATGTAACAAGACAGCTACATCTTGTCTTAAATTGGTTAGGATAAAAAGGTGTAAGTATCAGAAATGCAAAAGAATGTACATTACTTTTTACCTCAGCAATATATAGTGTAAATTCTCCTGTCTCATGTATATGCTGATGTCCTTTCTTTTACAGATGCATCTTGATATACGCAATGTCCTTGGTTATTCACTTATTGAGTTGGTTGTCTGGTATTAGCATGAAAGGGGATGATGACTCAGCCCCTCCTCCCCTTCACTGGAAGCACTGTGGTTGGAGAGTGTTGATGAGAATTACTTCCTGCCACAAAATCAAAACTAGAGCTGTCTTGTAAAGCATGCTCCTACCCTTATATTTCTCTGCCTTCTTCATCCATTTTGCTTAGGGATATTGTTTACAGAAGCTATTTAAATTTATCAATATATATAACTGACAAATGTGTTGCAGGTCATTTTGATGCAGATTTAAATAGCTATTTGTATGCATCGGTTTCAATGTGCACTTGTTGCTCTTGGGGATTTGAGTCAGGTCAAATATACCGAACTAGGTTTGATTCTTGCCATCAAATTCTGCATGTCAAGTACTATACTATCTAAATATATTTATATGTTAAGATATTTTGTATAATATGTCAATAAAATTGCAAGGATCATCAGCAAGACTTATTTCTAAAACTGTAAAGCAATAAATTATTGAGAGGAGTTGTTGATTGAAAAAACGGTATCTAAATACAACGGTAATAAAATCACAGTAAAAGATGGATATAAAAATTCAGCAGTAAAAAGATACAAAGATATAAAAAAACTAGATAAAAACCTAATACT
Source organism: Iguana delicatissima (assembly GCA_948472985.1). NCBI lineage: Eukaryota > Metazoa > Chordata > Lepidosauria > Squamata > Iguanidae > Iguana > Iguana delicatissima. Next base: position 5,261 of record CAOKZL010001645.1, on the reverse strand, counting down.
ATAAATGATAGATATGAAAAGCAACTTGAAACTATTTTTCCTGGTATTTGGTGGTGTCATCATGTGACAGAAAAAAAACATACCTCTGTGCTGTTCCTGGACTAATTCTTAGATATGTGTGTGTGAGCATATTTAAAGGTAGAAAAAGAAAATATGATGATACAAAATAGGCAGGTGTGTGGTGTGGTGGGTGGGATGGCGTGAGCCTGGGCCAGGCTAACCCCGTCTGCACAGCAAAACAACAAAAAAAAAAAATAAACAATCCTTAGCTGTGTTTCCAAAATTGGGTGTGTGTGGGTGGTGGTGCTGCTGCTGGCTGTTGCTCACATTTAAACCTCAACAAACCATAAACACAAGGAATTGATGATTATATTAAAAGAACTGGATCTGGTGACTGAGACCTGGGACTGGTGGTGGAGTTGGTGAGACATAAAGACAAGGAGACAGTGCAGTTTCAATGGTGATACTGTTCTTTATCTCATTACATAATGCTTAAGGATACACACACATGCATCACAATGCCTCACCTCACTCCTAACCATGAGATTGCTGTGGCTGGGGACTGTCAGGACAAGGAAAGCCTACCCACAAGAAGAAGTGTAAAGCAGCTTGGGTGGAGGCAGCGGGGACAGTGGAGCATTGCAAAGGACAGGGAAGCTGGGTCCTGGGGTATTGAATTTAGTAACATGAAAAAGGATGGAACAAAAAAAAATTTATCGAGTTATCTACTAAATAAAGAAGATCAGAGTTGAAAAGGAATCACTCATTCCGGTGTGGAGGAAGGAGAGAGGGGAAGAAGCACAGGGACAGACAGGACCGCAACACAGGAGCCACCATCAGCAGCCTTCTGGACAAAACTGCACCACCGATCTTTTTATTTTTTCTATCTATCTGTTGATATTTTGAGACCGTAGAGATCCTAAATGCTTTGACGATTTCCAGTGTGTCAAGGGTTCATGCAAAGTGCCTGTTTGGGGGAGAAAGGGAAGAATCTCCGAGTGGACTACGGGACAGGAGAGCGGGGAGTGAGAAAGAAATATGGAGTTTTGAAAGTTCGTACCCCCTAGATTTTCAAAGAAGAGGTGTTACTGTTGGTATGTTAATATAAGGAGAGTGGGGATAGATTAAATACTTGGACTGAATGGCAAAATAAAAACAAAAACAAAAACAAAAAGCTTCAAGAATATCAATGATGTGGCAATATTAGAAGATTTGGAAAGCTGTGTAAAGAACTAGTGTTGGAAAAAAATTGATGGTGATAAGACTTTGAGAAAAAAATCCGGAAGAGAGATTGTGAGGTTGTTTACCTGGACTATTAATTAGGACTCCCTAAGAGTAACGAAGATTTTAAGCGGGGCTCTAAAAAGAAAAATCAGGAAGAGGAATATGGGACTTGCCTTTTAACTGACAGTGACTGCTGAGTTGTAGTGGAGCTGTAGATTGGTGACTTTGATTGTTGGAATCAAATGTGGTTCCAACATGGCGATACGGGGTTGAAGAGCTAAGAGAAGCGTGTTTTAGCGGCAGTGACTGTAAGAAATTGTTGTGAAGTATACCTTAGTGGCTGTGAAGGAGATGGATTTGGGAGAAGAAATGGGAGAAAAAATAAATAAAGACGAACTGTGAATTCGTAGACGTGAGAAGAAAGAAAGAAAGAGGAAAGAAGAAGAAGAGGGAGGATTGGAAAGAAGATTATAGACTGTGGGTTGGGTTATCCAGAGACGTAAAGCTATTAAGATATTATAAGCAAGTGGGGGAAGAGAGAAATGATTTGTTGATAGTGGGTGGGAAGATTGAAATATATATTTGGTATATTATGGATCTGGTCTTTTGAGAATATAATTAGGACATCTGGCAAACAGGTAATGAGATGTAAATTGAAAAAAAAAGGTTAAAAGTTAAGGGTTGGTATTTCAACAGTAATTATATTTTATATAGCCCAATTATTTAGTGGGGATGGTGTGAATGATCAGGAATTGGAATTAGTACTCTGAAATTCATAATTTGAAGTTGAAGGTAAAATTGAAATTGAAATTGATTTTATAATTTATAACTGAATCAAATTTATATTATATAATTGAAGTTGCTATAATTATCTCAGTTAATTACATTAAAGGGTTGATTTGTTGGTTGTTACAGATAAATTGATGGTAAAGAATTGTAACTGATAATAATTAATTTTGTAATTATTTGTGGGAATTATGTAACTAAAAGGATAACTAAAAGATATTATGTGAAGAGTGTATAAAAGAGGATAGAAGTAAAGAAGTGGGAAGTGTTATATGGTGAGAGGGATTTAGAAGAAAATAGAGTTACTCAAGAGGTTTATTGAGTTAGTGGAGGAATCAGATTGTGGGAAAATATCCTTTGTGTGGGTTTAAAGAGGAAGGACACATATAAGAGAGATTAGGAAAGTTAAAATTTGTAAATGTAAAATAAAAAGTTTATTAATTGTGAAAAAAAAAGGAAATATATATAAACAAATATATATATATATATATATATTTATAGATAAAAGAGCCCAACATTTAAGATGATGGCAGCAGGAAAAGGAAAGAGCAGAAGCAGCGGGACTCAAACTCAAATACAATCCCTGTAGAGGGCCTCAATAGAATTAAAAATGCGATTTCGGAGGTAAGATTGGAATGGAAAATGGGAACGAGTTCAGGACCAGACATATACACAAAGAAATACAGAAGTTAACATTGTTATTTAAAAACGAAATGAAAGAAACAAGAATGGAAATGAAGCATATGAGATCTGAAATAAAGACGGACATTAGAGAAAGAGCTGGAAATTTTCAACACAAAATTAGATATTATTTCTAAAGAATTAAAACAAGCAAATGAAAAAGTGAAGCAAGTGGAGGAAAAGACAACGAAGATGGAAATACAGGTATCAAAATAAGAGGGGAAAAATGAACAATTGGAGAGGACAACTGTGCTATTAGATATAAGGAATGACAAAGACAAGTCAGTGAAAATAAGAGGGCTGAAAGAAATAATAAATGCAAGATCTGCACATTAGACTGATAGACTGTTGGCCCAATTTATGAGTTGGACACCAGAGCAATTAGATTTGGAAATAGATAGAGCCTTTTAGGGTGAATTCGGTTGTGGCTAAGAGGAAAAATGTACCACGGGATATCGTGGTATATTTTGCTACCGAAGAAGGGTGACGGGCTGGGTGATACCAAGTAGCTATTCAAAGAAGTTGGTGGTGGAGGGGCAAGAATTTAGAGTATATAAGGATGTTCATCCAGCTTTACTTAAGCGAAGAAGAGATTATAACTTCCTGACACAAGTACTGAGAGCACAAATATAAGATATACATGGGAGAAAACGGAGGGTATCTCGTTTATATGGAAACAAAAGAGAGTTGTTTTAAACACCATGATGAAAGCAAATTTTGGAAGGAATCACAGATAAATTAAATAGAATAGAAGGAATGATACAAGAACATGAAAGAGGTAAGAGTAAGGGAGCTGATCAAAGAACGCAAACCTAAATCTCTATACAAAGTGGTAAGGAACAGCAGGAATGTTCAGGGAAAATAAGAGAAGAGAAAGGGGGTTTGTAGAAAGACAACGAGAAGAAGAAGAGGAGGAGGAAAGGGCTGAAGACTTAACTAATACAGGTTTTGGGAAATTAAGGATTTGGGAGAAGAAAACAAAAAGGATATAGAAGAGTAATCAATTTGGTGGGAATAGAAATTTTTATCGTTATGAAATTGAGACTCCTTTTGGAACTTCGGGGCATGAACTCCCCTTTTTAAAAAAAATTTATTTTTCATAAATTGGAAAAATTAAATTTAGATGTGATTGCAGTTAAAGAGACACATATAAAAACTGAAGATTTGAAATATTTTTAAGAATCCAAAATTAGGTAAATATTTTGTCAACAATAAATAAAAAGAAAAGAGGAGTTGCGCTGTATATAAGTAATAAACATGAAGCAAAACAAATATATGTAATTTTGGGAATTATGTAATAGGGGAAAGGCAAGTTTAGGATTTTAAATTTTAAATCTTCAGTTTTTTTGGCCCTTAAAATAATAAATTTTTTTTAAAAATTTTTAAAATTTAAAAAAATTTTTTAAAAATTAAAAAGGGAATTAATTTTAATGGGTATTAATTTTGTTAAACCCTTTTAAAATTTTTTTTTAATTTTTAAACCCCAAAAAGGAAATTGAGTTAAAATTCGGGTTTTCCTTTTTTTTTTTGTTGTTTTCCCAAACTCTTTCCTTCTTTTTAAATTTTTCCAAATTTTGCCTCACCACTTTGTATAACTTTTGTTTTGGTTTTCTTTTATAGCTCCCTTACTCTTTCCTTTTTTTATGTTTTTGTATCATTCCTTTTTATTTTCTCATTCTTTCCTTTTTTCTCTTCCAAAATTCATTTGCTTTTTGGTGGGGGTTTTAAAAAACTCTCTTTTGTTTCCCCTATAAAAGGAAAAAACCCCCCATTTTTCCCCGTATATCTTATTCTTCTTCAATACTTGTGTAGGAAGTTATAAATTTTTTTCTTCCTTTTAAAAAAAGCTAAAGAAAATCCTTTTATACTTAACTTCTTGCCCTACCACCAACTTCTTTGAATGGGTACCTGTATAACCCGGTCCTTCCCCCCCTTCTGGGGAAAAAATACCCCAAAATCCCGTGGTACATTTTTCCCCCTTAGCCACAACCGAATTCCCCCCGAAGGCCCTTTTTTCCCAAAACTAATTTCTGGGGGAAATGATAAATTGGGGCCCAAAAGGTTTTATTTTTTAATGTACAAATTTTCATTCATAAATTTTTTTTGGGCCCCCTTATTTTCACTGATTTTTTTATTCCTTATATTAATAGCACAGTTGTTCTCCAATTTTCATTTTTTCCTCCCTTTTTAAAACCTGTTTTTCCATTTTTTTTTTTCCTCCACTTGCTTCCTTTTTTTTTTTTGCTTGTTTTAATTCTTTAGAAATAATATCTAATTTTTTTGTTTTAAAATTTCCAGCTCTTTCTTAATGTCCTTTTTTTTTTCGGGTCTCCCTATGCTTTATTTCCTTCTTTTTTTCTTTTATTTTTAATTTTTTTAACTTGTTAATTTCTTGGGGTATTTCTGGTCCTGAACTGGGTTTCCCTTTATTTTCCAATTCCCGATATCCTTACCTCCAAATTTGGCATTTTTAATTCTATTGAGGCCCCTTGGGGTGGGATTGTATTTAGTTTGAGTTTCCCGGGGTTTTCTTTTTTTTAAAATTTGAATTAATTTTTTTCCCCTTTTTC